>JAHREE010000257.1:613679-674030 GCA_033628505.1 Tringa tobata
CCAAATTCAAGGTACTCTTATTAACAACTAGTGAAGAGACTGAGACACAAGCAGAGGGCGAAGGCTGAGCTGCACCTGGATGCAGGCATCTTACTGGGAGACACGGGATGGGGTGGGTAACCCTCCCCAAGGACGCCAGCACCTCCAGCCCCTGGAAGCCACAGCTCGCTTCCCTACCGATGGTGGCACAAAAGATATAAAATTAATCACCAAGCCTCTGCCAGCAGCTCCCGATGTTTTGAGGAGGTTTCTGGTGAGCCGTGCTGAGGGAGTGGCCGCGCTAATTCAACAGGCGGCTGAAGTACCCGCTGTAAGCCAGGGGCTAAGCTTGACTACACAGTGAGGTGACCGCACGTCCTTGCAGAGAGCTGGGCTACCACCCATAAACACGACCATCAGTCCCGAGCTTATTTCAAAAACCAGAAACTTTGCTTTCTTCTTCCTTGTTTGTAGCAAGTTTCTTTTGGTGGCACGTCTGCGTATTGCACCCAGGGTTCACCGAAACAGCAAAAGTTGGGGGATGCGTTTTAAGACAACCAGTAAGAAACCCTTCAGAAGAGAGGAATTTTTATCAAGTGCTGAGCACCTCTCTGTTTCTAACACTCTTTAAAGCTCTTTAAACTAAGTAGCTGTACTGGACCAGATATACTCAAAATCAAACTGGTTTTGGCTATTATTTATCAGTTTTACTCTTTTTTCTGGTTTCATTGCTTATCACACCATTAAACTACTCCCATGCACCTATACCTTTGTTAATCCATCATTGCATAAGTAAATCTTTTTAACTTGCATCTCAGTAATTTAAAAAAAAAAAAAGATCTAATCACTCCTTAATGAAAAAAAAGTTCATGGCTGGACTTAATATGAACTACACAGACTATACCTAGTCAGGGATTTTTAGCTGAATTTTTTTTTTTTTTAAGGAGATACCAATGCTCTGCAAGCAAGGCTTTTTCATTTAATTCTCATTTTGGCCCTCCACAGTGAGCTATTTCTGTGAATTTTTGGACTCGAAAAGGTTTAGAAAAAATTTCCAAAGCAGCTTGACCGCTGTGTTCAGTCATTCTGGAAGCGGAAATTCCAGCCCATCCAGTTCAAAGTGAACACTGGCTTTCAAATAAGAATGCATGCACAAAAGTCTAAATGTAAACAACAGCCAAATGCAATCAACTGGAACAACTTTGTAAATGCAATTTTGAAACTTATTTTACTAGAAATATTTCACTCTTTCTCTTTGGTTTGAAACTCAAATCTACTCTCTGAATCTCAAAAAAAAAAAACCCAGTCAGAGACTGAAAATGGGTTTCCTTCCCAGCTCTGGTATCATGGCTCTGTGGAACAGGTTAAAGACACGAATTAGTTATTAACCATGCAGATTAATGAAGGAAGATCTAGCTTGAGTGTTACCGTCAAACCTTCCTTGTTTTGCTTTCCAGAGGAAAACGGTGTTACTGCTGGTTAACAGATAAACACCACCTGTGAACTAAGGAGGACAAGGGATAAAGGATATAAGCTCAAACAAGAGACCTTCAGACTAGACCCAAGGAGAAGCTTTTTTTCCCAAGAGGACACCCCAGCTGCGGAGCAGGTTGCCCGGAGAGGTTGTGCCGTCTACATCGTTGGGGGGTTCCAAGACCCAAGTGGATAAAGCCCTCAGCAACCCGGCCTGACACCACAACTGGCCCTGCTTTGGGCAGGAGGTGGGACTGGGGACTTCCTCAGCTCCCTTCCAGCCTGAATTATCCTGTGAGCCTAGCTGATCAGGAAGGCTAGAGGAGATACCTTTCCACCTGCTAACCAGCACTTAGGCCTGTCTCCTGTGACCCCAGTTCTCTTCTTCTGTTGCCCCGTGGGTTTGGGCACTTTCAAACAGCTGGCTGCTGCACAGCCCTCCAGTGTTGTTGTGGCTCTGCCGAAGCTTGAGGAGCTGCACTTTTGTGCAGCAGTCCCGAGTGGCATGTCCCACCCTCAGCCCGGCCTGCAACCCCCAGCTTTGGTCACGTCCCCAGCACGTGACACAGGAAGCAGAGAGACGTTATGCTGGGAGGAGGAGAGAGTGAAACCTCAGTTCCTTCCTTCCTGAGTGAAGCCTGAAGCTCTACCTTCTGCTGAAGCAGTCATGGAGTCAACACGGAGCTGTCTCGATTCTTCTCACGTGGAGATCTGTCTTCCTTGGGAGAGTACTCTCAAGGATGCACAGTATTTACTTATGGTAACCTTCAGGTTTAACGTGCAGGCTGCACTGTGTGTTTTATCCTATTTGTTTTATCTTCAGTAGACCATGTCTGTGCAAGCCATCTCTGTGGGTACAAAATGTGCTCTGGGGTCTTTTGACAGATTTAATGTTTCCTGATTTACTTTAGCGTTATTCAGCCTGTGATATGTGAACTGCTGTTGCTCCACAGAACATCGAAGATGTTCCACAGAATGACTGCGGGCACCCCCCTCTGTCCAAAAAAACCCTACAAAACCCTCTTATGCAGTCAAGCACAAAATGAAGTAAAATGAAGGAAATCAAATAATAAATGAGCACTTAAAGTTTACACTGTTGTTCTGGGTTGAAAATGAATAACATTGTGCTGGGACTTCATGGGATTGTCCTTTCTTTTTATCTCCAAAAAGTAGATGACCCTTTAATTAAATAAGTTAGTTGACACGTCAGCTAAATGAAATTAATTTAGATTTAGTTTTAGATCCTCTGAAAGGCTTTTTGCACCTTATTGATATTCCAGCCGCAACAAAGTACCAGTTAAAATTTCTAAGCCTTGCTTTTTTCAAAAGTGTAGCTTGCTAATGCCAACTATGCTAATAACAAGATTTTTCATGAGTTTGTGAGATAATGGATAAAAGCTTCAGAAAATTCCTTTCATTGTATCTCCAATGTTTCTGTAATTGCCAGCTGCGATACTGCAGCTGCATTAAACTTTGTTTTCTGAAATAGAAGGAAAAGATTGCTCGCTTTCCACTCTGCGTTAAGAACGTTCTGTGGAAAGATGTCTTAGAATAAGTTTTAGGGGATGGGAAGGACACGTTGTGGACTTATCCTGAAGACTATTTTTGCTCTCAGCTAGAGTTTTATCCATATGCCCTCACTGAAAACTCACAGTTGTCCCCAGATGCAGTTCCTGTAGATGAGCAACCTCTCCTAAGCCTGGTTCACTCTGCTACTGCTCCTGAGAGCCTTGGGGTCCTTCCTTGGCCTCAGAGCAGGGCAGGCCAGGGGGTACTGCTCTCATGAGGTGGAGACCATCAGCAGTTAAGAACATTTTTCTCTATGAAACCAACCAGCATGTACTGATTGCCTGAAAGCAGTTGATAGCACAGTCCTTGAGGGGGGCTGTTAGCCCGTGGTGCTAGCTGGAGAGAGGGTCAGCTGGCCAGGCTCCTGTCTGCAACCCCCACCCCATCCCTCCTTGTGTCCCAGCCTCTCCCATGGCACAGGGTCAGCCTCTCCCTTTGCCTCCTCTATCTGTTTTAATCACCTGATGATGTCTTTGAAGTCACTTCAAAGGTCTGCTGTTAAAAATTAATATCCAGTAGATGATGCTTCCTGTTGTTCTAGGCAGGGAAACTGCCTCAAGTAATGGTCCTTCTCATGTCTTGATGCTTCATTCAGCAGCTGGCTACATTTCCCTGCATCTCCTTGCCTCCTCACCGTGTAGTTAACCCCTCATAACCTCTTACAGACAGCATGCAGGAAGGAAGACAACTACTGGACGTGAAGTATTTTATTATTTATACTTAAACATTATACTTAAATGTGCAGCTGTTCTACAAAATTTGCTAGGCATTAAGTATTTAGGAATATTGCATATTAATAGTGACCACAGTATCTGTAGGAAACTGCTTCTTTTCCCACTAGTCTTGCATCTGAACAAATGTACTTGCCTTCGTCATGATATTCCTGCATTTCAGTGATATGAGATTGGACAGAAGTCTCGTGTGTGTTTGTCCCTTACAGAAGATTTGACGTGTCATTATGTAAGTCAGGATCACCTTCACTAAAGTCATTACTCACAGCCGTAACCCTATATATTATTTTATTGCTGTTCGTGCTGTTATTTTGTGCAAAGTTGGACATGTAACTATTTAATATCCATCATTAAAACCCTACTCAGTATTTTCTAGGTACAGCTGTCAAATCAGCAGCAGTGACGTGGTTTTATAGGACTAAAGCTGAGAAGCCTTGGAGCTGTGTTGAGTCTGACCGATACCTCGAAGGACTCCATGGGGCCAATGGGCAGATCTTACGCCTTAGAAATCTGTTTTGTCCCAGACAGTTGGCTACAAATGGTGAAACTAGGATTCCCTCAGTGCCCCTTCCAGTCACAGCAGTACCTGCTTCTGTTTCAATTTGATCAGCACTGGATTTTTCATCCATCTACTCTGAACTTTCTTACACTCTCCTCAGAGATGGCACACCCCAAATGGACTATGTCTGTTAAGTCAAAGCTCTTGTTTATGGGCATGACTATCCATTTAAGGATACTCCCTGCTGACTCATCTGAGAGCACAGCTTACAAAATATCAAGAAAGGCTCATATTCATTGGAGCAATGTGCATATTCTGATTTTCTCTGGGGTGGTTGTCTTGCATTAGGCTGTGCACCTGCCTAATAACAAAGCACCCAGGGATGAATGCAGTCTAAACCTGCATCTCCGTGGAAATAGATGTAAAATTAGGGTAGAATGAATGAAGAAGAGCCTTCAATTAAGTCATGGGGTATGAAGTGTGACCTAAGTTGTCTCTTTGCAATACTTCTCAGGCATGTTTACTACTGCAGCTGAAGGAAGTGTAATTCGTTGGCATACGTGTATCTCCCCCTTCTTGCAGGCCTGCTCTGCTAAAGAAGGGAGTTTATTTTCTGATGTCACAGGAAAACACATACTCCTTCATGAATATTAAAAGTTTTAGTTTCTACTAAAGGTCTTCTTGAACTTGCAGACACCATGTTCTTGAGTGGGTTCATCCCGAGTTCTGTCACAGAAAGGAATGTGTAAATATCATCCTTAATTAGAATTAAACAGTTCCCAAACTGTATTATTCATGAAAATTGTACTCTAAGTAGTAAACAAAATCTGAGACAGGTTTGCCCTATCTGGTATCATAGCTCATTCCAGTTCTGCCAGTAGAAAGGAAAGACAGAGAGCATACAGTCAGCAAGACTTCTGAAACAACGCAGATAGACACTGAAAAGTTCTTTGTTTTCATTTATTGCCATAAGCCTATAAAACCCAAGCCAAGGTGTGTCATGAGGATAAGACAAAGAGGGCAGCCATAACATTTCTTATCTTACTGATAACAGAATCAAATGTGACTTTTAAAGTAAAGTCTCTGAAATGGTGAATGCCATAGGATAATGAAGACTGCTTGCTATTACAAAACCTTTTCATTAAGCCATTTGTCAGATAATTTAAACAATGAGCACGGTATCATGAAAAAATATCTTAATATATTATTTTTCTTTAAGAAAATTCACTTTTTCCAGATACAGAAGTTGTGGGGGTCAACAAGGGAGGGGTGGGAAGAGAAGCACACCATGTAGTAATAGGCCTACCACTCATATGTGAATATGTGTTTTCAACATCATATATCTTCTCCTTCCTTATCCGTCTTAAGTCTTTGAATGCAAACACTGACTCTCTTTTTGCACTAGAGAACCAGCACTGTGCCTGTGAAGAGCTGAGTAGCTGCTAGCAGAAAAGCTGCTGACCTTGACTATCTATTTACAAAGGGGAATATTAGGTGCCAAGTGTTCTCAGCTTCTCATTTTCCAGAGACCTCTCTGGAGAGGTCAATCTCTGTGCCTACCTAAGAACTTGTGTGCAAAAAACTATGGGAGGTTGGGAGATATTAAATGGAAAATGGTTGAATCCTGGCTTATCTGGGTGTTTAGACATATTCTTTATCTGTGTGTCTCTTTTTGTCTACGGTCTAATTCTGTTTGACTCCCCAGATACAGTGACAGTCAAAGGAGATAACTAAAGTCTTTTACAGCAGACTAAAGTCTTAAACTCCTTTTGTTATTCTATACTTGTCTCAGATAAGATCCTTCTTTGCCCATTCTTGAATACTTCCTTTCTTCCAGAAAGATAGCTAGAAGATGAATTAAAATGCTCTTTCAATAGAAAACAGCTAGAGTTTAATTTGATTATACCACCTCAAACAAGGTCCTTTCCATAATAAAATATGTTAACGGATGCATTCAAATAGCATGCCATCAGCATCAGGAAAGTTCTGGGTAAAAGCAGGAGGTGTTTTTAATAGCTGTTTGTATTAGATTGTTTTGATTTTTGTAGATAGAATAAAGGACTTGCTACTCCTAGGAAGCATACTTTGAGATGGAAGTTAATTCTCAGCTGAGGGTATTTCATGAAGAATGAGTGCACCTTTTCACATGACATATCATAAACAAAATGGTAAACTGCAAAGACTACCGTGGAAAAGAATGTCCTTGTCATTCTAAAATACAGTTGAAGGAACTGAGATCAAAATCAAGCTTAACATGGACTCAGAGGCCAAGGTATATTTGGGAAAAGAACTCCTGTGGAATTAGAAAGATCTTTTCTCACAAGTCATTGAATCATAGTTGAAGTTGGAAGAGACCTTTTAAAGATCATCTAGCGCGGGGACATCTTGCACAAACAGTACTTTCAGGCACATCAGAAATAATTCCCTCTTCCTCCCCCTAAAGAACATTTTAGGAAAGATTAAAAAAATACTACTTAACAAGCATCTTGAGATTGTAGCATTTATACTTACTGTAAAGTTAATAATCCTGAATCTTAAGGCAGTGTTTAGAGTCCCAGATCAATATCCTCAGGAGCCAAATCTTTGCTCATAACAACAGCACAGTTCCTAAACAACAACAGTTTAGTTCCTAAGCTATTATTTTCTTATTCCAAAAACAGTCATTAAAAGTCACAATTACTCCTACACAAAAGGAGATTAAAAAATCAATTAAAACTTTTCAGAAATGAAGTACTAATAGCTTCATTTTAATTATTTCCATTTGTCTGTTGCCATAATTTTCCTAAGGAAAAGTTCTTGCTATATGATGATTTTAGGCAGTACTGTAGATTATAATTTATGGCTTTCTCTGGTAGATGAAAATAAATTAATTGAGGTGCCCTCTAGGTGTTTTTATTGTGAACCTGTGTTTTCCAAAGTTAAAGCAAATGTATATACATATATATAGATATGTAAGTATATTTATGCTTGTATGTGTAAAATGGGCAGACAGAAAGGAAACATTGATTCTTAATAGAAATTTAAGAAAAAAAATTATAAGATGTGTTGAAATAACAAGCCCTCTCTTACTCTAGTCTGGAGATCAGTTTTCAGAGTTAGAACTGTGCAAAAGTATCCAACAGTCACCTAAGGGGTTTGAAGGACATTTCGTGCCTTCCTCACACCAACTTCATTGCCATGAAAGAAAAGATATGTGAATTCTCTTCAAACTAGTAATTTGGATTCATGTGGCAGTTTCCACAAAGGCTGAAGAGTCTGAAGATATGCATTTTGCAAAGTCCTATGCTCACTGATGCAGAAAAGACACACGTCCCAATATGGCGAGTAGCTCTTAGTTAAATTACTTTCCTATTTTCTCTTACCACCAATGCAGTAATGAGAAAGGCCCTTTAAGTCAATCCACATCAGCAAAATTAATAAAAAATTACTTTAACTCCTCTGCTATACCAGAGGAAAATTGTAGGACAGAATAAAAATTAATCTCTTTAAAAGTCTCAGGGTGTTCAGTCCCTCTGGCATGTGACTACTTCTGTCTTATGTTATCTGTCTTATGGTATCTTACTTGACAATCAGCATTTGGTTACAACATATGACATCCGGGTCTTTTGCTGGAATGTGCATATAGTGCACTATTTTTATGGTGTAACACTTCCCTGTCCTACAAATTGCCCAGCTATGGAGGCCTTTTTATGTTGTTGTTGACTGCTGAAGGGCTTGCTCAATTAGTCTCATGTTAGGTTGGTGTTGTATGCTGTAGAGATTGGACATAGCTTGCAAATCATTTTCTAAGATTGTAATCATCGTGATCACTGTAGTCTACTATTATATGTATTCCATTAAATATGTTCCCAAATGTAATGGCTATATTGGGCAATATGTAGGAATAAGATTCTTGCTTAATAATGGATGAACATGGGAGAATGACATGTCATCTTTCATGATAACAGAATATCATTTCCCTGTGGAAAAAAATAGATACATTTAGTAATTCACTCAAACTCTCTTTTTTTTTTTTTTTTTTCAGTTTCCTACATGACACAGGTATGAGAAAGTCTGTCCCAACTTTTTCTTAAAGAAAAAATGCAACTATTTTGAAAATGCTAATTTTGTCCTGAAAGCTAGTTAGATGTCTGCTTGTGGCTACACATTGGAACCTTCAAGTCAGAAGTGACTGAGCCAGCTCCAGGACTGGAGGTGCATGAAGGCAATATGCACCAGCCTTATTGAAAAAAGGTTTACTAGCTGGGGTACAGTGGGGAGGAAATGCCGCTGTAGAAGCTCTGAGACCTAATTGGTACATTCCTGCTGTCCTATATGCACAGTACTGATATAGCAAACAGGGCTAATCTGGGATATTTTATACATTGTATTCACTTAGGCACTTATGAAAATTTGAGCATTTGAGCTGGATCCCCACCTTCTTTATTTTGTAGCCATTGGCTTATCTCGTATCTTGTACCTCTGAAACCATTGTCTTCCATCATAACGAAGAAGGTGAGTTTTTCCACTTTCAGCTCTTTCCCCATGAGGGTCAGGTCTCAGATCTCTGTATCCTACTTGGACTTCCTTGGAGTTTTCCTCTGTCTGTATGTGGGCAGCATGGTTCCTGTTTTGTGTGCTGCATAGGGAATAATAATGTCAGAGGAATCAGTGCTTGTAAAACTAAATTAACTAAGGTGGTGTAGCTGCAAGTAGGTTTCCATCAACCCTGTGTACATAAATTGGTGTCACAGTGGCACTTCCAGCCTCTTCCTTCCTGCAATCTGTGTACCTCCCTCCAGGATCCAGTCTTTCTACATCCTTCCCTTCCTTTATTTGATTGCAGTCTGTATTGTTTTCTTATTTCCTGGGGTCAAACCTAACTAGAATTAGTTGTACCATGAGAACCTGAAGGAAGCTTATGAGCTTCATGCACCTTTCAATATGCTGATCTACAGCACGGCTTGGACTATTGATGCTGCTAGGGAGCCCAGGGGGACCATAAATTGTTTTGTGAGGCGTGTTTGGTACTAAATCCATTCCGATATACTGACACGTACAGTGACCCATTACTTCATACACTAAACTTCATCACACTACACCTTGTACAATCTGCCACCAATACCTTATCACAGTTCTTGCTGGCAAGACTTAGCTCTCAGAGGCAGGTAATTGTGATCATGTAGTTCTTGATCTTACAACTGTAGAGGTCTGTTCTAACCCTTTCTAAAAAATAGACTGTGATTCCTCAAGCCTGAAAAGTTTCTTTCTGTGGGTGACCAACGTGTTCTTCACGCACCTTGCACTTTTCCCTCTATGGGTGTTCATGTCAAAAGAAAAGATGGCTGGCTGTTTCCTTTCGGGCATAATGTTGTCTGTAGGCATGAAACATGTACCCATTAAACCTTGTCAGCTCTTAAATCTGCTAGTGTTGCTGTCTGGATCCTCTTAAAGATGCACTCTTCCACCCACAGTGCACCCCTTTGCTGGTAGAAAAAAGTAACTTTATGTGATACTATATCTTAGGTTCTGGCCAACAGAGGAGTTTGAACTATTACTATTTGGAGTACCACGTCTTTGTTGGGTTGCCTGGAACTGCTCATCAGAGATGAACATGTAATGCAGTGTATTAATTAACATCTTTCACAGTGTCCCATAGTGTACTGAGGTAGGCATTATATTCACTTCCCCATATTCAGCAAAGTTTAAGATTTCTTCATTTCTCCTTTAGCAGTTTTTGAAGAAGTTGCCTGTTTTCCTTATGAACTGGAGTAAGTATCCTATTCCATAAAGCATAGTCACAAGCACTTCTATCAGAGAATAACTCTACTCCGCGCCTGTCACAGTTAGAAAATCCCCCTAATTAAAAAAAGAGATATATAATAAATTGGAGGAGCCAAAAAAAAATTCAGAAAATATTTTCAGGTTGACTTAACATCTTATTTTTTTGTTAGATACAACATAGTTTTATTGTCTCCTAGCCCTGGATTTTTTTCACTTTTGACCTTATAAATTTATCAGCATCATAGTTTTGACCATCATTTTGATCTTTCCCTGCCAATTCCCTTTGAAGTTTGGAGTCAAGGCTCACTTTCTTTCCACAGCCTCTCCTAGAAGCTGGACCATTATATCTCACAAATGACCAAGCCCCTTATTATTAAGGTTTTATCTTTGATTTTTAATGTGGATACCAGAATGCCCAGCTCCTCAGCATATCTACTGTTCTTCCTCATTCTGGGTTTTAGTTTTAAAAGATAAAGCAAAACAGCCACCCAATTATCTCTCTGCTGTTTCTGTCATCAAATATTTTTAGCACTGTTACAGTGTTCTGAGTATCATTCTTATGACTGTAAAGCTATTATTTACTTTTTTAACACTTAATTTTATGATCTCAATCCTCCATAGGCATATCTGTGTTCCGAAGTGATTTCTAGCTCATAAAATTGTGCAACATTTTAATTTGTAAGACCAGCATTCCCAGGAGCCTCAGTCCCTGTATGCTGTCTATTTGCTCTGCTTCTCAAATCTTCTCAGATCTGTTCGGATTCCCCATGGATCACACTTTCTTTCTTCTTTGAAGGTCTTGCTAAACCTACTGTTGCCTAACAGCTAGTCGATAGCACAGGAGGAGTCTCTTTTCCTATCAAAACAGGTGTTTTATTCAAATGCCAACTTGTTACAGCTTCAGTTGAAGTAACAGTCATGAAGAAAAACCTCTGAATACCTTCTTCTTACTATTTCCTCCTTGAGGAATTGCTGCTCCTTTAGGAATTTAGGAATACAGGAATTCAAGTTCAAAGACACTGCGGTAAGTCCCAAAGCCCTGGATCCATGGGCCATGATGGCTGGATAGTCCAGTGATTCCAGACATCGGTTCCATGTTTGTTTCCTTCTATCATCAATTGAGATGCAAATCTTTTCATAAAGTAATTGCAGCTTAATTAACATTAATTTTCATCTGGGCTCAGCTATGGATTAGACTGTGGGCTTGGTTTCTTAGCTAAGCCTTCAACATGCATTGACACTCCCTCTTCCAAGTGCAAACTGGTTCCATGGCAGCTCTGTCAAAGCACAGGGATAAATTCTCTCTTTATGTAAACTGTTTGAATTCCGGTGAGTGCAATGGACTAATGTGATTCTAATCCTTCGGGCACATGTTTTTCTGAAAACATATTTAAATTGCATTTAAATAACAATGAAAACATCTGGGCATACATAAGCATAGATGTTTTGAAGGACAAGTGGAGTAAACATGATGGTACAGAGTTTTTCTCTGCTGTGTCATGAGGTCTAGCAGATGGTATGAACTGCATTTGCTGTGTTTGAGAATCTGGCCAAGCCCTCAGTACTGATTTTGCCAGAGGAGAATGACAAGATATGGCTTATGTAAATATACCTTAAAGGCTTATGTAATGCTTCTTATTTTACTTTGTTTTATACTGTGCCCCATGTCAAAACATAGACTACACAGAAAACACCTACACATTTTATAGGCCATGGGATATTTCCATCTTCGATGAGTAACTTCTTGGAGAACTCCAAGGTGTCTAAGCTAGAGAATTGTTATGGAATTTGGCTGTTAATCAGGACTGCGTATTTGTGATACGTAGGCATGCCTGGAGGAGGAAATACATTGAAATAGTGAGAGGGAGCCTGAATTTCATGTGATTCTGTTTTCTGGCATAATATCACTCAACTAGAAGGTCTGGAGTTGAGGTATGGCTCTTACAGGGAAAATTGTGGCCGGGTCTGGGTTTAAAACATATATATTAACTTGCGAAACACCCTGTGTAGAGTGCTCTGAATGAGCAGGGTAGGGATGTGTGCGCCTGTAGAACATGCTGTACCATATCAAAACAAAGTGCCACACAGTCACTCCGACTTCACACAAGGAAATTCAAGGAGGGATAATGCCCTTGCCTAAAAATCTCATTTTAATACCTATATGAACGTAGGGACCATATTCTAATGACAAGGCTCAAGGAAGTAGAACTTACTGGTACACAGATTTGTCTACCTATCAATTTATAGATGACTTGTCCTACATGTTCTACTCATTATCAAGCAAATGTACTACACTTGCACATTCACATTAATAAATTTCCACTCTGTTCTGCTGCATTAAACTTATCTCCATAGATTAGTTCAAGTGTATTGCATGTTACTCAGAGTTAAAAATCTCTATAGACCTGAATTAAAATATATTCCAGTGCTTATTTTTTATAGATAATTATTGCTTAATTCAAAGAAGTGAGGAAATTCTACATCATATGCCTAGACCGTTTAAGCAGATCCGCAGTGGAAAAGAGGCACAGCAATAAGGAAGTCATTGCAGGATCAGTGTCATAGATTATTATATGCAGCAACATAAGGGAACAAACATGAATTAAATAATTATAAATCATTTTAAGCAACAAATTAAATAATTAAAAACTACCATAAGGTATTGCAATAAATTAGTGCCATTAAAATCACAAGCAATGTAGACAGGCCAGATGCCAGACATAAAGATCCAGCAGCGCCTTTTTGGCTGCAGTTTGGATCTGTTTGTTCCATGAGTCCAAAAGCATAGACACAAGTTCATTAACCCGTAGGAAAGGATCTGAGCTTTTCTTCTGTAGTGCCTCTGCTTTGCCAACTTGCTATGGCAGTTTCACTTACTACTCTATCCTCCAGATAGCCAGGATCTTTTTCCCAGGTGCTAGGTGACACTGGCCTGCAGCTGGTGCATGGGGCACCACCCACTTCTTGGCCCTCTTTCTCATTTTGGACTGTGAAAAAATTCTTCTTTAGGTATGGTGCTACTATTTTTTTAATGTTCTTAGACTCTGGTCACACGTGTTTTAAGTCTTTTTGTCTTCTTGTACTGTATGAAGAGCTTTTGGCTCTTCCCTTTCCACTTTCACTCTGTGGTTTTTTGATAGACCTCCTTCATTTCTTTGCTCAGTTTATTCACCCCAAACTGTGGGCATGCAGAGTGCACTGCATACTGATGCTCACCCCAAACAAGGTTGTAAAAATTAAATGAATTAGCCTACTGATTGGTACCAAATTACATTGACAGATACGGACCTATACGTGTGCTTATAGCTTGACTGAAGTTCCACCAGAGCTCTGAAAAAGAAATACCCTTTTCCTGACGTTGTATGACCTTCCTAGAAATAGAATATGCATGTGATTGGCACTGTCACATTTGTTCTTCTGGGTTTTTCTGCTTATTAGGTTGTGTTTGCTTGCAAGTCAATAAAGCTGCAAGGTTTGCTGTGCTTTTGTGCCCACGCTCAGCTCAGGATGAGCGTCTCTTCTTTTGCAGGCTTCATTTTCAAATTCCTTGCTTTCAACGTCGTGGCACCTTCCTTCCTTTATAAGCTCTCATCTAGAATGTATATCCAGTTTCTGTCCTGGGGTCAGAAGTCCTTTATGAGGGCTAGGGGGAAGAAAACTGAGCATTAATTTTCCAGGAAGCTGAACTGGATAGCTGGCGGCGCTTGCGGAAACGTACATCTAGTGAGCAGCACTGCCGGGCTGCAGAGAAGTGAAAAAAGGCTTTGTAAATTTGAGGCTGATTTACACTCACAAAAGATTGTCCTTGCAGAATGGAGACCAAACTTTTTTTAATTACTCTTCTGTAAAACGTGTTCTTAGGAATGTATAAAATTGCAGGTAATGCTAATCATTAAGTGCAAGAGAAGGCAACGATACTTGTCACATTACTTGCTTTCCTCCATCCCACAAGCCAAGGCACAGCAGACAAGTGCTTTAGCTCCACCTAGGAGGCAAAAAGACTATTACTGCATCTACCTAAAACCAGTTTCCACGTAGGTCTTTCTCATTTATGAACTGCATTTTAAAGGCTCCAAGGAAATAGTCTTGCTGTGTCTCCCTCAGTCAGATTGCCATTTCTACCATTATTTTTGTGGATGAAATTCTGCAAGGCAGAAAGCCTGGTTTTGCCCAGCTTAGCAACAGTTAAGTTTGCACTGTAAATGCTCAGTTAAGATGACTGGAGCTAATAGAAAATAAAACATTATTTAGATAAACTTAATTCAGCCTTGAGAAAGGGGAAATTAATTCTAATTACGCTATTGAAGGGGATAGAGTCATTTTAATGTAAACTGTGAGTAAAGCATAAGAAGGAAATTTGGCTGTGAATGGCTCATTCAAGGTCACATGAAAAGTCAGGCATAGAGACAGAGTCAGCTCTTGAAAGTACCTTCTTCCACTTTACCCAGAACTTAATCCACTCCTTCCCAGTTAATAGAGGTATGTCAGGCTGAAGGCTGGGATGAAGAGAAACCTAGAGCAAATTCTATTCTACAAAGAGATTAGATGTTCCATTTTTATCAAGTTTATTTTAGCCCTGTAATGTCAGGTTCCCAACACAAATAAACACAAAGCCCAACTCACTTCTGTTCTGACATTTGTACCAGACCGATGCTGAATTGCAGTTGTACAAAGGAATGGTAGGTTATTACCTGCCTGTTGTAGCAGTTATGATGGAACACAAATGTCTTCTGGCCGTCAACATCCTGTTTTCATACTTTACAAGGCAGTTTATCAGTCTAGTCAGCGCACCATGAAGTCATGGTTGTTGATCTCCCACTTCTGTGGTAGTCTTTCTGCTTGCTTCTTCATACGCAGTTTCTTCCTACAAATACTGTCCCCTACTTATACAACTAACTGGTTGTTCGTCTTCCATCCCCTTTTTCTGCTCAGCAAAGCCTTCGTTTTGCACCTTTTCCTCTGAGCTTTAAAAAGACCACAGAGCCTCTCCAGTTCCTTTCATATACCGGTGAGCTAATCCAAATTACAGAATGTTTTTCCTGCAAGCCTGGGAGCGTGTCTGCGATTTCCCGGTGTCTTAATAAAATGTAATACACGACTTCTGACATTAAAGTCAGAGAGAGGCAGAAATAGGAATGTTACCACCTGCTGCCTGGTGCATTTTGTATAGCGGTTCAGTTAAGCCTACCTAATTTACAATCATTCTTCATGTCATTCCTTCTGTGTACACACGTGCAGTCAAAATGTAATTCCCAAATTGAAACGGGATTTAAGGACTTGACTAATTCTAAGAACTGGTGTAGTCCCTTTGCTTTTCCTTTTCTTATGCTTCCAGTTATACTCTAAGCATTCTGTGACCCCAGAGACACGATGTTTTGGAAGTTCCGAAGACTCTTTGCTGAGTTTTGGTTTGTTAGATCATGCAGCCACAGAGTACTTGCACTACGCTTGAGTACTCTCACTCAATAGCTTTACTCTGCTACCAATTACTTCCCTGAATTTGATGGAGCTACTTATGACTAGCAAAGATGTCAGGGTCACCAAAATTGATGTCCCAGTTTCTCATCTCTTCTCTCTCTCAGGACTATTCCAAGGCTCCACACCATTACTTTATTTTGATAATGGTTTCTTTTCACCACTACATAGAAATGAGAATGTACAAGAAAGGTAGATGTTTTACATGACTAAAAGCAACATTTGGATATAAGTGATAACAACATTAATCTGGAGTAATTGCAATTTCAATTTCCTTGAAGTTTTCCCAAATTCCACAGTAACACAGCTGAGATAACAGTAGAAGCATAAATACCACAGGGGAAGAAAATTACATTGGATAATGGATCCTTAATATCATTCTTCTATGTAGACTTCAGAAGATAAAAGATTAAACGGGACGCATGTAGGGAACAGTGGCTGTAAATATAGAAGTTTATATTCTAGAGGCTGTGGTTGCTTTGAATGCAATATGTGTAGGGCATAGCTGACAGCTCTATGCACATGGATTCCTCTGGCCTCAGCCTTGTTCTTTGCAGTAACCAGTGAGTGAGTTTAGAAACACTTCAGAGGACTCCGATCACTGCCTTTATGTGGAGTGGGAAGGTTTAAAGAGCCCGTGGGGCTAGATCAAACCTCTGTTCTAAACTCTCTGCATGTGACTTACTCAAACTATTTGTTGTCTGCATGTTAAACTCTTCATTTTGAAACAAGTACAAAAGCATTGTATCACCACTATCTTTTAACGAGAACCCTGCATCTTTGCAGAAGGAAAGCACCCAGCTGAAACCCACGGTTAAGCTTTGTGTTCAGTCACAAATGTGCAGACACCACCATATAACCATGTAATTAAATGCCTTCTCACTGTAACCATCAAAATTTATATCAATGTTTGCTTAATAAAACCTCTTCAGAGCAATTTATAAAAGAAGTTGGAAGTACTGCTCTGGTACACTATTTAGTACAAAACATGCAATTAGAAAAGCAGTAGGAGGGATTTAACTAGCTCTCTGGGCTTACATGGCAAATATTTGATTTCTTCACAAAAAAGCAGTAAGTAGGGACCTTGATTTAAAATTTTCACCCCACCAGTATCTGGAGAATAAAAACGGTTTGTTATTAAAAATGCGATTGTATAACTTTGTTGTCTCCTCTCATTTACTTTTTTTTCAAGACTGGTACAAATGTCCTAAGTTTTTGTTGTTTTTTGACTTATGTGTTACAGAGGTTGACATTTCTACAAGCCACATTATGCATTTTTAATATCAGTATTCTTAAAAATAAAGCCTAAGAGACTAAGGTGCTCTTATATTTTGAGTAAATCTCACTTTTTTCCTCAAAATTGCCATTTTACTTGTTTGTTCAGGAGATTAGACGTGTCTATATTGGTACAGCTCTCATACTTTTCTACAAAGGCGTTACAGATAATTAGTTGAGGTCAAATGAAATATTCAAACCAGATTGATCCTACAGTTAAATATGTGCAGACAAACAGTAAAAGTGAGATAACTTTTAATTGATATTTAGTGATATTTTTTCTTAGGCTGGCAGGAAATCTTTCAAACTTTTAGATTTCCATTTCCAAAAAATCATCCTTTGATTTGTAACATTTGCTCTAAAAATGCATGATGTAGCCAGCGAGGATACCAAACTGATAAACAGGGACATTAAGAATGAACAAATAATAATAAAGTCAAGGGCACAGGACACATTGCTGGGTAATCACTTTGCCTATGATGCCATGACCTTTAAATTCATGCAGTAGCATCTCACATTTATCTGTAGGCTCAAAATGATGCAGTTTACTGGAAGAGAATTACAACATATAAAGATTTCTTCAGTGGCTACAGTAATTTTAAAACCTTAGGTATACCCGTTATATATATGCAAAATAATCTTATTTGGGAACATTTGCATAAACATATATTTTTCCATGTGGGATTTTTTGCATTTTTTTTAAATTGAATAGCTTTACAGGATACATTTCAGTCATTCAGTCTGATACAGTGTGTGCTAAGGTTTAGCTGTCTCCATCATATGGCTCCTAAATCTTTACTGAACATCTTCAGCAAAATATTTGAAGAAACAAGTTTCATTCAAAGAGTTTTTGAGGGTACTATGCAGATGTTTGAATAGCTAATCTAACCCGAAAGTCAATGTTTTTCACTTAGTTTCATGCAGTTATGATTTCCATGATTTCCTTGTTTTCATTCCCATCCAAGATCCAGGGATATTTTCCACAGGAAAAGGCAGCTGAAACTCATTTCGGTGTTCATCAGTATTCATGCAAGCACTGAAGTGGACTGCTTTCAGAAGAGCATATCTGGTCAAAGTGTTCACTTCCATTTTCTTATTCTTACTGGAGAAATGCTGGGCCATATTCTGTCACCTCTGCGGTAGCCACAGCAAAAAATAAGAAGGGGGAGGTATATTTGCTCTTCGTCTTCTGCTACTTTTTAGGGCTCAGCTATCTGAGCATTAGAGAGGGAGTCTGAAGACTATTAGAAATTTTTAACGTAAGGGTAGTACAGACCAGGAGAACAGGAAGAGTGAGTGCACCAGCCCATCTGGTTCTACACCAACCCCAGCAGCCATCGGGAGATGCCCAGGGTACAAGGGCATCAGAATGCTTTTTGAACTTTCAGCACTCTGCAGCTCCAGATTTCTTTATCAAGAGGTGGATTTCGTAAATCTTCACTGACACCTGGGCTTCACTGGATATATCTAATAGCTTTTTTTGAGCTATATAAAATTTGGCGTTCGCATCTTTTCATCACTTTCACACAGGGACTTTCACAGCTTACACCTGCACTGATAAGAACTACTTTCATTTTTGGAGAGGCCAACCACCCTCTAGTTTTATTTGATAGCCCTTATTCTTTTGTTGGAAGACACGGTGAGCAATTTTTATTTTACTTTATTTTATTTTAATCTGTCACATGAGTCAAGTCTTTCCATCTAATCCCCCTTCCTCCCAGTCATCCCTGCTGGCTCCTAAGGCCTGGTCTGGGTGAGCTAAGAAGCAGCCTGAAGGAGACAAAAGCAAGTGCAGGAGTGATAAGGAGGTAGGAGCACACAAAACTTTATAATGCCAGAAGAGTTAAAGGGGTAGGAAGCAAGCTGCAGCACCTCTCTGCTCCAGCTGGCAGTTGAGGAAGGATGATAAGAAAACAGATGCTGCACCTTTTGGAGGAGCGGCTTCCCATTCCTCACTCGTTCTGTGTTGTGGGCTGATTGTATCTGCCAGCTGTTGTTTTTATATAACAGCGGTCAGCTTAAGTTTAAGAGATGCTATTTATTATATTATTAATATCCCTAGCTCTTATCCCCCTTTTCTCTCTTTACTCTTCTTCATTTACTTCGGCTAACAAACTATGAAGTCAAGAACTGATCTCCAAAACCAATGCTTCTTTGTATCTCAATTAGTTGTATCTTTTCTGTGCTCTGAAAATTGACAGTTTTAAAGAAACTCCAGTGTACTGAATCAGTATTGCCTGCAGCAAAGTACTGCAATGCTTCATGTAAAAATTAACTTAAAATCCACTGATCCCAAAAGGTAAACAACAACAATATTCTTTCTGGTGGGAATTCTAGTATGAATGTTAATTACTACTCTAAGAACTAATAGCTGCTGATTCCACACTGATCTGGACATATGTAGCTTACTCTGCAAGTGTTAACGTCAGATTTAATGAATTGAAAACCTTGTGAATTATTTTAACGACCTAAGAAGAAATGCATTTCTTATAAATGTTGACATTATCCATGCTCTATGCAAAAGTTTCCCCACCTTTTCAAATAAAGAATTCCTTTCTTTTTTGAGGTGTTGCAGAAGAGGGGAAAAGAACGTGGCCTAGAGATTTTTATGTTTTCCATACTCCTTTGGCACACAGCCATCAGTGAAGCAGAGGTGACGGTGACCGTGCTTCTGTCTGCACAGCTGAAGTGGGAATGAAAAGTTTCCATAGGTCACAGACAGAATGTAATTTGCCCTCATAAAAGAAAGGTTTTATAACAGACCTAGCTAAATTAGGGCCAGGAAATACAAAGGTTGGACAAGTTTCTTAATTTTTAATTAAATTTTCCATTACATAATGGTGTAAAGTGCCAAAACCAATTTGTTTCTCGAACTGACTGAATTACTTCTAAAGTTCCTAGTTGTTTGGTCGGGAACCTTCCATTATCCTGATATACTCTTTTCTCTATTGTATCTGACTATATTTCTTGGTACTAGGGCCTTTTTTCCATATAGTTCTCTGACCTTATGAACATGACACCTATATGGTGAGATAGGAACTACCCATTCCTCTATCAGAAAACCGTTTTGGTAGTGGTTAAGTGTCACTGTCCTTGTCAAAAACACATCTCAAGCTTTTCTAATAAAAACTATTGTGAATAGAAAAGATCTCATACATTCTTCATGAAAGTACTGGTAGACAAATAAAAGATGTAAATCTGGAGTTCTGGTCTTCTCAGTAGTTTTTCTTTCTAAAAATTGCAGGTTCTTTTCCTTGAACAGGAATAGAAATGGCTATATAGAATAAACATTCCCATTACAGAGGACAACACTGTAAGCCCACATTCGTTGCTCAAGTATGGTGTAGTTCCTTCTTTGTTAAATGAATTGCTTTAGTTGACTCTAGAGAGAATTCAAGATTCAGTTTGTTTTAAATATTGTAGGTCACAGCTTTTGCTTTGGTTTTAGTTTCCTCTTTCTTTCATTCTTCTAATTCCACATTGCTTTTCTGTATCTGCTATCTAATTTCTTGAGAGAAGCCGAATGGGACACCGTGTAGTCTTAACTACGGGGCAAAGGTGGAGTCAGGCCCCCTGTACTGCTTGCTGTACATAACTTGGTCTGTTGTAAGGTAGTTCTCATCTCTTGTCCTGAAACAGGAATGTGGTAACCCAGACTGCTCTTATTAATGACACTTATGGCAGAACTCCTTGCGATTTGCTGTTGTCTGTGGATATATGATTGAATCCTTTCCTTCTTCCTATTCAGCCTCTCCAGGACTCCGTGCAATGCCTACATGTCTCTGGAAATTAACCTCTCAGTAACGTTCTCAAAGGTGCTCACAGAATAAAAGCAAATGAGTACTATCTGGAGTTCTATTTCATTTGGAACAGATTACCCAAAGAGGTCATGCAGTCTCCATCCCTGGAAGTTTTCAGAACCTAAACTGGAATAAGGCCTTCAGTAACCGGGTCAGACCTCTAAAACTCCTGAGAAATCTCCAACTGAGTTATTCTACTTTCTTCTACTCCATCACCTCTACTCCTTCTCTAAGCTCCTGAAACCCTCTAACACCTAAAATAAAACATGGGATATATCCCAACTTAGACATGTTTATTTATACAATTGCATCTCACTTAGTCTTAACTTTTCTGCTGAAATCATGTACTTCATCTACCGATGTCAGCTAATAGCAAAAGGTCTAGTGTACAGAATGTGCTTCTTATCACCTAGAGAGTGTTCATAACAGCCTTTGGGAAGGCAGGATTTAGTTCAAGACTCCCAATTAGGTTTTGAGTGTTCTATGTGTTGGAGTTTCCGTTACTAAGTGAGTTGGAGTGAGTTTGTTGACCAAGCATTATGGGCAGGATTCAGCTGCCTCTATGCAGTCCCCTAGTGCCAGTTCAGACACACTGGGATGTGTAAGACACCCATTAAGGGACAGAGAATATATGCACCCCACCTGAAATGATACTTGACATCAATGTCTAGGAAGCTGAATTTAATTTTATGTCTCTGCTGAAGGATGAGCTGAATTGCTTTCCAATGAGAATACCTCCACTGACTGTCATGAGAAATGAGACACTTGATGTGCCTATAGATACCTATTAATTTAGCTATCTCTGAATCCTTGCATAGACAACTTCATCTCAAACCGATTTTCATCTCTATCATAGTTAATGAAGTATATCTTTGTCTGGAATGAACATGTGTAGTATTCATAGGCTGATTAGTCGTTAGGGACAGTAGACAGAAATAACTGCAGAGACATGTTGAGATGTTCTGGTTTTATTTTGTGATTTCTGATCCACAGGAAATTAGTTTCTTGAAATGAGTTTAGAAGGATTAAAAGGGAGTTGAAAAGCTGGAGAGTTGGGGGATTTTGAGAAAATGTGTTTACATTGGTGTACATTTGAATTCCTTTTGCTGCATTGCAAACTTCAGGAAATTTCTGCACTGCAGCAGTGGTCTGGAGTCAAACAGTGAGGTCTACTCTTTCTCTAGTAAGAGTTTAAGCTAGTTAGAGCTGTCAAACCCCTTCCACTGCATGTCCTCTGCATTTAAGAAAGTTATTTGTCTGTGGGAGGGGGTATGTACAAATCAAAAATAGACTTAAAGAATTACATGTTTGCATTTAACATCTTTGGTGATTTCTTTCATTTAATCAGAGCAGATTTTCAAGTAACAAGAGGAAATGATGTAGTCATCATAGAATCACAGAATGGTTTGGGTTGGAAGGGACCTTAAAGATCATCTAGTTCCAACCCCCCTGCCCTGGACAGGGACACCTCCCACCAGACCAGGTTGCTCAAAGCCCCATCCAGCCTGGCCTTGAGTCACTTCTTTTTGTAATTTCTGGGGCAGACTAGGTAAGATGCCTGTCTAACTTTGTTACTAAACATGCATCCGAACACCCCAAGGGATTTTGATGCTTGTACTTCTGGGCCAGCATGTTTTGCTCATATTTTCCCAACAACTGTGGTTTATCTCCTCACACGCATGCTCTATAAAAGGCATCACTTCTCCTTCAGAACTAACCAGCTGGTGGCAAGACTCCCACATCTCCTTGTCTGGATACTGCTTACATGTTACTTTGCCTGAATTCTTTACCCTTTCTCTGCTCATTTAGGCATGCAATTACTTGGTCATCCCAGATTTCCAATATCCCAGCAATTATTTTATTTATAAAGTAACTGAATTGAAATCCTATTTTACTTCTTGGTTTCAATGGCATAGACTCTGTTTTTATGAAATTCCTCCTCAGTCTTCTGCTTCTTTTTCTTGTTTCTGGCTTCATCTATTATCAAAAATTGGTGTAATGGCATACTCTTTTACCAGTTAAGCTCCTAAGCTATTTCTCATACATTGTATGATGTTATATTAGCATACGAGCACTCACAGAATGGAAGACTAAGGCAAAAGGGTACAGCTGCAGCTGGGTAGCACTAAAATTATGTTCATACCATATATTTCCCTCCTAATAAGCTTGATGTCCTGAATAACATTTTAAGTTTGGGCCGTCAGCTTTCAACCAGAGGAGGTAAGTCCAAAGCCACAGTGGATATTTTTACAGCACTGTAATTTAGTAGAGTTGTGTTGTTGCCATTAGTGTTATTCTGCTGAGATACCCTGCCTTCCTCTGTATGTGCATTTAGTCCTTTAAAAGGTCTGCTGCACAGGCACAAGCACCGAGGCACTATTTTCCTCGCCATCAATTTCTTAGCATTGGCCCTGGCATGGTTGGGCACAACAGCAGTGTCCCAGGCCGGGCTCAGGAGCTGGCACATGCTGTAGATAACTCCCCAGGTAGGTCAGATGTGTCCACATTGTGGTTTTGTGGAGATGAGAACCGAACTGTGTGTTTTAGCTGGCCCTCTGTTTATGCAATGCCAGTCAATCCCTGCCATTTGCTATGATAGACAAAGCCTCTGAGTTTGCCAAAACCCCTTTATTAGGAACTGTAGCTAACAGGTTACTCATGGTGTTAATGATGTCCTAGCACACCCACAATGTGTTGGGGACTGGTAGGAATCCTAGGCCTGGACAACCAGAAAACATTTATTAGTTCAGGAGAGAACTAGAGAGAACCGGATTTTGGAATTACATTTTATAACAAGAGCCTGCTCTTTAAGTGATTTCTAATTGTCCCCTATTGTTGTTGCCAGGTCTTCGCAATCGTTAAATTGTTAACTCTAACTCTCCTATTCACAGCCACAGCAGGGGCATGTTTAGTTGCCTGCCAACAGTTAGCCATGAAAAACTCTGCAAAAGCATTTTGTTGGTGCGGGGAAGGAGGGGTTGCTTGTTTTTAACATACAACCTGAGCAGTTATCCAGTGGAAGATAAGTGGGAACTTCTCAAGCTGAGGAGTCATTTTGTCCAAAGAATAACATGAAGGCAGTGATGAGAGGAAATTCAAAAGCAGCCTATAATGCCCCCCAAACCAAGAGTGTTTCAAACAGGCTAGAATTAGCCCTCTACACACTCACCAGCAGCGCATGCCACTCCAAGATGGGACTTGTCTTGCTGTGGTACCTCTGGAGAGACTCACTGGTATTGGGCTCCTGGCCAAGATCTGGGCATAGGACATGACAGGACATGCACTGAGGACTCTGACCCAGTCTGGTGTGTCACGTCATTTTACCAGGGCAGCTCAGCACACAGAAACTCAAGTGTTGCTGTGGGACTACATAGTGATCGGTGCAGGCTTGCTCTGAACACTGACTACAGGATTGCTCCCAGGAGATGGATCAATGGCTGTCTTTTAAAATGAAATTCAATATCTCTGTGAGAGTGTAACATTCCTCCACCTTTTTTGATGAACTGTTCCAATGTTTAATTTTCCTCCTCAGGGAAGTGGCCTGGCTTCAACTTGTAGCAGCTGTGCTATCTCATACTCTTGTCTGTAGGACTGAAAAGCTTCTGCTTCCCACACTGGGTTAGTACCCGTTATCCATGACAAGTGACCTCCATAACTTCGTTCTGAGTGGCTGGATAGAGTGTGCTTTTCAAGCCTTACATCACAAGGCTTCCTTTTTTTCCGAATCTGTCCTTTTTTAGGACTGTCCTTTGAACCATCTGCAAGGGTTGAAGTTTGAGCAACCTGGTCTAGTGGGAGATGTCCCTGCCCATGGCAGGAGGGTTGGACCTAGATGATCTTTAAGGTCCCTTCCAACTCTAACCATTCTATGATTCTAAGTGTGAGTGCATACTGTCAGTCACTCTATGCTGGTCAGACATGTGCTAAGTCTTTGTTGCCGGCCCTGAATTTAAGAGCATCAGGTGTAATTTGTCTGGATCACATGATGTCATGACCTGAAACTGTTTCATCCTGCCAGATCACTTTTGCTATTGTAAAACATAAATAAAAGATTATTTTCTATATGGAAATGTAAAGTCTTTTATACTTCAGATGTAGCACTGAGCTACGGACCTTTTCCTATTTTTTTAAAGCTTCCTTTTGCCATGTTGCCTTGTGGGATTTGTTCTCTTTACTGGGTCTTCTCAGCCCCTTTCGTTACTTCTATATTAGTAAATTAAGTAGCATGGTAAAAGGAACAGGTATGGCAACTCAAGTATCTAAGCTATTTAATTGCGATAACCGTACCTGGCAGCCTTGACCAGCCAGTAGTGCCCCAAGCACTTCCTGAGCACAGTTTGGAATTTAGTCTAGACCAGCACAGTTTGGAATTTAGTCTAGACCAGACCTCCTCTTCAGAGGTCCGAGACTTTTAATAAATAACATGCATGCAGCTAACCATGCTATGTTGGCCTCTGAATCCCAAGACTGTTTAGTTTGCTAGTTTAAAGGTATGTTTCAATATGTAAATTAAATTAATTTTGCATTTTTTTATCTGGATATTAAATACAAAGTTAAAAGCGATTGCTATTTTGGTGAGAACTTACCTTTTTAAAGTTAATACAAATATTACTGACCTGTCCAATGACATGAAAAGTTCACAGGAAATGAAAAAATGCAAGATATCAAATCAGCATCTTTCATATTGAGATCACCAAAGCCATGATCAGTTCCTCCCCATACCTCATGAAGAGAGATGAAAGACTCATTTTAATCTCAGCGTACGCGTAGTATCGCTGTATCACTTACAATCTCAGATCCATTGTAACCTCCAGGTCCTTTTCAACAGGCTGTTAAGAGGCTTCCAGCTTCTCCCTAACCTGGTGGTATTATGGGGTTCTTCTGCCCCAGAAGCAGAACTTCTTTTTGCTGAAATTTGTGAGCTTTCAGCCCTCAAGTTTCTCAACTTCCCTCTCGATTAAAGCCACATAGTTCATCCGTCTACCCAAGCCCCTTAATTTATCATGACCTGCTAATCTACTCATAATCATGTTGATCAAGCAGGTTTGCAGTTGGTAAATTCAGGCCTCCTGTAACTTATTCCCACCTTGTCTTTCGAGTAACTCAAAATGGATTGCAAGAAGACATGTCCCAAGACCTTTCCAAGGACTGAGGTGAGGTTGATCAGCCTATTGCTCCCAAGGTGCTTCCTACTTCTCATGAAGATATGCATAGTGTTAGACTTTTTCCAGCTGGCAGGGAATTTCTCCAGTTGTCATTTACTTTCTGCAGATGATAGACAACCTGCTCACAATCATGTGCTATTGCAGCACCCTTGAACGAATCTCATACAGCCCCATGGATCTCACTATTAACAGCTTCTCCAAGTCCCTAATCTTTTGCTTCCCCACTGCTGGTTGCCCCTCTGTATTTCAGAAAGTACATGAGAATGGCTGGAAGCCAATTCTGACTGTGAAGACTGAGACAAAAAAAGCATTGAGTACTTTAGTCTCTTTTCTATCATCCATTACTATGTTTTCTTCCCCATCCAAAAAGATGCCACATTTTCCCTGAATCTCCTTTTATTACTAGCATGTCTGTGAGTCCTTTCTTCTTATCCTTTATGTACCTAGCTATTTTTTGTCTGGAGATGAAGTTTCACCTTTCTGCTTTTGTCTCTAAGTGTCAGAGTTATGTTTTTATGACCCTCCTTCAATGCCTGTCCTTGTTTTTGTTTCTTGTGTGCCTTCTGGGGCTATGTCTAGTCTGTATGCTTGCTAATGCAGAGTGAAAGATGAATATGTGTCATCTCAGGGAAGGATGCTGGGCCCTGTGTTAAAGACTAGATACCAGTATCTCCAATAACCTCAAAATGATGGATATTTTTTGTGCCTTGAACAGCTGTAGGTGCGGATAAAAATGTCCCTTTCCAGCAGGACTGGATTTTTGAAAACCAATTTCTTTGGCTCTTCTGGAATTAGTGCAGACACCCAAAAAGCAATCAGTGCAGGAGATTGCCTGCCCCTTCTCCAGAGAAAGCTATCAAGAGGCTGGGCATCCAGGGAAACGTTCAGTAATCTGAGAGTAATGTGATTTAATGCTGATGCATTTTTCGGCATGGTAAAAGTAATAGAAAAATTAAGACTAGTTTTCCAATATCCTTCTGAATGAAGCAGTGGTGTCTGTGACATAAAATACAATCTTATCCACCGAATAATCTAATTTTGTCTATGGTTTAAACCAGTGCTTTTATCATTCCACCTGTGTGACCTACTTGCCAAATATCAACAACTCAAACCATGGCGTTTCTTTTCTTTATCACTGAAGGCCCACGTGCAATTAAAACGTATTCTGTTGTCATAAATTTTCTGTCTTTGTATTCACTTTAAGATTTTCATGGCTATTTTAGTGTATTTCATAGCTGATGTGTTTAGCAGGAACTAATAGAAAATCTGTTTCTCTGCGTTCATGGGCAAATGCCATCAGACAGGAAGAGAAAAGGAACAGCAAAAAGTACATAATGTTCCGTTGTTAGTATCTCTTCAAGTTAGTTTGGTGAAGGAAGAAAGAACAGCAATTTCTGCACTGATTAATTTATAGTCAATGGAAGTGGAATTGCCATCAGCGCTTCCACACAAGGCCAACATAATTTTAAGTGCTATGGCAGTCATATGTTGTAACTTTGTTCATAAAAGAAAAATAACATTTCAGTTGACCACAGCACTCAACAAACCTTGAGTGAAAATCACAGGTCTGTGGTTTCAGTTGTTCTTGTTTGGGTTTTTTTCATTTTTCCACTCTCTGTAAATTCAACCCAATTTATAGAGTAAGAGCCTGAGGTTATAGTTACCTTCACAATTGACTCTGACTCAGCACTCAAGTATATAAAAATGTTTAAAATAAGGTCATCAAGAGAGATCACTTGAGAACTTGTCCAATATTTGCGCCATCCGGATTTTACGCCCTCTTCTCGGTGAGGGTGAGCTAAACTTGTATTTTGAGCTCCCAGCAGAATATTCTACCAGGATAAGTACCAAGTGGTCATGCCTTATGGACACCTGTTTGTAAAAAAAATATAAATCTTTGGAATGGGAAATGAAACTCAGTTATGAAACTCCTTTTTTATGACTACCCTCACAACTGCCTGACAAAGTCATTTCACTTATTGCATTTCAGCACAACCTGAAAATGAAAGACTTCCAGCAAAAGAGAGAAAGAAAAACGCATCCCAGAATCAAGCTTCAGGACACTTCAGTGGGAATTTCTTGGGAGGTAGGTTATGGTAGATTCCAACAGGCTTAAGCAGAAGAGGAAATTGAACAGAGGTCTTCCACTTCATGAAAGGGCATTCCAAACACTAAGCTGTTGCATTAAAGAAGACCTAACTACCTCATCCTCTGATGCTTTTGTTTTCTATGTCTAGAAAGAAGAACCACATACAGCATATTCAACCTAAATTTGCAAACATTATCAAAATGACTGAAACAGCCTTTTAAATAACTTTAACTGTATAATCACAGAATCACAGAATCACTGAGCTGGGAAGAAACCTCTGGAAATCCTCTAGTCCAGCTCAAAGCAGGGTTATCTACAGAGGGTCACCGGGGCCATGGCCAGTCAGGTTTTGAGTTACCTCTCTGGCAACCTGTTCCAGTGTTTCACCGTTCTCACAGCAAAATATTTTTTTTCTATGTTTAAGTGGAATTTCCTGTGTTTCTTTTTTGTGCTCCTTGCTTCTTCTCCTTTCACTGAACACCACTCACAGTCTGGGTCCCTCTTCTTTACACACTCCCATTAGGTAATTATATACATGGATGAGATTCCCCTTCTCCCCCAGTCCTCTCTTCTCCAGGCTAAACAATCCCAGCTCACTCAGGATTTCCTTGTGTGTTCCTATCTCTTAACCATCTTCATGGTCCTGCATTGGACCCCTTCCACTATGCCCATGTCTCTCTCATACTAGAGAGGCCAGGACTGGATATAGTACTTCAGATGTGGCCTCACCAGAGCTGAGTAGAGGGGAAGGATGTCCTCCCTTGACCCGCTGGCAATGTTTTTCCCAACGCAGCCCAGAATGTCATTGGCCTTCTTTGCCACAAGGACACACTGCTGGCTCATGGTCAATTTGTTGTTCACCAGGACCCTGAGGGGCCTTCTCTGCAAAGCTGCTTTCCAGATGGATTCTATGGTTGGCATGGTTTCTGGCCCTGGCGTTTCTCCAGCTCCTGGGTTTCTCCTGCTTCTGCTCCAGTGTCTTCTATTTTCCTTTGGCATCTGTCCTGCTCTGGCACCCTTCCTACCCTGGCATTTCTTTTGTGTCTCCTAGGATCGCTGCTCTTCCTTAAACATGATTTTGCAGAGGCACCATAAACAGCATTGATGTCAACTTCTGGCGTACCACTGGTGGTGGCTCTTGCTGAACATCATGCTGCTGATCACAACTCTTTGAGCCCAACGGTTCACCTCATTTAGAAGCCCAAAATTCACTAGTTTGTCAAAGAGAATGTTATGGGAGGCACTGTCAAATAGTCTATAAGAGATATATAGTCAAATAGTCAAAAAGAATACAGGTTTGACATGATTGCTGTATTCTGTACATCTCCTTTTACTAGGTTTTTATTTGAGGATTAGGTAGCTATAGAGAAAATCTAGAATGTGTTCATAAGTGAGGTGCCCAATGTTTGTTAGGAGGAACGTGGGGCTTTCTCTTCTATTTTTTAAGGTCTATAGCAACAGGTAGCCCAACACACTGAGAAAGGTAACGATCCTGACACCTGGATTTATTTTTTTTCTGGTCTGTTGTGTCTGAACAAATGGAAACACGTTCTCTGAAATTAAATTAGAAGCAAAAAACAGAGAAAAATGGTGTTTCTATGTGATCATTTAATCTTTGTAAATATTTATTGCAGTAAAATATTAATAAAACCAGAAACAACAGTGAATGAATCTTATAAAATGTGGGAACTTTCCTTTTTTATCCTGTTTTCATTGTAATTTCTTACTATAAATTCTAAGTATACACTGCATTGAGGGAATATTTACTTTTGATTAAACAGGCATTTCGGAATTTTAGTGCAGCATGATCTTAATTAAAGGTTGACATTTCCATTTTCCTTAAAACCTTTTTTGTACTTAGATCTATTGTGGAAATAATTACTTTTTTTTTTTTTTTTTACTTACGTTTATGACACTGTATAATTATTTCTAAATATAAAAATTATGTGGACTAATGTGTCTTGGAAAGGTTAAGGACTTTATTCCAAAAGTAATTTTGAATGCACATCATTTACAGAGCACCTTAATATTGATCCTTACTTCTCAAACTAATTCCAAAAGGGAGTGTAATTATTTCTCCTACCGTAACAGAAGATTTAATGATCAAATATTTGCCTTACAAAATTGACTGTTGTTATTGTTAAGGGTGGTTAGCAGTAGCCACCACCTTCAGCAGCCCTGACCTTCCCTGGCAGGAGAACTTCCTCCTGCCTGACCGCTGGAGCCCAGCCTGGTGCCCTGGGGACTGGGGGTCTCTGCCCTTGCTGAGCGTCGTGGTTGCCACTCTTCGTCTGAAGGTTCATCCAGCAGGGAAGCTAAGCATGGTTCCCAGGCATGCAGGACACACAGAGGACACAGGCGTGGGCAGCTGCATAGGCAGGGTGCTCTGCACCTACATATAGGAGGACTCACATCAGAGATAAGTACAGACAGCCCCGTCCCCTCCTCCTCTTGTGCTGGCAGAGACTGAAGGTCATTAGTGTGAGCACACACACATCGTTCTCCAGGCTCACACACACACCAGCAGTCACAGATCCCCCGAGTCCTAGCATGCCCCCCCCCGTCCATTTGACAGCCCTGCCAGGACATCAGATCTCCATTTTGCCTTTGTCTCCATTACATTTGTCTGGCAGGCTTGTGTCTCTCTATGGTCTTGTTTATGGCTTCTTTTCTTATTATACCCTTTTTGCATTGAAAACATCCTTGGCCACACACCCTTAAAGGAGCAGATGCTCTCTCCTTCCATACACCCTTGGAGTTTATCCCATGGGTTGGCGGGACCACACACCTACCTATTCCTTGCAGGCTTCAGAAGGAATGAGTCCAGAACACTGAATCAGAGTTTAACTCTGGCACGAAGTATGATATTAACAATAAAAGCAAAATATGTATTTAATCTACTACTGGCAAGTATTTTTGGTGCTTATGGACAAGAAAGGAAGCTCCTGACTTGAAGACCTCACCATATTTAAATAGAAGGTAATTAGAAGAAAGGTTCACTTCATTGAAGCGGGGTCAATCTTTCTTGAGAAATTCTATACTCAGCAAATGAAGAAGTGTCCCCAGAAGACTATTCAGACTTACTCGTAGCTCCCCTAGAGGTAATCCTCTCTCTTTCTGGAGAAGGAGTATTGTAAAATTACCCTTGTAAGAGACATTGTCCACACTCCCGGGCCAGTCTCAGTCAACACTGGCAAGAAATGCTCTGTTTATTCATCCTCCATGCTCTCCGTTGGTACTCTCCCACATTTCCCATGCCATACCCTAAGCAGAGGGCTGCAGGTCTGGATATGAAGGGGCAAACAATGCACTACAAAAAAGGTGAGAAAGAGGAAAATGGTGGGAAGAGAAAGGAAATTAAGGGAAGTGAGAGAGACTATGCCCGGTATTAAAAGTATCAAAAAATAGAACTAAACAGTACCGGGGTCCTCATCTGGGTGCTGGAAGGGCCTGTGTAGACTGATCATGGAGCATGCATCATCACATAGGCCTATCTAGAGCCTTCATCAGCACGTACTTCCATGTCTGTCAGTCTCCATGTCCTGGTTTCTCTCTTGAGGGAGGCAGGATTAGAGCATGCTGGTGCATGCTTCAGTTCTGATCAGCAGAGACACAACTTGAGAGCAATCTCAGGCTTCTCCATTTACACATACCCTGACTCAGTCTCGGAAGGAACCTCCCTTTTCACTAGGTGGGAAATTAATGTGACTAATCTCCTAATATGGTTTCGTAAACTACAGTCAGACAGCATGAAATTTGCCCTTTTTTGCCTAATTAAAGATACATTTTCTATTTGCCACCTTCTGAAGCAGATGATGTGTTGTGGTGATGTGTTCATATACAACACACTGCTGATTCTGCAGTAGTTGCTCTCAGTCAGTCCTGGGGACCTGAAATAATTCACACTTCTGATGATATTTCTTTTATTAAACCACAGGTTAAGGAGAACTGCAGATTGAGTTACAGAAGTTATACCTGACAACATCTGCTGCTGTTAGGAAATCCTAGTGAAAAAATCAATTGCATCTCCTTGCTATATTTGGCAATAAGAGGTCTAATATCAAGCAAAGAAAATTGTTTGTTATAAATTAATGCTTCATTTTTCATACTAGTCATTCAATCTCACAAGGAATAACTGTTATAAATTTAAACTGCACACCTTTTTCAGAAGCAGCATTTAAATACGTGTGTTTACAGTCAAAATCAGAGTCCAAAACTTTTCTCAGAGTACCCAAACCTGACAGTGCCTGAGCTTCCTGGGAGTCTCTTTCACTTTGACTGTGACATTTTCAGTGTCTAGTTTGTTTGGTTTGGGGCATGCTGTAAGTTTTTCATCTTAGGCACTCAGTACCCTCTTTCCATGAGGATCCACCCAGAGAAAGCTTATATCCAGTGAAGGATCCCATATGGCAGGCAATTAAAGAATGCTCCTTAACATAAGATCTGGCTCCTCCAATAATAAATTTCCTGACATTTCCTCTTAAATTGGGCCTGAGGAATTGTTTTTACTCACCAAAGAATGGGGAGATCTAGCCCTCTTTAGCATGCAAGCTTTTAACTCTGAGCTTCTCTTTGCCAGGATGCTGTCTTAGAGAAGGATTTTGCTCTCCCCCGGTGAAGCTGGGCCACTGCAGCAAAATAACTCGTATCTGGGTGCATCAGAGAGCAGATGAGCAGATGAGATGAGCAGAGGAGCACAATGTAGCCTACTGCTTCAGGTCACCTAGGAAATGGAAACCCTGCCCTTTACTCTGGTAGCAGGCACTATTACCACTGTCCGTGCAGCTCTTTTTAAGAATTAATATAGACGACAACTTGCTTGAAAAGAATAGTCTAGACTCTGTGGATCCTCAGTAGGCGAAGGATGAATCTACATTGGGGTTTTCACTCATGCTGATAATGCATTTGGCAAGAGAATCTCTGAAGCCTCCTCGTTGACTATGCTTTGATTCACATCATGCATACACAAACTGAATTTATTTTGGGTGGAACTGAACTGGAAGGTGTGCTGCTGATACGCTCCAAGGACTAGTGAGGGACCAAGCCATCCTACTCCTAGGAAAAGCTCTCTGAAACATTTATAGTGTCAGATCCTCAGCACCAGCTGTTTTCCTTGATGATTTTGGGTCTCAGTGGACTTCCCTACTGGCTCATGTAGACAGATCCAAAATAATTTCTGGCTTGATTGTCAAAATTCCAAAAGGGGTAGATTTTAAGACCCTTTCATCTCCATGAGTTTCTTCTTGGTTAGTTTTAGGTACCTTCTCAATTTTGGCCTAGTTTTTTATCAGCTATCCTGAGACACCTTTATTGGGGTACCAGAGACGGGATGATGAATTTTAGGTTTCATGTGATGGGCTTAACTTGTAAGAACTTAGGTTGAAAAGGGAGTCTTGGACAAATAATAGGTCTGAGACCTCAGTTCATAATTCCTTAGAATGTATCTCACCATTTTAAAAATAGATATGAATTTCTAGCTTTGTTTTTCTGGTTGAACTCAGTAGCACTAGGGGAGTTACTTAAATGTTATTCTAAATAACTTCTAAATATGATCCATACGTACAAAAAAACCTTTTGTAATCTGTGAGTTTGTATGCTAATAGGTAAGACAATGAATCAGTTAACCAGAGATATCAATGACCCCACATAAAATTCAATCTGTTACTCTGGGGTTTTTTTAATTACTACACTTTGAAGAAAAGTTCATACAAACAATAGAAGATTGAGGTTTTGACTGAATGTCAGGGAGAGGTCAGTGTATTTTTATCAGAGCCTCTCCAATGAGTCATCCATCTGCTGGCTCGTTGCTTGTTCATTTATGCTGCCAGAGATGTTGCTTCTCCCTTGTATTTATTTTGATACTAAACCAAAAGCAATGACCAAAATGCCCATTTCTTTAATTTTCCTAATCCCATTCTGTTACTGCAAGATGATTTCAGTAAGACCAATTCCTAAATATTCGTAATTTAGCATGGATTTCTGTTTACATGGATTATGGATTATTTACAGCAAAAGCTCATGAGTTTTCTATGTCAATTTCCATTCATTGATAATGGATCAATTTTGAATCAAAATTTAGAAGTTACCTTTTAGATAATGGGATTATATTCTCTCTTTTTTACATAAATCTGACCTATAAGACTCACAAATGAAGTGACTGCTTTCCTCTCCTACCTGCTAATACATTGAATTAATAGACCTTCATAAATTAAATTTGTCCTCTAAAGAATGCTCTTTCAAGAAAGTAAATTCTTTCTTTGCACGCGTTTCTTCTCTATTTTAATTATAAGTTGCTATCACCAGGAAATTTCCTCTCAGCTGTGTCTATCTGTGCCTGTGCCTACACCTATACCTATGTCTAGATATATATTTATATTTGTGTGTGTAAATATATATAAAACAAATCTGTTTATGGTGTGTCACCTATACATCCTGCACAATAATTTGTTTAATCACCAAGCACCGAAAATTTAAGGGCATTTTTCCACTACAGCCTCCAAGTCCAGTCTCATGTAGACCATAGCCTTCTTAAAATGTGTAGATTTTAGGGATTATGCTAGATATACACTTTTGTAAAATGAATATCTAAAAAGACAGATTTAACCAACAGTTTCCAGGCTTTGGTAGCTGTCATGGAATGCATTTCTCCTGTCCAAACAGGAGCTGGACATGGCCTGGAAGGAGACTTGCAGAATTTCATGGTGGATATTTGTGAGTTCTGCAGCTCCCTTTAAGCCACTATTGACTATCTGAACATTCTCGCTGATGTCTCAAACTCTACCTGCAAATAGTAGGTGGATCCTCAGCCCTTAGAAACTTACTCTTTCAAGGTTTCTTTAGCTAAAAATACAAGTCTGTATTACTCAACTTTTCTAGCTTATAGATTATTAAATCTTTTAAAAATATAAATAGTTTTCCTGAGTTTTGTAAATTTTAATATTGATTTTTTTCCTTCTTCCTTATATATATTGCAGTAGTAAATTTAACACATTTGTTCTACCTATCAAACTGTCTTTACCTCAACCCACAAGTTTTCTCACTTCTACTGTTCCGATTCTCTCCCCATCCCAATGTTGGGGGGTGGGGGAGAGAGTGAAAAAGCAGCGGGTTGGTGCTTAGTTGCCAGCTGGGGTTAAACCACAACATCTCTACATTTTTTATTGTGTAGTTTATGCCTCACCCCTGCTCAGCTTGCGTTCCCTTGTGAATCTGACTCTTAGATACGTAACGCTTCATGGCACTTCCCCTGCAATGCACGGGAGCTGTAGGTCTGTGAACCTGTCCTGGGGACACCACACCAGGCATTAAAGAATGGCAAAGTCGGATGTGTGCCTTGTGGATCTGCACATATGTAAATTCCTTGTACATCACCATCAAGCAAAATTCAGCACTATAACATCCTCTTTCAAATGAAAAGTAGTTTAGACTTTAAATTCGTGAAGTGACCAATTCATCAGAAATAAAGCAGTATTAACAACAGAGATATCTAAATCAGAGCAATCTTATGTAATGCTGAAAGTCACTCTCAGTCCTTTAATTTAAGTTGGCCCTCAAAACCTCCAGGTCCAGCCTTAGTTCTTGCTTCATTACTTCCTGCAGCCATTACCAGTGCCTTTCCCCTAAATCAAAGATGGATCAAAGGTGGATTAACAGAAACCAAACTCCTAACCAGCTGGAAACCTCCTTTGCTCTTTGCAGTTTGTCACAGGGAAACGCTGGAGGGATTAAAATGCTAGCAAGGACTGTAAATACATGTTAAATTTACCCTGAAGCAATCCAACATTACAGCAGTAAAGTCTTGTGTCACCACATGCACACATTGTTTAAATGTGTTCCAAAGTACCATTTGGGAAAAACAGAAATGAGAACAAAGACAATAGTATAAAAATATGCATAAGTAATGTGATAAACTGTAAAGGAATAAAAGTAATGAAATATAGAAGGTAGAATCTTATTTGGATCAAATCAGGCTGGAAAAGTAAAGCACATTTTATAAAGAAATGCTTGGACTCTACTATATGATCAGTTTCCAGTGAAAAGAAAGTTTCGAGGTGTAGCCACCTGTACAATCCTGTTAAAGAGATAATACCTGTAGTATTGTAGTCTTTATGGACTTTCAACTTAGAAGAATATGGAGAACATCAGTTATTCATCATGTTAAAATGTACTCATGAGAACTGATCCTCTTTCAAACTTAGTTCTGGAAAGCTGTAAAAATTTCAGTGAAGATTTGATGATAGACACTAAACTTAAACTGTGTAATCACAAACTGATTCGATTGAATGGAAAATTAATCAATAGAATGCTAAAGCTTTTTTTTACAAGTGATCTGTAGCTAAGGGTTTGAGTTCATGTGACGAACCCTTCAGAAATGACAAAAAGTGCTTTAAGTCCCATCCTTCTTTTACTACCATCAGATACAGATTCCTGTGTCCCTTGACTCTTCATCTCTTCATAGGAGTTGGAGATATTGTTACTCGTGGCTTTTAAGCTGGTAATTTATTTTGCTCAGAACTGGATCTGTAAAATGACACAATTAGAAGAAAACAATTATCGTTTTCCTGTTTTTAGAAGACTCACTGAAGTTAGTTGGGGTCAGGTTGCTCAGAGGTTTAGCTGTAACACGGCATGACATATGGCATTTCTTTCAAGCTGAATGCAAAACTTTGTGATGCTTGCAGCTCACATAAAGAGGAAAACACACTGAGGCTCCGTGTCTCCACAAATGAAAGCCATTTCATACAGAATATTAGAAACAAATAAGAGCCTAAAAGAACTAGGGAGAAAATACAGTGTAATGAAAAAAGCTGAGCTACATCTTGTAAACTGCAAATGAACCACAAAATGTTCATTTAAAAGCCGTGAAAAACAAATGAAATAGAAAAGAAGTAGGACTGGTCCTACACTAAGAACGAGGAAGATTCTATGTATGATGCCCAAATAAAGGAATATTATGTTTTGGTTTTCAGCAACACTATTTATTTAGTGCATTGGACTCATACTGGGAATAAGGCTACAGAAATAGAAATGTTGAATTTATGGAACAAATACAACAGCCTTGCATTTAAGGAACAAACATTCTGTAATCTCTCAACCCTGACAGAAGCAGCAAGTGAAATGAGTACTCTGATAGTTGTGACTTTTAGTAAATCCCTCAATCTGTGATTTATGCTGCATGATAATGCCCATTCATCTGGTGTCAAGTTTTTAGAACATGGTTTAAGGGAAAGACATAGGCTTCAGTGGATATGGTTAGAATTAAGCAAGTCCATAAGTTAGAAGCCTGAACACAAACAGTCTAAACTTTGTCTAATCAAGATCCTGATCCCAATTCTGTGTCACAAACCCATCTTTAACTGAAATTGATTTCAACAAGGATTTAAGAAGGAAGGTGGCAAGTAAGGCCAGTGTGGCTACTTAAGGAATATGAAGCAATAAATCAATAAGTACAAAATGTCCACAAGCCAAAAGCTGCTCAGTAGAGAAAAGAGGCAGTGTGACCATAACAAAGATAGAAGCAATCTTAAGAAGAGAGAAGTAAAAACCAATCTTTTAAATGGGCACAGCTAAACAATATTTCAAAGCTTAAAAACATGTTGGCTATGATTAGTGTCCTCCGAGCCCATTATCTTGTATTTGTTTGCAGTCGCAAAACACCTTTTAAACATTTTAAGTTTTTGTTTATGCCTCTTGGTTAGCTTTTCAATATTTTAGGGTTTGTGTGAGGTTCCTGGAGCTATTAAGCCTTATTTCTGAACACTCTTCCACTAGGTCACAGAAGAGGCTAAAGGTGAGATGAATAACTTGCTCTCCGTACCAGTGAGTGGGAAACTCACTGACTGGGAACATGTCTGGTGAAGCTGGGAAGCTCTGACCTACAAGATTTCTGGGTAGATTTTTTTGGATATAAACGTCTGCATTCTACGTTAAAGCTACACAGCAAGGATATAAAATGTCATTTGTAGTGTTAAACGTAGAGTTCAGTTTCAAAATAGCAAGCATCAAATGCTCACTGTGAGCTGATCAAGCTATGTAGCAAAAAAACCTCAAAACTAGCAAATATATTGAGATTAGCAAAATATAGAGTAATATCAATGTTTTTAGATGTTGAATACATTTCTGTCTCTTTGTTAAAAATTTAAACTCCCCAGGAGCTCCTATAATCCTTCAGACCATTCATTTCAGCTTAGTTTGGCAACCCTTAGATGTCAGAAAGGGACTTTGAAGCAGTAACTATGTCAAATTCTTTTTATCTAATGATAGATGGCCATATTATGTGTTTCCCAGCATAATTCAAAATGGGTCCCTAGCAATAATGATCGTTTAAGGACGTGTTAAACTGTGATGATTTGTGTCTAATATTGTGCCAGCACTGAACGGTCAAGGTCCAATGGACCCCTAACTGCTCTTCCTCTCTAGCCTTCTTGTTAATGAAGGGAAAAAGCCTGCTACAAAGTAGTCTAGTTTAAATAAAATTAAGAGTTGCTCTGTGAAATTATCTGCTAGTCAAAATTACATTTTTACCTCCTGCATATGCCAGTTATGCTGATCTTCCATTCCTTTATTTTCTAAAATAATAGACTATTTTAAAAACTAAAAGTATACGCAATAATAGAAATGGCAGCCTTTCAATTTCTTTAGGAAAAAGCATTATTTACAAACATCCTTTCATATGTTTTAGATCCCTGTTTAGTGTATAGACTATTTCTTTGTTGTTTCTAATTCCTGTTTTTGTAATGTTAACTCCAATAGTTTATTCCATTAAGGAGATATGAGACAAGTATTAAAGAAATGAGTTGAAAATATCCAGATGATACTTTTCCACATATTCCCAAGGTTTATGCAATGTTATCCTTTAGTAATAGCTATACATGGCAAAGAGATGGTAAAATCTTTGGCAGCCATACTGTATTTCTTCTGTAAGGAAATATTGACAGCCCTTCTATAAAGAAACACTGCCAGGAACTTCATAGACACAGCTCCTGTGTTCCCACTTACAGCTCTGTACCACAAACAGATATCTGATAGACATAAACGGGACATAAATAGGGCATTTACACAGAATCATTCTCAGAGTAGCTTCAACATTTTTTTAATTACGTGGAAGGATATCATTCTACCATTCCCCTCGGAGCTGAAACGGGATCTCCCAGTCAAAGGGATTGTTCTCTTTTTACATTGTTAAGTTCACATGGTTTGAACGTATGACTCGGTTAACTGAAGGAAGATGGTCTTTTAGACAGAATACTGATCTGTCCTACTTAAAAAGTTCAGGTTCATTTGAACTTTTTTAACGACTAAGGAATGCCACTAAATGTAATCTATTTTGCTCATCTGGAAGAACCCTTCTGTTTAGAAATTTATTCATGTTTTTATACTAAATATGATAACTGCGAAAGTCAACTTGATTTATTTTTATAATTATTAATGTCACACAAACACAAACATAGTCATGCCATGATTTCATTACTCAATGGGCCACAAAGCATAAATTTTCTCTTTTCAGTTTTGCTGAATTAAAACCAGTGTTTTCTTCAGTAATTGCCTTCATGATAAACCTAAAACAAACAAAAGACAATATAATTTCACCAAAAAAGAAAGTAGTCAAATTTTGGAAATCCTTCTCAGAGCAGGCAGCGCATGTTGAAAATACACATAGGATTAAACAAAAAAAATTATGGAACAAAGCCCAATGTGCTATTGAATACAAATACTCTAGCTCAAGAATCACTAGAAGCTGGGAGATTATTTGTGGGAAGTATCATTATATGCTGCTTGTTTTCTTGTCTTCTTCCTTGGCATCTTCTGCCAGCAACTGAGGAAGAATACCACACCTGATGGACCTTTAGCTTGCCTCACCAGTGTTGTTTTGCTCCCACTGTACTACATAAACCCTGGGTGAGACATTTAGCCAGAGCAGAACCTCGTGGCTAGAGCCTAGAGTGTGTGCATCTTCCTGTGGTAATGGGCTATAACTTGAATAGAGTCATTTCTTGCAATTTTTGTCTTCTCACTTAATTACCAACAACCTGGTAGTATGCTAGCTGCAGGGACCGTCAGTGGAACTTCACAAAATACATGAAGCTCTGTCAACCGAGTTAGATGATCCATCAGTGTTAGCTATATCCGAGCAGGGACCAGCTGTAATCCAGCGAGGTCAGAATGACATCCTAAAACAGGTTGCTTCTGATAAAATTTGCTTTCACTCATGTAATTCATTTTATAGGCTTTCCTGGGATGTCTGGACGTAAAAGAAAGCAGAATGTGTTTCTTGGTTTCATTTTGTGAGTCGAGTTCCACATCTGTGCTCTTAAAGATATTATACCATAAAAGACAAGAGCAAGGTCCAAGTTCTACACACGCAAGAGCTATTTCAAACCACAGAAATAGATTTTACTCTAAGGAGGGCTGATGTATTGCTAGCATGGACAAGACTTGCCAAGCTACAGATGCACAAAATAGAAGCGTTTGCATAAAAATACATTTAAATATGAAAAATGGAAAATGGAAAGAAAGAGGATGATAACATTTCTCTTTGGTGTTTTTAAACCTACATTTAGCCACTTTGCCAATTTAAAAGATTCAAGTATCATAATACATGTCAGAAAACGTTGGCTAGTTCTCAGTAAAGGTCAGTTATTTACTGACTTTATATTGTATATCATACATCTGAAAACATCAAAGGAGGTGAATATATATATTTATTGCTGATATTTCTTTTTTTCTTTTGTTCTCTTTTTTTTTCTTTCCCACCACATTATGGGCATAATTCCCTTCCAGCTACCTCTCAGTGTCACCATGTTAATGACACACTTTCGGGAAGTACACTCCAAAATAAACATTTCAGTTGCCACAGAATGGATTATTTTTCCTCTAGTACTTCACCTGAACAGCAGCTGTTTCTTGATATGAAAATTTGCATGGCTAAATGCAATGCATTGTCTCTGCTGATAAACCAAGCAGAAATCTAAAGAATAAAAATAATCACAGGTTTGCAGGCATATTGGACATATTTCTGTTTTCCCAAGTGTTCATTTTGCACATACTTTACATTTTCTTCCTTGCACTTTTTTTTTTTTTTTTAAGAAAGAGTTTTTCATTTTAGGTAGTGCTTTACCTTCAGGGAACTGACAGATCACAGATCCTTTCAAATGCATTATCAGCCATGAATATGTTTAAATTTGTGCAAAGCACTCAAATTATTGACCACTTTCTCCACCTGCTTATGGTTAAAATTATTTCACGGTCCAGGAGTAGTACGAGTTGACTATAGCCAACACAAAGAATGAGGAAAACCTCTCAGGCATATGGATATCCACTTACATTTTCTTATGCATTTGTTCTGAGTAATTCTGTACTTATTTTTGCTCAGCTGCCATTTCTTTTTCTAGCAATCAAATTAATTATCAGAAATATTTGCTAAACAAAAGCTAGACAGAATGTTGAGAAGAGCAGATTGCAAATTCTTACCTCGATATTAAAAATAGCAGTAAACTAATCAGGAAGTAAGAACATGCAACATCTTGCAGTCTATCAAAACAGCTTTTAGCCTCCATGTATTAGCAGCATAAAGTTGAGGAACAAGTCACTAGCTAGGAGTATGCCTTATACATTATTTTACACTTTAAGGAATAAATACACATAACATAATCACAATCCTTAAGTCTATTTATTAATGATAAAGTATACATGTATCTCGCTATTTTGTCCTATATGCTAATTATAATAGTCTGAAAGAGTAGGCTTCACCTACATTTCAAAAACAGGATATGCTTGCAATAAAAAAGTATATCTGATACGGTCAGCTGTAACTGGCCAATTTCAAAATGTGAGTGGTTGTAGAATCAAAAAATTAGGTGAAAAAGGTATTTGCCCATAGCAGTTTAGAATCTTAGTTTAAAAATATAAAAGTAAAATTAGATCAAATTTCAAAGATGACACTTGTATTCAATTACATTTAAGGTGCAGCCTGGAGCTCTTTAACTCAAAAATCTAAATCTCACAAGATGCAAAAAGAGACTTATACAACAGGTAAAATTTTTAAACATAGATATAAAGAGTTAAGAAAAAGCAAAATCCTACATTGGCATCTGTGGATTAAACTGAAGAGAATACAGCTCTCATGCACAGGACAGAAAACTAGAAATTTCTGAAGTGGATTCAGAGGTATATTCTCTTCTGTACTTTCACAGGAAATCTGGTATCTTAGTACACACCCCTAAACAAAGATTGAGTCAGTGACACTAGAAAGTTCCACCTTTATTTCTGAGAAGGATCTGAGTTGTGTGTGTTGAGTCCAGGTTGCAATATAGTGATTACAGTTCACAAAGTTAAGTGCACCAAACATACAACAACTCGTTATTTTTTTGGGGCACCCATTCAAACCTCATGTTGGGATAAAACCTTCTTTCTGCCTATCTTTAATCAATTAACAAAGACACTCAAGTTCCAAACACAGGTTCTTCAATTTCCTTCGGTGCTCAGGGAAGGCTTCCAGACAAGCCTGTCTAAGATTTTGGTTCTCTGAAGACTTTTCTCCCTTGCCCTTTCTCCCCAGTCTAACCCTAAGAGGTTGACACTCATGATTTGGATGTCTCAGTTCAGTATCTATTTTGGATAAGTGTGACCATTATGTCACAGATAATAAAGCATACTCCAAGAGGAGACTATCTATTAAATAGGATCTAGCATCTGAGTTCTATCTTTAGAGGCATATAGGTTAAATAATTCTGCCATATATCCAACACCATTCTGTGGGTTTCCTGCATTCAGTGTGGAGCCAAAGGACTTGCTGATTTGCAAATCCTTGCTAATCCTCACAAACTGGGACCATGAAAACAATGAGCCGGTTTTTGTATTGCATTCAATTTCTCATTACCGGGAATGCTAGTATTATTAACTTTTAAGACAGACACAAATCAGGAGAGTTTCAAGACTTCCTAGTCCCCATGCTCCAGACATTATTTGTATTCCTAATCTCCCACTGGCAGATGCCTACACAGCCTTCAGGGTCAGTTGGGTTTGTTTGCTGAGAGCTTGTGAAGATATTTCATAGCTAATGTGGCTACCATGTGAACGACACAATTAGACATACTCCTCATGGCTTAGCCTCCCAGGCAGAAGTTCAATTTAGCAGATGATTTTTCAGTTGATGTCACTTGTGGGTTCAACTCTTTTTGAGTTACTGAGGGTACAATTCAAGTTGTCTAGACTTGGGTCATCATCGGGTCCTTTAAAAATGCTGATTGCTGATCCACCAGAAAAACATCACTCCTTGGAAGAATTTGTAATGATCAGAAAGTGAACAATTGATGGAATTGAACTATCATCAAATTTGCAATGGCTTTCTTACAGTATGACTAATCATAGGAAATGATGAGAGGCACGTGAATATTTCTTGTACTAGAAGGTGTTACTAGTTGCTGTGAATGAGTCTTTGATCAACAGAAAAGAATAAATTCAGTTTAAACAAAGCAATATATAGTTCGGTTTTCCTCTATTTTCAATACATGCAAGAAGTAAAACTCTTTCACAGATTGACAGCTGTAAAAATTAAGAAGACATAATATTAAGCAAAATATTGGAGCCAGGGCAGAGATGAGCTACACTTTGTGAGAGCTTTCCCTTTGACTAGTTGCAGCTGGAGAGACATGCAGACTGTTTGAAAGAATGCACACCGATGAGAAGAAAAAGACAGGATGAAAAGCAGTCATGCACCTGGTTCTAAGGGAGCTCTGTGGGTGCAAAACTGGCTGAGAAGATGACTGGAGGAAACTAAAAGCAAGGTCCTGTTCCTCTTGAGCTCAGGGAAAACAGGCTTTGTGTATAGGATGAAGAAGAATCTCGTTTTCATCATTCGTTTCTTCTCAAAATGGAGACAGTCATGGGAGTTCCTGTCTGCTGACTAACAGCTCAAAAAAGTAATGAATAATGGAAATCGCAGAACTCTCACTAGGCTGACTAGGAAATCAGTTCTGTAAAAATACATGATCGTCACTCAGCGGAGAAAGCAAATTATTTACTACATACTAGCAGAAGTGCTCCTGCCTGATTCTTCTTTTTGAAATACAATTCTGCTGCAGTTGGGAGAATTTAAAGGGCTTTTTTCCATCATACTTAAATGACACTAGCTTAAAGATGAAGTCATATCTCCTGAGATCAGGAGATATTTTTTCTTCCAACACTACCATCTTAACTATCAGCTACCTTAACTACTGTTCTCAGATGCTGCTTACATATTCACAGGGATCTGAAATCTAATTTTTCTTTATGTCAGCACAACAGGAAGATAAGCCCAGTTCCTAGACAGAATACTTAAAAATAAGTCTACATTGGTGATATACTCAAAATGTTGTGACATTACATCTGTGTTAGCAAAGTAACAATGTCTGGGTTCACTTTGCACTCCTGAGGAGAACTGACACAATTTGGCTACATCCGTATGACTAAACTGTCTCCAAGACAGGAGATGTCGTTATTCATAGACTCTATTGGGAATATTCTCTTGTCTATGCTACCTCCTAAACTGTTCCCAGGAATTGGCTGGTAGAAGAATTATTTAGTGTGGTTGAAAACCAGGTCAAGAACTTGTGGACACTCAAGTTCACCTGCACTCATGCACTGACACTGAAAACGGTTTGAGTAGTTTCCTACATGGAGACCTGAGGTGAGATCTCTCTTTGATTTTTAACCAGTAGTTTTCTGGTTTGTGGCAGTATCTTAATGAATAGCTTATAGAATAGCTTTTTTTTTTCCAAATGAAATGGGGTAGTGTTGCGTCTGAGATGTGCTTCCCATCAGCAGGTTACAAAAAAATTCTTCTCAAAGAGAAACACTTTGTAAGCTTCCCATGAGTTGAAGGTACTTTCTTAAATCTTTGTCTATACTCTATCTAAGCATCTATAATCCCAGCAGACATGTTATTGTCTAACACAGAAACACTGTGGGTGGTGATTTTTTGCTGTCAGCCTAAAATATAATCACTTTGAGTTCCTTCCCTTTTTTTTTAAATATCTTTTATAAATAATCATTCATAAAATGAAAAGAAAAATAGAGGGTTTATTTTCTTGTTCATTCCACGTAATATAAGCCTGTCACTTGCAACCATGAAAGTATGATCATTTTTAAGGCTGTTATTTTAGGGAAGGTGAAATGAGGAGAAGTAAACCTCGGTGTGCTAAATGAAGTATGTATACCCTTCTAGTGCCTAGAGCTATCTGTTTTATGTTGAAGATGGGACTGTTAACGTAACTCCGGTATCTTTCTGGAAATGAAGAACAAGGGGTAAAAAAAAAAAACAACTTTGAAATGGTTTTAATAACTGTAAAATTGAGCTATTTTTTCCTTGCTGACACTTCATTTTTCTTTTCTTTTCTTTTATCTTTTTTTCTTACGATACTCTCTAGAAATTTTATCACCTAAAGATTTATATCCCAGAAGTAAGCACATGGCTGGAATCAGCACCATCTCCATCCGTGCCAGGGCTTGATAAGGTGAGACCTCCCATGGCTGGTTTATTTAGGTCACATCTTTGTAAGAGGTAAACTACAACCCTTCAACTAATTCAATAAAAGTCCTTCATTTCCTGGGAGCAATTTAAATGCAAGAAATACGTGGATTATAGTACAGTTTATAGTACTCCTTCCTTATAGTGAAACTACTGCCAAACTTTAAAGTGGCTGTCTAGAAGCCTCATGGCTTCACTTGTGTCACCTTAGAAAAAAATCTGGAATAGTTGGAGAGGATTCAAAACCAAATGGCTTTAATTCAAGACAGTAAGAAGATTTCCTGATTTTTTGGGAAGCATTTTATGGGCACTGCTGGGGGAAAAAGGCAATTCCTTGTACTTAACTAGACTAGATTTCTGCAATTCTACTTTCTGGCTTTGAACAGGCCCTGAGGCTGTGAGCAAGCAGAAAAATTTAGAATGGCCCTAAGCTATCTCTCGCTCTAAGAACATCACTGGAGAACTTCATAACAGAAATCCCTGAGTTACAGTAGTACATCTTGCTTGTGCATCCAAGGAAATATTCATGTGATGCTGCACCACATGCAATTCTTCAAACACAAATAATTCTTTGGTTTTCATTGAGAATGACATCAAACTTCCAGGCACCACTAATTGACAGGAGTTGCATACTTTCAGATTATGCCTAGGTTTATACTAGTGAATCGAAATACAACTTGGACATGGGTGCCCTGATTTGAAGAGTAAAAGAGTTAAGTAATACTGATGCAATTGCTAAAGAATTGTGTCTGGAATACTAATTTATTGGTATAGACGTAGCCTCGCTTTCATGATAAATACCACTTATTTACTCAGATGGAAGCTCCCACAAGGGGCTGTGAGCTGTTGGCAATGGTAGTTGGCTGCCTGCCTTGAAGCACAGTGGGTTTCTGTACCAGCACTTATGATGTGTTACATTTAAACATCATCCCTGTGGGCACCTGACCTAGACCTAGCAAAGTGACTCCCCCATGTTCCAAGGAGCCAAACCGAGCTTGGGAGAAGCCTTAATAGGTGCTGATTAAGAGCAGCGTCTGTTCAAGCCTTTCCAGCAGCCTCCCTTGTGTGCAACCCTCCATAGGTATCCAGTACAGGGAACAGAGGCTTTGATTAACAGCTGAAATAACAGGGCACACAGTCACAGCTCTGCTGTGATCCACTGCTTCAAGGGAAGAATATGCTTTCAGATGTAAAGAATATATTAAACTGCTCAGGTTTGCGGATGCCTCCTTTTTTAACAGGCCACGCTGTCACACTGGTCACAGTCTTACAGTTCCCAGGTGCAAAAGTCTGGTGTGTAAGACACGAGGTTTGGAATCAGGAGGCATGAGTTTGATTTCCAGCAGCGTGAACGATTTTCTCTGGGCCATTAGAAAGGTCTGCACATCTCTGTTTTCCTGTTTGCCCTCCCATATTTTTCTTTCTTGTCTGTTCCCACAATAAGCTCTTCAAAGTTGGCCATTTTTTAAACTCCTTTTCTTTATGTTTTCTAGGCTACTGTGGTTTTCTTTTAAACTCCACGTTTTGGAATAAGAACAAGGCAGTTTGTTCTAGCTTTCACAGCTTTTATTGATTTATAACTGCTATGATTTATTACCTGCACTGCCTGATTTCATTTAACTAAAGACTCAATCCAAACATAATGTGCATAACACTTGTCACAGGAAACATCAAAGGCATTTCTCTTCCTAGGAAAATCCATCCTAACTGAGTAAACAAAGTGTGTTCCCGCAGGAAATAAATATTGAACGCTGCAGGACCTGCAGCTGGAATCCACAGGAGAGGGAACCACCGACAGCTCCCTGCTTACCTTTCAGCTCCATCAGCACCACGTAGGCCACGTGTCAGCCACCATCAACCCAAGATCTGAGCACTACTGGGTCAGCTGGTAGTACCAACTGCACCCAGATGGAAAATAAAGACATGATTGTAGTTCTGATGATTCAAAAAGAACATACAATGGCTTATCTATTAAAGTTTCATGCTAGCTGTGGAGAACTGCTGGCTTAAAAACGCTTCAAAAAATGATGAACACGTTTGTACTAGCAGTGTTCCTAATGGTTAAGCATTTCACATCCATGACCTTTTTTGTCTTGCCCAGTTCTGAAAGCAGATTTGCCATCACCTTGAGCCAAATTTAAAGAGATATAGAGGAGGTGGAAATGGGTATGGGCTACCTGGGGGAATATAGAGACATTGTCTAAGCACGTAGGGGTGGAGTTAGGAAAGCCAAAGGTTAGCTGGACCTGGTAGTAATGAGGTCCATGAATGAAACCAAGAATTTTTTAATGTACAGCAGCAGCAGAAGGAAAACTAAGGAAAATGTGGGCTTATTGTCACCTAGTGGCAAAGGACACAGGAAAGGCAAAAGTATTCAATAACATTTTTCTCTCAGTCTTTCCTAGGCCCCTTGGGTCTAGTAGCAGTGGGTGGGAGAACGAACACTAGTCATAGCAGAGGAAGATACACTTAAGGAACTCTTAAGTAAATTCAGCTCTGTGGGATGGGATGAATCCAGTGACGCAGAAGGAACTGGCTAATTTCATTGACAGGCCGTTGTCTGTCTTCTTTAAAAAGGCATGGCAATCAGGGAAGATTTCTGCTGACTGAAAAAAGGAAAATGACACATCCACCTTCAAGAAGGGCAAAAAGGAGTATCCAGGGACAAGCAAACAAGCCAGCAGCCTTCTTCTGATGACACCAGTTGACACGGCGTGGCTCATGTCAGCACAGATGTACTCTTTTCTTAGAAAACAGGTAGTGCCCTGAAAACAGTGCATTGGAAATGGTGTCTGCCCTATTTTAACTTCCAGACCACACTCAGGCATTGCTTAGGTTTCCTTTAGTTCACTGTATAGATATAGCCAGTACCAGAAGTGATGTAGTCAAGGAGATCCAAAGCCAAGTGCAAGGTAGTGGTGACGTAGCTACCCTGTGGACGTTAACTCAGGACCAGGGAACAGGCCTGGGCCTGTTTAAATAAAATTACAGATGTATCCATTACTTCACATATCAGTTAAACACATGCATAGGCAGTCTGGGGGCAAGCATGTAGACGAGCAGACGGTAGATATTTTGCTCATGTGAAGTCAAGTTCCACAGGAGAACTTTTCTGAAGCTGATCAAAGACTGTTTAGCAGAACACCGTGGAAGAGGTGAACAACTGAAAGGATGCTACTCATTGCTCTGTGTTACATTCCTGCATGTATGATATACTTTCCAGAAGCCTGTTCAGACAGCAGTTTATACTAAAAATAAAAATATTTCATTTGAGTACTGCGGTTTTGACTACTTTGTTAATCTTTAATAACTTGGTTGGTTTGTTTACTTGTTTTATTTATTTAAATTTTTGTCTTGCAATAAAACTACACACAAAATTCAAAAGAGATAATTGTAAGTTTCCAAAAATAATATACATTCTGGTACAAAGTGAAACTTTCTTGGCATTAAAGTTCAATATTGTTGCTTAAATGGGAACAATTTTATCAGTCTTTTTTTTAAAAAAAAACCAGCTGCCTATGAATGAATTTCCAGTAAAACAATATTCATAGAGCAGATATAAAATTTAGGTTTCAAAATTGGAGAGTGAACAGTAGAATAAAAATTTAGTATATAATAACAGAAAATGCTACAGCTTATAAAACAGCAAAGAAGCTGTGTTTCTTTGGCCGTGGGGAATGGCAATATTTGAAGAAAACAAATGATCAACAAACCATTTATGCAGGAAATGTACATCTTGTGCCAGAGGCTGAAAGAAAAAGTACTGGAAGTCACGAGACATTACAGTGCAGTGCTACAGCAACACAGTACAACACGATCCAAGGTCTTACCAACACTGCACTGTAATGCTGCTCACAATGGTATTAATAGCAAAAGCAGGCATTTGGCTGCCAGGTAAAGTGCATTCCCTCCTAGCTGTGCTCCTTCTCACTTACTGGAAAAATAAGATGTGACTAACCTGTCTCTAGTAAAGTGAGGGAATAGTTTTTGGATAATGAATTAAATACTTGTTTCCTGGGAGACGGATTGATGCACAGCAGGCAGTGTCATCCCTCTTCTCTGGAGGATTGCATGCTATCCAGTGCGCTCTCAACCTACAATATTAAGCCCTGTCAATGGGTCTGGGAATAGGAAACCTGTTTCTGTGCAAATGTCTTGAATTACTGAAGAGTAATTTAGGACAGTTTCCAGGTTACTTAGGCTAGCCTCTCATACCGTTTATAGAAGGAGAGCTGAGTAAGACCCAAGTACAGACTCAGAGAATGCATTTTTTATGAGAGGTCTCTGAGGTTATCTTTCCTGCATACACCACACAGGCACAATTTTGGGGGGCTTAATCAGCATATCTGAGCCATAATTTCCGTGTTCTGAGGCGTGCGTTCACACAGCTTTTGTACTGATGCTTCAACAGAGGGTGAAACCTGTTTTCTTAATTATGCACAGAGAGGGTTACAATGTTATATTCAAGAAGGAATATACTTTTCTTAAATTACTTTCTTTTAAACTTTTCTTATTTGCAACTGCTAATGTAACTTGGAAAACATTAAGTTCAACTGTAATCATACATATTTGCTGTTATTTTCTCACAAGAGTAAATGTATAGTTTATCTAGGGACAATTTGTTTACTTAGAGTAAGCTGGATTTGCAGAGAAAAGAAATTCAGCTCATTCTAAGGTGCAGCTATTACATTTATGGAACAGATTTCATAATGTGTTAACTTTTGAGCGATAGGATACCGAGTAGCTTAATTATCCATGGGAAAATTCAGAAATCTCACCTAATTTCTAACACAGGAAAATTAGGCTAAACCTATTGTTATAATTAACAGTGACAAGCCTGGATACTCTTATTATCTGTATGAGTTATGAGACCTTCTAAAAGGTAGCTAATTTTTTTACCTTGATGGAATAAAAGGTGTTGGATCTATTTTGTATTTCCCACTACTAATTTCATTCAGTGATTCCTTCTTGTGCCGTGAGTTAGAGAGAACAGAAATATGTAGCTTGCTTTCCTCTTGCTGTTCATTTTTTGGCACACTTTTACTGATATCCTTTCTGATTTGTTTGTGTCCTTATCTGTCCTGTGGTAAAACAACACCATTTTTCAGCTCCTTTTCAAAGACTTTTTCATTGTCTTTATCATTCTCACCATCCTTTTACGAAGATCTTCAGAGCCCGCAGTGTGCTCTTTGAATCATAGATTGACTAACACATCCAACAGTATTACTGATGGGACACCGCCACTGATCTGTTTAATGATACTATATTCTTGTATAATTCTCCAAATTGTGCATATTAATTAGAGACCTTCAATGAACTCTAACAGCAATGTAACTAATAATTTGGGGTGTACTTATAGCAGCTCTTATTGAGTGCCATACAGCTGCCACACAGCAAGACCTGGACAGGTTGGAGACTTGGGCAGAGAGGAAACTGATGTACTTCAATAAAGGCAAGTGTAGGGTGCTACACCTGGGGAGAAATAACCCCCTGCACCAGGACAGGTTGGGGGCTCACCTGCTGGAGAGCACCTCTGAGGAGAAAGACCTAGGAGTCCTGGTGGACAATAGGAAGACCGTGAGCCAGCAATGTGCCCTTGTGGCCAAGAAGGCCAATGGCATCTTGGGGGGCATCAGGAAGAGTGTGACCAGCAGGTTGAGAGAGGTCATCCTGCCCCTCTGCTCTGCACTGGGGAGGTCCCATCTGGAGCACTATGTCCAGTTCTGGGCTCCCCAGTTCAAGAAGGAGAGGGAACTGCTGGAGAGGGGACAGCAGAGGGCTACAAAGATGATTAGGGGCCTGGGCACAAACTTGAACATATGAAGTTCCACCTAAACATGAGGAGGAACTTCTTTCCTTTGAGGGTGGCAGAGCACTGGAAGAGGCTGCCCAGGGAGGTGGTGGAGTCTCCTTCTCTGGAGACGTTCTAAATCCGCCAGGACAAGTTCCTGTGCAACCTGCTCTGGGTGGACCTGCTTTGGCAGTGGGGTTGGACTACATGATCTCCAGAGGTTCCTTCCAACCCCATGAGATTCTGTGATTCTGTAATTCTGTGAGCGTAGATTCTCCATCTCATGGTCCACCTCACCCTTATTCTCTGGCGAGGAGAATGGAAAATGAAGAAGCAATTTATAAATCCTGTAACAAAATGCATTTATCTTTACACAGGTTATGAAACAACTTTATTTAAGTATCTATAGATGTGAGTAGATATTCTGAAGCCAGAATCATTTGTAGTTATTTTTACACAAAATGAATGAGCATGCAAATTTACAGAAAAAAGACAAAACAGCTAAAGGAAAGGATAGATTTTTCAAGTTCTTAAATTTAGTTTGGGCTTAATGGACTTAGTATGGACTTCAGTCAGAGAAGCAGCACCAGGATTTATGAAACTCGTATAAATTTAGGTGCTCAACTTGCCATCCTTCACCTCCTCCACTTAGAGCCCCTGAAATTTTTGTTTTTACAGACGTTCATAGTAAAGAAGTTCTGTGAACTCAGTTTGCAGATGACTAACCAGAAGCTGGGGTTAAGTGATGACACAGTTTTCTATAAGTGTTTGCAAGCAATTTATAATGTGTATAAACATACAGAATTCTCATGAAGTTAATTAAATATAAGTCTGCTTGTGGTGAAAATGCTAACAGCTCAGCTGTGCTTCACAAGCAATGGCTTTTACACCTAGAGTTCTGAAATCCAGAAGAAAAGAAATAGTGAGGAACACCCGAGGAGGCTAAAGCATTTAAAGAGACAAGAACCTTGACAGAAAAAAAGTGAATAATGCTTTTTCAAATTATACTTTCCCAAGCTCCGCTCATGCTTAACCGTGAAATCTTTAGACCATTAGTTGAAGACTTTGGCTAATCATGATACAGCTAAACTTAAACTGAGACCAGGCTGCCTTCTTTGCAAGCTGTTCTATAACAGTAAATGAAAAATGTGCAGCCAATATAATAACATTTTAGAAGTGGAAAGAATTAGCCGTATTGTAGAGTGAAAGTCTTGTTTACAGCTTGACACCCTGAGAGAAATTGATTATTTAACTTCACAAGTCACTGGAAGAATCACACAGACTCAGACACCCCCTGAAAATTGTTACCAAAAGAGTCCTAAGGTTGCAGCTCTGCTGTGGTCTCCAGGTTCATACTCATCACTCAATGCAGATTAAGCACAGCTTCACGCTTTCAAATTACAGAAAAATAAGAGGTTTTCCTTTTCAGTGCTGGTGCCCCAAAATGTAATGGTAATGTGCAAGTTTATAATAATTTGTTTACACGTGTGACTCTGATAGCTTGCAGCTTTCCTTATAAACACAGGAAAAGGCAAGGTAGGTACCGATGCTGGTGGGTTTCAAGCCAGTTGGTCCAAATCAACAGTGGTGCCTGCACTGGTACATGTCTGAGCTGATTCAGGGTCCTGCCAGCCCCACCAGGGTGCTACACAGCAGGTGGGTACGTCTGCATGTGCCTGGTCACAAGTCTGATCCTTCCACAGTTGCCTTTACCAGTATCAGAGACAGTCCTTAAATGACTCCTTCCTCCTCCCCTCCACAGATAATAGGCTCATCCTGCAAAGCACACACACACCTTTCTTTTAAATCACAGATACAAAAAGATTTTAATAGTCGACAGAAACATAATTATCTGAGGCTCAAAAGCTGTCAAGTGGCAAAAGGACAAGAAAAATCTGTCCTTAATCATAACAACTGGTATTCTCAGGCATGAGAACTGAAGCTGGATTTGACTCATAAAATGCAAGGTGACTTGACTGAGATACAAAAATATGGGTTTAATTCACTAAAAGACTCATCTGATATTCAGGCTAGGCTAATTTTTGCAGTAGAAGGTTGATCTGTATCTAGACTTTTTAACATTTCCTTTCCTTTTTGGCACTTTTGGGGTTTATTTTATTTTATTATCTTTTCTTCTTTTTGCAAGTTGAATTGTTGGTTTATGGTGTTTAACTGAGTAAATATCTGAGCCAGCCACTGTCTGACGGGACATTGGATAATGAATAGTACTGACAGTATTCTTTAATGCACAGCCAGGCAAAGTAAGACTTATTGAAATGTTCCACTGACAGTAAAAGATTAATACAGAACACAATATTCAATACTTGGGGAGCTGGAGAAGACCACTAGAGGTTCTAGCTTTGGTCATTCTGTAGCAGAGACAACTTCTGCTATTTATTTATTTTTGGCCCAGCTTCATTGTAGAGCCTGAACAATGAAAGCCTTCACTGGTTTGGTGTTCAGTTTCAGATTTCTCGCTAACAATCTCTTTAGTAAATATAGATTTTATAGATGCAGTAGCAAACTGCAGGATAAAAACAAATCAGTGCAGTCTATGCTGGCAGAACAATGCATTTTCACCCACAGACCGAAAGAATCCTATCCAAGAAAGGTCAGATCAAAATGTGTAAGAAGTTCTTTGCTCTCTCCAGAAATTGTATGCCATTATATCTTTAATTTCTGATGCAGAAAGTGTCTTTTTCTATCACAAGAAGGCTTAGAACAATTAGGGAAATTACTGCAAAGTTCTGCATCTTGCAGTGCAAAGTAGTGGGTAGCCACCTAAAAGCTCCTGTTGGCATTTCATTGAAAGATTGAGAAAAATGTTCATGCAGCAGTTCATTAAAAACAGGAAGAAAGTAAGAACTTCCCTGTTGCCTAACTGGAATATTTTAAGCAGCTAGAAAAAAATATAAAGTAGGTATGGAATAAACTATTTAGGCAGCAGTCAAGTTTTTAAATGCCACATGAAAATATGAGTGCATAAACAGAATACGAATTTACACCTTAAGAAACAAAATAGCAAAGAGTGAATAAAGGCATGGATACAAATGATTTTGAGCCTTTGTGAATGTTCTCATTGCAAAATACTTCTGTCTTTTTTCCTGATGACTTATCATAAAAGGAAATCTCAAGATATCATGTTATAGAATGGTAGCAACAGACGATATAAAATCTTTGAGAAAAGATGTGCTGAGAAATGTTCTCAGTACCACACACAGGGCTAGAGAGCAAGCAGTGTCAATATGTGTCTGAGAAGTGGCATAAAGAAGAGCAGAGTCAGTTAATTAGGAACTGGGGAAACTTCAAGAAAAAATGGAACTGGCGGGAGGGAGGTAGTCCGCCCAAGGCAAATAAAATCTATTGATGAAATTTAAAATAAAAATAACTATGGGGAAGTTTTTTAACTAATGATCTGAAAGCCAATATGCTGAAAAGTAGACCATTTAAGATGATTCATCTGGTAGTGAAGTTACAGAATGCTGTACTCAAAGGAAGAGTAATATGTAGGGGAAAATGAACAAAGTTCAAACAAGTGACAGAAAAAAAAAGAAAAAAGAAAAAAGACTGAATGAATAGGATCTTTTTTAAACTTTTTATTTAAAAAAAAACAAAAACCAAACACCAAAACAAGATCATATGTATGAATACTTCTATGTAGAGGCTTGAAACTGAAATAGAAGGTAGATAACCTGGAATTGTTGTTTTAAATGAGGGTGTTGACAAGCAGTCTCTCAAAAGGAATTAACATACTCAGTAGGGTGTAGAAGTTATGCCTTCATTATATTCCACACTGGCACAGGCTCCAACTCTCTTTCGGACAGTTCCCTGGTAGAATTTAGGGGCTTGCAAAAGCTGGAGAGCATTTGAGTAGCCAGCACGTGACCATGATATTCTGGAGAAAGGAAGGCAAGGGTTAAAACTTAACATAAACCAAATCATACCTAGCCCAGCTCATATTGAGTAGTTCCTAAGTACAAATGATACAGGAATGATTATACCAGTGTTTGCCATTTAGAGAAAGCAGTTCCAAAAATTTTCCAAGACACGGTGACATTCACAACACGTACTAAAGGAACTAAAATACTGAATTGTTAGCCTAATAACTAGGACATGTAACCTCCAGATGAAAACAGTACAGGAGACATGTCAAATTTGTAGCCAGGCTTTTATAGGGCCCACAGACAGGTTTTGGAACACTGGACTGGTAAGTCCATTTTGTGTACATTGCAATTTGATGCAGTGGAGGTACGAGACATGTGAGTGCACATAATAGAAAAAAAACATCATGTTTTTTGAAGAGGGAAGGTACACATCACATATCAACTAAATCTCTGTTAATTGTTATGAAGTATACCTGTGTTTTCAAAATGCTTTCTACTTTCAGGTTCTTTAAACTACTCTTTATGAAGCCGAATTTTCATCTTGTTAGTCCTCTTGTGGTTAATGACAGGTTCAAGGGGAGAAGAAAAACAGCAGAAATAATTGTAATGCAAATGGCAAAAGTTGCCAGTAGAAATTTATTATTTGACCCAGACACCTACACTGGACTTGTGTTAGTCACCATACTGGTGGATGATTTAGGAAAGGGCATGAATATAAAAGGTAACAAAGTTTTCTGGTGATGCTAAGTTGCATAACAAAAATAAAATGATGCTGAAGTGGAGGTCCTTTCAAGAAGGACTTGAGTGAGAAAAAAAGCATCGCAAGAAGTATGGAAAAAATGGAAAGGGAAATATTTTAATTTTTACAATATATGAGCAGCAAACCAAATAAAATTATCCAGCAACAGTTTTAAAGGTAGCAAAGGAAGAGCACTGCAACTAACCGTGGAAATCATTGCTTCTAGTTATGGTGGAAGCAGATGGGTCCAGAAAACAATTAAGCAAAACTGTTGGGGAAAAAATGTAAAGACCTGTTTATTAACCAGACACAATGGTTTGTCTCAGGAAGCTGCTAACTTGCAGATTGCTCAAAGATGAGAAGTTGTAATGATGGAAGTATCATTTCAGCTTGCCTTACCCTTATATTCCCCTCTCCACATCTGTTCTGGACGCTGTCAGAGATGTATCGCTGAGATGGAGATGGATCCTTGAACTCACGCAGTATGGTCTGCTTTTCTGAGGGATTGGAGAACAAAGTAAGAATGAGTCTGATGAAAGCAATATGACAATATAGTACTTTTGGTCTGATCTTATGTCTTATGTAGATCAGTGAACCTGAATACAGAAAATGCAGGTCACAGCCTGAAACACAGGTCGGTGTCATTGAGCTTTCATATACCAAAAATGATACATCACTGAAAACCATCTTTGTCACTGTTTTGCTTCCCACTCTTCATCTAACTTTTCTGCTTAAAATGTACGTTCTGCAGAACAGAGATTGTTCCTTGCTGCATGTTGTAAAGGGTAGATCCAGGGCTCTAATTGCCATGAAAATCTTCACCACAAATAATACAATGTTTTCTAGAGCACTTGATGTTTGGGCTAAATTCATCTGAAAGGCCTTTAAAATAACCAAAATCTTTATTAAAAAAAAAAAAAAAAAAAAAAAAAAAAAAAAAGAAGAAGAAAGAAAGGCTCTTTGTGCCTTTTCTTTCTTATTCCTCAAAATACTTAATATTAAAGCGCCCATCTTGTCTCAGATCACACCAAAGATCCTGCGCTGTTTCCAAATGGGTCAGGAGCAGATGCCAGGGAAATTAATTTTAAGAAACAGTTTATATTTGGAGTTGTATTTTCTCTAGCTTTAGAGCTCTTGAATGCAATGTTGCGTCCAAACTGCCTCATTTAACAGCTTTGATGGACTTGTAATAAATTTGCCTTGGCTTCTACAACGAGTTCCAGTATTCACATAAAAGCAAAGTTAAGAAGAGTTTTTTCTTTTTTACTTATTTGAACTTATTGACTGGAATTATCATTGGGCGTGCCTTGTCTTATGAAAATAGAGTACACAGGCATCCCTCGTTCAGCTTCCGTACACAATTCAGAGACCTCTTTGGGCAAGGTGTATTGTAATTTGTTCTATCCAGGTTGAATCTGTGCCCTGGTCACTAAATGTGTTTGCTTTTAAATATTTGTAGACTTAGTGAGGAAGTGAACGCTGCAGATGGAACACATTCATTTTCTTAATCAAAGCCAATTTTTTTTCTTAACCCTTTTTAGTACTTGTCTGTTAATAAGCAAATAGCCCAAGAAAAGCATCGAGGAGCAGTGCACATTTTTTTTCTTTTTTAATAAATGAATTGTACCACCTTGGAAATTTTACCTGTTAACATACATGAATGACACTAGGCAATTCTGTTGCAGGTGGCACAACAGAATTTTCACCGAGATCCAGATTCTCATATTGCTTTCACTTCATCTGAACTTGCACAACTATGCAGTATATTACTTTAATTTGTATTACAGCAGCATAACTCTACTGACATGAATGAAGATAATTCTAATTTACGGTGCCGCGAATGAGACTAGAATCAGACTTTTTCACTTCAAATACGTTCTGCATTGGTGGATATTAATAATGAAGGTGGCATGATCTAACCAACTGCTGGTCTTTCTTATCTGATCACTGCTAGAAACAGAGCAAGCTCTCTTAGCTTTGCCGCATTTTAATGGTGCTAGTGAGCAAATATATCAATAGATCATAGCTGATATTCTTGCTATTTTGGGGTAACAGTACCTTAGCAAGCTATTGGATTGTTTAAAACAGGATCCTGCTGAACAGGACCCTGCTTTCTACATACAAAAATACCTGAGGTTGGCTAAACCAGGTTAATTACTGGATACTTCTCATATCACCAGTGGTTCCAAGAATTCAACAGCAGGTTTGAATAATATCTCACGTGTGAAAACTAATTTTACCTCTTTAATCTACAATTCATTACTGAATTAATGCTAAGACGAGCAGGGGCCTAAAGGAATTGTGGTGCTGCAAACGCACAGTGTGACGGAGCATCGTCATGTTAATTTGTAAGATTTGCTGATTAATTCCTTCTTTTCACAAAAAAATACAGTATTGTTTTTTCTTTTGTGGCTGTTTACGATTTTATGGCTGTGTAGATTTCCAAACCTGGCTTTCTCTATCAGTCTTTCTCTCCTGCTCTCAGCTTCTGGCTACTGTCTCATTTACTGTCTTCCCTTCTTGACTCTTTAGCCCATCTGCTTCCCGGGAACTACTCAGTGCTGCTGCAGGGGAACCAGCTCTTCCACCTTGAAACACCATTACAGGAGGAAAGATGCCAGAGGGGCTTCACAGACAAAATCTGGACCATGACTGAGCAGAAATGCTCAGGCAAATAAACCACCAGTAAGGCTGGTGGTTTTCTACTGAACTGTCATTTGGTATCTTCCGCAGGAGAGAGAAAGGGAAGAGAGAAGAGCTGTTACAGGAGAACAGTGAAAGGAAGATGGGAAGGAAGGACATATTGGTACAATCCATCTCTACTGCCAGTGCAGCAGCCTGGTTCTCTTCAGCAGCCGTGCTTATGGGGTTTGCTTCCCCAGAATGAAAGCACCTGTTAAAATGCTCAGCAAAGGCTGAAGAGAAGCCCTCCAGCTCAGCTGCCTCTTAGCCCAAGTTTGCAAAAACTTTAAAATTCATTCCGCTTTGATAAAAAGGCTCCTAACTTAATATGCTATTAGTCGAGTATGGAACTAATCCTCTGAATCAAATAGATTTTCAAATGAAAGAGCTAGTCTCTAAGATATGAAAAAATGCTGCCTATTTGTGTGATTAATGAAAATGTAAGTCTGCAATAGAATTATTATTATGGAGGGGGAAAATGTGTTTGACAAAGCAATAAACTTGGATGCTGAAATGGGGTTGGTTTGCTCTCTCTGAGTGTCAGTTCCTGCGAGCTATCAGATGCGATAAAGCATAAAATTGTGTTTGATTTATATTCACACGGTCTACTATCATATAATAAGTGGTGCTGAAAGCCACAAGGCATATCTTCTAGGGCTAATAATTTCATTTCAGTATTTTTGGATTAGTGATGGAAAGTTACGGATTAGAAGAGATATCAATGTATGCGAACCATTTAGCTAAATAAAGTACCAGACAGTACTCTCCTGAGATAAGAAGGTAAATAGCTATAACCTTGAATTTATGCTTCTTTTAAGTGCTGGGTAGCTCGTATATTCTTTGCTTGTAGAAGTTTGTAAAACCACATGTTGAATAGGTTTTGAACTGAAAAAAAAAAAAACCAGCCAGTTAACAAAATAACAATTACATACTTTTGAGCACTTGTTGTTCGCTTGCATATGAAAGGAACAGATTTAAACTGCTGCACTTAGTCTTGATGCAAATAATATAATTAAAAGATAATTCAGCACTAACATTCATCAGATGAAGATATTTTGCTAACTCACTTTCACAAATTAGAAAGCCAGAGGGGACTACTGTAATCATCTAATCGGACCTCTTGCATACTACAGGTCATGCAATTTTTCTGAGTTAATTCCCATTTCAGCTAGCACTTATCTTTTAGAAAGGCATTCGATCTTGATTTTAAAATGTACGGCTAAAATGACTCGGTTTGAAAAATATTCCCTCAGTAGCAGAGTTTTGTACATGGTGAATATTTTCACTTAGTCAAGTTTCACTCTATATACGGTATATGCTTCTATATACCTTAATCTCTTTTCACAGGTATACTTATTTATACCATCAAGGATGACATGAAGCTTTCTGGCTATAGATTTGCCATGGGAGTGTGTGTGTTCAGCTGATTATCCCTGATCTTTGGATCACCTGCCAGCTCCCTCAAGGTCCTTGAGCCATGAGTGCAACAGAACCAAGAACTGACAGTAGAAATCCACCGTTTCATTCTGAGATCTGTTAGTTAGCCCATTTTTAATCTTTGTAATGTGTGCCACATTGATTTTTACTGTCCTGTCCTCCTAATTGGAATGTGCTGCATCAATCAAAGCAAATGTCTTACAGTACTCTAGGAATACCAAATTTCTGCATCTTATCAATCTGCATAATCATTTATTTATGTCTTCATCAATCAAACGTGTAATCTTGCTGAAAAAATAACGATCCCTAAGATGTATTTTTCACAAAACCATGTTGTTTCTTAATATTTACACCTTTTTAATTCCTTTTTAAGTCTTTACTATCGGTGAGGGAGGAATAAAGAAAAGCACTCTGTGTTAAAAAAGGCATTACCTGTTTCAGACTTTATGGCAAATTGGAAACAAATATCATAATTATGGACCAATGTTTTAACA
>JAHREE010000257.1:674376-710149 GCA_033628505.1 Tringa tobata
GTCCTTCATCCTGATCTTGAGTAAAGACAGTTTTAGGAGAACTACCTGTGTTTACCTGTTTGCCTCCGCCGTTTCTGCGAACAGGCTGCCCTCTTACCTTTGAAGATTCAAGGTCAAATCTTCAGCCGTAGGAGCTCTCACCCTATTTACACTTTTTTTCTTGGTTTTTTTTCCCCCCTGAAGCCACAAGAAGAGCTTTCCCCTCTGTGCTCTTGCAAATAAAGATGATACAGGTGCTGATGTAGAGCCACATCCTCCCTGGCATTTGCATATCTTTTGGCATGGGATGGGAGCTGGCATTTGGCTGTCCACCCACCTTGCCTTTGCCTTTGCCTGGGCTGCTGCTGCCCGAGCCTTTTGCTCTTCAAACTGCCTCTGTGCGTTACAGGGACCTCACCCACCCAAACCCCTGCTTCGCTCCGGGGGCGGGTTGTTTGTGGCATCTGCAGGTGCTCGTTAGCTAAACGCTGTCTAATCTTTATGCAAGAAAGCTCATACTGCACTGATTGCGGGCTCACCTGATTTTGAGGAGAGAAATGGATGTGGTCTAACGCTCTTTCCAAAGGTATTTTTGAGAAACTTTATTTGGCTGCCACTGAAAAACTGACAGAGAGCAGTACACGATGAAATTTCTTAGAAGCTCATTTTTCCTGCTTGAAAAATCTATGTTCAAGGTTAAGCTGGGATTTAGTCACAGACCTTCTTGAAACAGAGCAGAAGTGGTTCTAAAGAGAGTTTTAGTGGCTAATAGTGCTTTATGCTATCATCCTTAATTATGCAGCGTGTTCCTCTGCCTATGTTTGACCAATGCTGCTGGACTAGTGTGGCATTTGAAGCCAATGCTGTGATTTTATTTTCTCCATGTCCCCCCATTCAGGCAGCACTTAAGTAATCAGGAAAGACGCTTCCCTATGTGGTACTTAAAAATTATATTTCTGCCTCTTATTTTTTATATTTGTGCATTCCCATGGGATGAAGAGACTCATTGTGTCCCAGCAATAGCATCTGTGCAAGTGGAAGGCACAGCACATCCCTCAGATATCAGTAATAAACTAAATTGAAGCATCCTGACAGTTAATTAACAACCAGGGGAAGAATCAGAAGCTTGAACTTTGATTGACATCTACTGGGCTCTCGAGTGAGCTGCACTGCAGGAATTCTACTTATAGTAGCATGTAACAAGGTCTGCACCGCTATTTAGCTTTCAGTATAATTAGGAGAATTGACACACACTGTCCGAGCTGCTGCACAAAGCAGCTAAAGTGAAAACTGTTAGCAAGTCTGTGTTTGAACTCAAGCTTATTATTGCATTCATGTCCTTCATGTCAGTGATTCTCACGTGTGCCCGGGTGCTCTGGGGGCTTACCAGAGATTTCAGTGCAAGCCACTGCGAAGAAATAGCAGTTTTTAGGACATATTTGTATGGGCATTCAGAGAATCTGAAATCCAGATGATAAACATCAGTATGCTTTGTCCTATGTTTTTCTTCACTTGGTCGGTATCTGTCACTAGAAGCAGAAGAGGTGTTGAGGATAAGGACTTTCTGTTTTGCAAAGAAGACCAAAAGATTTCTTTACCACTGCACAGCAATGAAAAAGCTAATGCAAAACATAGGGCTTGTTGATGGAGAATGATTATTGACTGTAGAGTAAATACCTGTTTCTTCTTTATTTGAAAACATTGCAACCTTAGTAAAAAAATAGAAAACTAGATAATAATGGAGGAAAGATATTTTTAGGATGTATGGAGGTCTCTGGTTACTGACGTGATCATTCCACACCGACCACTTGCAGCAGTTGATGACTGGAATAAGACCACAAGGCATTAATAAGCAATGTACAACTCCATACATTTAACCCCATTTATACAGGTAAAGAATGGGAATGGTTCTCATTTAAGCTTTCCATCTGCATGAGTCAGAACTTTGCCATTGGAGTGGTTTCCCTCGGGGAACATGCATTCATCAAAATCAAAGTACAGCAGAGATCACTCGGTTTGATCAAAGACTGAACGCAGAACGAGCAGCCTTCTGGTGTCCCACCAGCTGGGCTGCTGGGCCTCTTGGCAGCCCTCCCCAGTGCTGGCAGGGCCTCAGATCCCAAGCACACACAACCTGCCAGCACCCAGGTTGAAAGTCCTCAGCAATGCTGGCTCCCAAGACTAAGAGACCATGCAGAACATCAGTGAGAGACTTCAGAAACTTTCTTTACTCACACAGTTTGGTGATACTTGGTTTTCTTTCCAACTCAGAAGGAGGCCAAATTTAATTGACAGAGAATTACTCTTCCCTGGATTGCTCTATTATTTATTATCTATTTTACAGTAACTGTTAGTTACACTGAGTTCTGTACAGAACCTAACTGTGGTCCTTTCCTCAAAGAGTTCATAGTCTGACTCATAGAGCTCAACAGCATTCATTTCATTTTTACACATTGTAGTTTGATTTTTCAGGGCTGGAGAAGAATAGGTTTGTGTATGATTCTAACACCAGAGTCCTGGTCAATGCCCATCAATAAGCAACTGTCTCAAGTGCTGCTCTCTTACAATTTTAAAGGTGTCTGGTGAATACTGAGGTCTATGCATACATGCATGTGTTGGTAGAATTGGGTAAGTCATGCCTTCTGTTGAATGGTGCCATGACCATCATGAATCCTATTTGATTGCTGTAGAGGAGCCATATTTCATTTAATCACATTTTAAGCTATTACGTTTAATTTTTGTCCAGATTACTTGGGGAATCTGGCACTGAAAGGGCGTTGCTTTTGTAGTACCAGCATGAGAGTCACCTTTACCTGTTGGATGAATGATAGCGAAAGCCACTTCCCTTTACCATTCTTCATGTAGAAAGGCATCTCTGCCTGGTGTGAATAGTGCAGTCCTGTTGAACCCACCTCTGAGAAAGGGCAATGTCCAAAGCTGAAGGAAGGTGAGCTGCAAGAGATGTTTCATGTCTCGTGTGTTGAATAGTTGTGGTTTTGTTTCATTTTACTTTCAAGATGTACTCCTGCTAAACATGTGGAACTTTTGAAGAACTTATCCCATTTCATTCTATACGTTCTCAAACCTGTTGGAGTGATAGTTCTGAAGACCAGCTCTGCTATTTAGACCCAAAACAGGGGCAACCTTTATGGTGGCAGGATATGCTGCCTAGTATTAATATTAAATTGTGAGTGGTGTTTGGAAAGAATCATCTATCTATGGAAGAAGAAAAGTAACTCAGCAGAGCTGTTCAGCAACTGGGCAACCCAAGACAACTAAGAACAGTAGAGCCCTGTCTGCCAGGAGCTGAGCAGAGACTAACACATCTTTCCCTTAGGTCAGTAAAGTGCTCTTCAGACAGAAGTGTCTTTGGGGCATTACCAAATAAAATGAAATCTGTCGTCACTTCCTGCTTCAACTCACCATCTTTCCAGAAGATGGAAGGTTTTGGCATGGTTCTTTGTTTTTAAAGCATTGTTTACTTTCTATTTTGCATGTTGAGTGAAAGCTTTTGGTTTTGCTTTTTTTTTTTTTTTTGGACATTAGCAGCTGACTTAATTACTGTACATCTCACAAATGGAATTTGTCAGAGAAGAGCTATAACGGGCCATTCCCCAAGGGAAGGAGAGCCAGGAGTTGGGAGCCGATGAGATGTGGTGCTGAGGGATATGGTGTAGGGGAGGACTTTGTAGAGTAGGGTAGATGGTTGGACTCGATGATCCCAAGGGCCTCTTCCAACCTAGATGATTCTATGATTCTATGACTGACGGGGCAGTGTACTCATCAACATAGTCCCAGAATGCTTGAGAGCATGGCAGGGCTGGTGACATCCAGCAGTGTCACCACGGTCACCCCCCAGCAAACTCCAGCAAACCCATAGCAATGAAGCAGGTCTGAGCTTGAGCCAGAAAGTCAAGTCAGTGGGTGAGGATCGCAATCAAAACCAGCAGGCACACGCATATTTACAGCGTGGTCTTTGCCTGAGCTTAGTGTGAGAACCTGAGCATAAATCCAGCTCCCAGGCAAGGAGAGGACCCCTAAAAGAGGTGTCTCACGTCTTTCTCTGAGAACTCTGTCCCAGCTTACACGCTGTCCCGTACCAGAGCTGGCCTCCAGCCCAGCAGCCAACCCCTGGGCAGGTGGCGGACCCTGAGGGTGCACTGAGCCCTGATGGAACTGTGTTCTGCCCCCTGGTTCTCAGCCACAGTAAGACAGCAAGGATTTTAGCCCAGTTTGGGGAATATGATGTTGGCAACGTGGGTTCATGATACAGACTCAGAAGTTGAGTCTGTATTTGTAAACTATGCTAGCATAGTGAATTGTTTTTTCTTTGTGTAGCCTAGAGAAAAGGCATTCTTACGTCTACATTAGAAACAGACATGGACGTGGAAGGGTTTTTCTTAGTCAACTCCACTCTACACTGACTGACAGATGCATTTTGAAGCATATGTGTTCCAAGTTGCACAGCATTTCAGCTGTGGAACATTCCTTGGTTTTAATGACCAAGTTTAAAGTGAATCATGGTGAAGTGTGAAATTTTTTTTTCTGTAAATCTTTTTACTGAAATCTTTTTACTGTAGTGTCATTTGAAGCATTGACAGCTATATTTATGGCCCTCCCATCACTAACATGAAGTGTGTGTAAGGATTTTGTAGGCGTACTGATACTACAGATAGAAAAATAAGTGTATCAAGTGTGATTATGAAATTACTGGTCATTTAGTATAGCCAGCTCTGCAGAGATGACCGGGGTTGCCAATTAATACTTGTAATGGTTTGCGTGTGTATGTGTGTGGGGTGGGACAATTTGAAACCAATCCGTCTGCTCTAGTAAGTACAGTTACCTCAGAAAGCTGTTTGATAGTGCCTTTTACTTCCTCCAGAGGTGACCAAACCTGGCATTTTTGACAGTCTGTTTTTATAGCATAGCTGATCTTCTGGTAATATCTCCCATTTCCTTAAGATTGTTAATTGTCTAAGATCATGTAATGTGACAGGAGTGTTGATTCCCAGGAGGACAGGGAAGGTCCACAGAGAGACCTTGATAGATTGGATCATGGGGCCAACACCAATAGGATGAGTTTCAACAAGGGCAAGTGCCAGGTTCTGCACTTGGGCCACAAGAACCCCATGCAGCGCTACAGGCTTGGGGAAGTGTGGCTGGAGCTGCCTGGAAGAAAGGGACCTGGGTGTTCTCATTGACAAGCAGCTGAATATGAGCCGGCAGTGTGCCCAGGTGGCCAAGAAAGCCAACGGCATCCTGGCTTGTATCAGAAATAGTGTGACCAGCAGAAGTAGGGAGGTGATTGTGCCCCTGTACTCAGCACTGGTGAGGCCACACCTGGAGTGTTGTGTCCAGTTTTGGGCACCTCAATACAAGAGAGATCCGGAGGTGTTTTTTTTTTTTTTTTTTTTTTCAACGAAACTGGTGAAGGGGCTGGAGAATAAATCATACGAGGAGAGGCTGAAGGAGCTGGGACTGTTTAGTATGAGGAAGAGGAGGCTGAGGGGAGACCTCATCACTCTCTACAACTACTTGAAAGGACACTGTAGAGCGGTTGGTGCTGGTCTCTTCTCACAGGTAATTAATGACAGTACGAGAGGGAATGGCTTCAAGCTCCAACAGGGTAGGTTTAGACTGAATATTAGGAAAGAATTCTTCCCAGAAAGAGTGGTCGGGCATTGGAATAGGCTGCCCAGGGAGGGGGTTGAGTCCCCATCCCTGGATGTGTTTAAGAGACGATTAGATGTGGTGCTGAGGGATATGGTGTAGGGGAAGACTTTGTAGAATAGGGTAGATGGTTGGACTCGATGATCCCAAGGGTCTCTTCCAACCTAGATGATTCTATGACTCTATGATTCTATGACTGAGTTAGAAAATGAATCTTGCACCAATCGGATGGTTGTGCTATTACTCCCAATTGTAATCTGTAGAGATAAGCTTCCAGCAAGCAGAATGCAGTTCGTGTGTTCTGCTCTAGCACCATAATAAGAGGGCAGTACAGAAAATAGAGAAGTGGGTTGGAGAACATGAGTAACCCACAACCCTCACCTCATAAGACCCTTTAAAAGCCTGAGTACAATAGAGCACTTGGTAGCTAGAAAACATCTCAGAAAATACATTACTGTAAGCAAACTTGCTGTATATCTGTTTTATTTATGTAGACTCTCACTGTCTTTTGTGGGAGACAGTTCCCCTTTACTACATTTCAGTGAAGCTGACGTTCAACAAAATACTTTTAGATGTCGTGTGTTCAGCGTCATGCAGCTGTATTTCTTACAGTTTCAGTATTTTTCCTACAGTTTTACTAAAAAAAAAGGGATGAAACCTACACATATATACTCGTTTATGTGTGATACATAGGGAGCATGACCTGACCACCCGCTCCTTTTGTCATGCATCCATGATTTCATTCAAATTTGATGACACATCTACTGTGTCTGGTTGGAGAGGAGCTATCGCCTCACTGGCAGGCGATGCAATTCCTTTGTGTGTGCAGCCCAGAATATTGTGCATCTTTTCAGCTGTGGCATCACATATTCAAGGACAGTTCTTATCTGCTGGACATTATTACCAGCTGTGGGAATTTTTTCAATATTTGTTTCGTAATAAATGTTGTATAGAATGTGTCTTTTCTTCGTGTCATTCTTTCTATTACTTTTTCAACACAAACCAGGTCTTCTGTTGGACTTGTTTTTTCAGATAAGATTAGTTATGTAAAAAATGAAGTAATGTGTGAGTTTAGAGCTTAATGGTGGGTAAAAGATGGACATCGTAGGAAGTGGATATCATCTTCCTATTCACAGAGGAGATTGCTTTGTTTTAGATCTTTTATTCTCACTGCTGGTTTCAAAAACCTCTAATTAAATATCTTCTGCAATTTAGTTAAAGTGCTTCTCACCCCTTAATCAAGTTCGTCGATAAAGTTATTGAAAGACTTTGGAAAGCCTTCCCAAAACAAATAAAATAAGCACCTAATTTTCAGACTCTTAAGTTAAAGCAGAAGAATCCTCAATCAGGAATTGTTCGTAATGAAAGTAGTTTCAAGCACAGCGTTTTTCCTTCCAACAGTGTGCATCCATTCAGTGTTTCCACAGGGGCTCTAGCTCTCCAGAATCCCACTTGGTAGCCTATCTACTCAGCCTTCCTTTCAACCTGACGGTGTTGCTCGACACCCCACCACCCAGACCTCGATTCACAGTTGGTAACGGCATCACCAAAAAAGCCCAAGGAGGAGAGCGCTGTATGAAGAAACAATTCATTGCCACATGGAAAGAAATCTTTTTGGTGGGGGTGGGAGGTAGAGAATAACTCTATTTAACACATTTTAAATCACTGTTTGCTTGTAAAATATTGTGACGAGTGAAGCTCCTGAGAAGTTTTCTGCCTCATGCATATGGAGATGTTGATGACCAGTGCTTATAATCATGGCATTACTTCCGAATGACTGGTGGATGGCCGTATTATGATATTTTAGCCAAACAATTGCGATACTGAATTACCAAAGCAAAATAAAATAATTGAAGTTTCGTATAATGGGAAAGAAAATGATAATTCTTTGTTTACATCCATCTGGGATTTATTATTCATGAAAAACGAGATCAGAGACAGTGTCACTCATTTATATAAGGATATGTCAAGTATCGCTAGTTATGGAAATTAAGCTTTTATTTTGGCCAAGAAGTCACACTGGAAGATGACCCACTGAATAAGAGGTTGACAAGAATTTTGGAGTGTTAGGGAAAGGATTTAGGGCTGACATGTAAAAAACAAATTGACAGCTGAAGCAGCAGTCCACCAGCGGAAGGACTGCAGCACGATGTTTAATATGCTCAAGACAGCGTAAATCTTCCAGGAGACAAGCAGCTGCATTTTATACCAGCTGGAGCCTTTGTATTATTTTCATATTCAGCTTGAGATACAATGAGCTATGCTAATTGAATAGATGGCATTATAGCCTCTAATTAAAATGCCCCAGGACACTAAACCAACAGGGATTAAATCTGTATGTGAAAAATAGCAATCTCACCGTGCCATCATACTTGAGAGGGTTTTTTTCTTCAGGAATATAATGAGGTACATGAAGCATTCATGATGGACTTCTAACAGCATTTGCCTTAAATTTTAACTTTGATTTGAATTTTTTATGTTTAGTCCTTCCTGGGACTTGCCTGTGAGACTGTTTTGGGGGTGGGAGACCATGAACTTTTGGGGGATGGGTTCTGAAAAACCAGCTTCATTGTGTCACTACTGTCCTCTCTTGGGGAAAGCCTCCAGAAGTTTTTCCAACTACCGTCAGCCTGGCCACTCAAACGAGTTTCCAAAGCCTTCACTGACACTGTGTGGCAGAGGTAGGAATAGCAACCGTTTTGCTTAAAGCTTTTCATTCTGGCGGAAGAAAATGAAAGCATCGGTGGTGAGATAAAGGATTTATGAGATTAATAAGCATTAGGAAAAAAATAGCTGCTCTTTGTGAAGGGTAGCCTGCATGTTTTCATTTGCAGTTATTAAATATAACTTTGAGTGGTTTTCAGAAAATAAACACAAAAATACAGAAAATAAGAAAATACACTGGGCAAGTAATTAGGTTTCAGTACACAGTAGGAGCATGTTTCTGAGTTACATTTATATCACATTTCTCTACCACTTTTTTTTTTTTCAAATTCTGATCCTCTTTTCTTCAATGTCTGTGTTAATACCCTTTTTCCCACTTTCTTCCTCGCTCCCATTTATAGCTGGGAACATCAAAGGTTGCATTAAAGATTTGCATATAATGTTAAATTGAGGTTTTATTCAGAGCAGATTCGGTACTTCAGAGATTTTCAGCAGAGTTCTGAAGAACTCAGCTTGGGCCACGACGTTATGCCCTCACCAGACAGGCATCTCCTTAACTCTGTGGTGTCTCGCAGGTTTTTTTAGGAAGGCCAGGGCTGGCCTCATTTCCTCTTTTGTGATTTTGGAGCACTTCTTGGTAAAATGCACACCCGGCTGATAATCTTCACTACCTTTCTCATCATTGCTTCTCTTCCACAAACTGAGTCGAAAGCCACAGCTCTCTGCTCCTTCACTTTGGATGGTATTTTCCTGCTCCACAGAGCTTTCTTTCTCTTTTATATAGGAGCTGAGTGCCTCCACTTCTCTACAGAACTGAGATAAAAATGCATATTTAAAGGACTGAGAGTGGAGAGTGCACAAAATTCTTTTGTTCTGATACTTGACTAGTAATGATATATTCAGCGACACTGTCAATCAGTTTTGCATGCCTACGTAATAATAGTTTTTGAACACAGGCTAGAGCATCTTTCTCAATGATCTGCTGGATCACTGGTATCTCAGTGAAGCTGTTGTCCAAGACTACTGCATAACCTTGTATTGTAACAGAATCAGAAAGACATCGAGTCTGGAAGGAATATTTTGAACTAACTTTCTGTCACTAAACCCTTCTGTCCTATTCAAATAACCCATTGCAAATCCTCACGGCTCTGCACTGAAAGAAAACAGCACCGATGCTTGCACAGGTTGAAAACAAAACTGCAACCAGCAGAGGGCAAGGAATGGGCAGAAAAGCTGGCTTATTTTAAAAATATTTCATCTTTAGAGGCTTTTTTACACAAACTCATTTTTTGTATACGTTCACGGAATAAGTTTCTGGGACACTAAATTATTATGGTAGCATGTAAACATGCTAATTAAGATGTTCTTCTGCTATGTGCCATACAAAGAATGGAAAATGGTCTATGCTGTAAAGAACAGGTGAGGTGAAAAGGGGAAACACATAAGCATAAACAGAGAAATATATGCTAACAAGTTGTTCTGCATTTCTATGCCTTTAAATTATCAGTTTTTCTACCTTTTCAGTGCCTCTTGTCCCCATAGAGTAGAATTCAAAGGAATCCAGAGCTACTTTCTGTACATTGGCTTCTCTGCATGCTGCTACTCCCCGAGTAGCAAGGAGCATAGCATTTATATAGCATTTATATTTCTCTGAGGAAATAGCAGGTACTGGAGTTCATCAAGAGTCCATCCATGTTAAGCCAGTGTGATCTGGAAGGCTTACTACAGAGCTGAGAATTAAGAGTCCAAGTTTCTTATTCTGTGTCTGATTTACTGTGTGGCCTTTAGCAACTTCCGTCCTGCACTTCGCTTTCCTTGCATCAGAGATGAAAATGATAACATTTTTTTAGCTCTCTGGGGTATCATGAGGTTTCATTTGCTCATACTGACAGAAAGCTTTGAACACAGCACGCAAAATGCTATGAATTGATTTCTGCTACAGTTCGCTGCCAATGAGATTGACCTCACATTCGTTAACCTAATGGATTTGTTTTACCAGAAATAATGTTTATGTGCAGGTGCTTTCCCCAAACAGGTCAGCACAGGAATGAGACCAGGCCTTGCCAAAGATCTGCTTAAACCTGGCATCTTTAGGCACTGACATCCTTTGCTGGAGACAATGCACTTGTCTGAATCAGACAGAATATAGGACTGTTGAAACCGTAGCATGGGAACAAAGTAGCCAAACTCTGAACTTTTAAAACAACATTCTATTTAACTTTTGACTATTGATAAAAGAAACAAAAAGTACAGAAAAAGGTTGCCACTTAATAGTAACTTTTGCCTAAGGAGAAGACAGGACCATACTTTCAATATGAAGAACAAGCCAGAAGTAGAAGCTCAAACTGTTAACATTATTGAAAGTGTTTGCATTTTTTTTCCCCAGCACTGCATTTCCAACTTTGAACAACATTCCAGAGGGGCAGCAATGTATTATCTTCCCTGTTACATGCTGCCTCTGAATTGTCAGAATGTAAGTTATAACTGTAGTAATCCCATGCACCAACCGACGATATAAAGTCCTAGATAGTTATACTGAAATTACCGCGCTATGCTACAAAAATAATTGCTTTAGTAGGTAACTCAAATCACCTAAATGGGAAGCAAATGCAATTAATATTAATTTAATATAATGCTTTACGCTTTTGATTTGTAAGCCTTGCAATTCAGAGGCCTTTCTGAGGCCACAGCTAAGAGGAGATGAAATTCTGTATTCAGGAAGAAGACAGTAGAAGAAATGGGTACTGTGGGAGATTTTATCAAGCAGTGAAGAGCTTTGAGGAGGAGTTTTGACTTGCATTTGGAAGAGCATGATAGATGTATATCAAAGATTAAATTTATACGAGCTATAGAATTTGGAAACATCTACAACATGTCAGAAGATATGAAGAACATCTACTGTGGCGTAATAGGAGTTTTAGATGAAACTTGGAAGCCTATGTCCTAAAAAGGCAGTTGATAAAATCACCTTCTTTTAGGGAAACTGAAGGCCACCTAGCCTCTCCCTCTCTCTTTGTCCTAAAATACCCCTAAATATCTAAACGTAGCCCTCATGAAGAAACGCTTCAATCCCAGCTCCTGCTAAAGCTCTCATCTTGAATTAGCATTGCACCAATTTTAGTCACTTCACTCTGACAGCAAAGGTGTGGTCCAGTCTGAAGGCCATCCGGAGAACAGGAACAAGGATGGCTGCAGAAAATGACCAGCAGTAAAAGATAAAGGGTTCTGGAGTTTTACAGTCTGAAAAGAAAACTGAGGGAAGATGCAACAACAATCTTTACATACATGAAGCATTGCTGCAGGGAAAAGCTCTTTTTCATTGCTGCCTGCGTACAGAAAAAAAAAAAAGTTATATAAATAGCAGGAAAAAAAAAAGATTAAATGTTAGAAGACGTTTTTTTCTTCTTTTTTTTAATAGGGGAGGTAGTTAAACACTGCAAAACATCTAAGAGAGGCATGACATCTTCAAATATAACAGATTTTAAAATGTAAACTTGCCAGCAACGGCTTAGTGTTAGTCTTGCTGTAGTTATGTTGGTCTAAAGACATAAGCAAGACAAGTTTTGTGGAATGAAGAAATAAATTTTGTTAGATCAACTGATGCAGCTGGAAGATGGACACAAGCTTTCACGCACACCATCCTTCTTAGAATCTAAAGAAGTATCTGATCTTGATTATTGACTTCAAGGCACACTTGTCATTTTTTTTTTCCAGCTGTTTTAGCTAGTTTAATAAAATAATGGCTTAACTCTAGCTGTTTCCATTTTAGATTTGGACAACCTCTTGAGGACCCTTCTAACTCTCTTCTTTAGCATTCTGTGATCTGCTAAATTAAGCCTAGTGCTATATCCTGACAGATTAAGAAGGCTTAGAATCTTCATCCAGATTTGCATGGTGAATGAATTATTATTTACAGAAGAACCTTTGATGTACAATGAATTGTACTATTTTCTTACAAGAAGTACTGGAGTGTTTCTGGAAAATTTTGTGTATCAGTTTTTAAAGAGGTTTTGGTGACTGCATCTAAAACATTCAAAGGCTATTGATTGCTACAATCTCTCAGAGTTTTACTTCCAAGGTTATTAAAAAACTTTAGGCTGGTTTCTCAGACTCAATTTTGGTATTGTTATTGTATTAGCTTATGAATTTAGTGCAACCATGTTAAAGGACTGATTTGCCTCATTTCTAAAAGCCTTTCAAATTGAAAAAGAGGGAGAAGAAAAGATATAAAACAATCTTTAAAAGCTCATCTTACAGAGGTTTGCTACATGCTGGTTTTGATCACAGTAATCGTCATCAAAATTATACCACGTTTAAAATGGGTAGCACCTAATACTGCAAAAATTACCTTTATTTACTTACCTCAAATCACAGTTGACCGTACAACTGTTACAGATTCTCTGCAGATGTAATAGATATATTATGCCCAGCAAAATGTTTTATAAAGTGATTGTAGTCTTGACAGAATTTACAAGATTCCATATAGTAGCAATTTGAACTAAGCATCACACTATCATAAAAAAAAAGATGAAATTCTACAAATGTAAATGTGTATTGCCATACACTAGAGACAATAGATTAAATAGATTAAAATAGATGAAGAATTCTGGGTGAATAGCTAGTGAAAAAAAGTACTTACAGTAAAATAAAATGGTTTATGTATTAATTATTTCCTTTGCTGTGGTCTTTGAAAAACTACTCTTTGTGGACTAAGATTCTCTCTTCTTGTACACTCTTGTTTCCACTTCAACGGAAAACATTAGGTTCTTACACTGAACTGCATATTCAAATAATCTGTACTAAAAAAAGGACACAAATGTTTCCTTCATTCTGCAAAGCCAAGTGTTTTCCTGTTGCAGCACTCTCTAAGTCAGTTCCATCTCACTAACTTGTCTTTCCCAATTCAGTTTGCATTGCAGTGTGGAAGAATCATCACATGCGGACAGTTACCAACTATTTCATAGTGAATCTCTCTCTGGCTGACATTCTGGTCACAATTACTTGTCTTCCAGCAACTTTAGTAGTGGACATCACGGAAACGTGGTTCTTTGGGCAGCCCCTCTGCAAAGTGATTCCCTACTTACAGGTATTATTTTACTGCATTTGTGTACCCATCACCCCTGTTATGAAAAAGAGAAAGAATAATAGCATCTTCCTAATAGCGATAATCTGATGGAAGCCTATGCCTGCCACTGAAGTAGATATCTCAGGGTAGCTGCTGAGGATTAAAGGACTGTTCCACTTGTGAATATGTTCATGTTTAATAAATACTGTGTTTGGTCCATCTCATTGTTAGACCTGGGCAATACACTTTCTGGAAACTTTGTCTGATGCTCTTCATTTTTTGTAATTGTTTTAATAATCCAGAGGGGATGTACAACAATAAAAATGTCTGTAAATAGAATTTACAGACACTGGTGGTGAGGCACTGAAACAGGTTGCCCAGAGAAATTGTGGATGCCCCATCCCTGAAGGTGTTCAAGGCCAGGCTGCTTGGGGCTTTGAGCAACCTGATCTATTGGAAGATGTCTCTGCCCATGGCAGGGGGGTTGTAACTAGGTGGTCTTTAAGATCCCTTCCAACCCAAACCATTCTATGATTCCATGATTCTATGATTCTAACTACAGTCATTTATGCTCTGTGAGTGTGGACCTAAACAGCTACACAAGTGTCCAGGACACAGAATATGAACTTCTGAAGGGAGTCTGGGATTTCATATATGTTTAGTGACTGCATATTTTAGAAGCAGTCCAAGTATTATGGTTCACTGGGAGCTGATCAGATTGTCCGCCTTGAGCAATAATTACCACCACTCATTACCAGTGGACTTAATTAGCTATGAGATTATTTCTATCAAAATGATCGACAAATACCTTTTCCAAGTATAGATGGTTAAATAAACTGACTGGGCATACTGGAATGACAAGTACTTGGCCTTTCAGTCATTATAAATCAAAAGAATTAAGCAGAATGCTGAATGTATGCAGGTGATCAGCTCTGTGCCTCCAGCACAATTTATATTTTGAACAGATACCTGTATGGCTGAGGAGCCACACTGTGATATCTACTTGAGAGAATCAAAATCACAAAACTTGATTCACAACCTCCATTCTACTGGAAGAAAATCCAAAGAGAAAGACCACCTAGTGGAGAGAGTAAAAGAATACAAGCAAAGTGATAGGTTATTTCCTATGCTGAACAGAAGGTAAATTGACTTAGTCTGCCTTAAGCTGATTGACTGGGGTTTTTTTATGAGACCCTGAATTTCCTTTGTTCCTGTGAAAACAGAAAAGGCAAAATGATGGTACTGGTATGCAAATATGAAATAGAAAACAAACTAAGAAACAAAATTGTTCTACAAAGAAAAAAAAATCTAATTAGTTGTCTAATGCTTTAAAAGTAATTTCTCGGATAAAGTTTTGCAAATTCTAAGTCACACAAATTTGCTCTTTCACAATCTGACCCTGCTACACCTGCTCAGTTCGGGTAGCACCCTAATCTGTGAATCGTCCTGTTAATTCTAGTGGGACTACAGCAGATGAGGATATCTGTTGTAATTCTGTAATAAGTGATTTAAAAAGGAGCCTTTTCCTGGGAATAATTTCTATTTAATAATTGCAGATAAAGAGCTAACTGTGTTGAAAACAGAAATGATTTTTTAAACTCTGGAAAAAAATTTACAATAAATAATTTTTAAAGCTCTGAAAAAAAATTACATTTACATTTACCTAATATTTCCTTTTCTTTAGACAGTTTCAGTCTCTGTGTCTGTACTAACACTTAGCTGCATTGCTTTGGATCGATGGTATGCAATTTGTCACCCTTTGATGTTTAAAAGCACAGCCAAGCGAGCAAGGAACAGCATTATAATTATCTGGATTGTGTCCTGCATCATAATGATTCCTCAGGCTATTGTTATGGAGTGCAGCAGTGTGTTCCCAGGATTAGCCAATAAAACCACCTTGTTCACAGTGTGTGATGAGCACTGGGGAGGTGAGTGTGTCATTGACCATAAAGACTGAATTTGTACTGCTGTTATGTAATAAAAATATCCGGACATATTAATATGCAGTCAAGTTGCATAAACATATCACAAAATGTTCTTAATTATATACGCTTTCCAAGAAATACTGTTTTTCAAATACTGTGAAATCGTATTTTCTTTTGTATTGCAAAGGCTTAAAGGACATTTGAAACCAAGTTTAAACGAATGAGGCTGGCTCATGTCTTAACCGTGTTAATGTTTCCCAGAGGGTAGAAATGTTCCCACCCTTAAATGCTTATGCTTATATAATTCTGTGATCAACAGACATTGCAGGTTTTCAAAGACTTCAGTACTTAGCCTTAAGAAACAGAATTTCTGTTTACCTGATATATTGCTTTTGCTAATTGCAGATACTTGACTAGTCTTCACAGGTGTCTCCTGGGACTTCAGCAAATATTGCACGCCATTGCAGAATTCATAGAGATGTCATCGACACAGGGTAGCAAGTTAGCCCACAATAAGAAATTTGTCACGGATAAGATAATTTAAATAGCTTTGTAAATGCAATCAGTTACGAATTATTCTATCCAAGAAGTTTAATCCTGCCTTTCCAGGTTAACTTTGAGTCTAACTTGTTCTGCATTTGGATTCAACTGTAGGAAGCCATAGGGGTTACCAGGTGGTAACTGCTTCCATTTTGTCTCCGTTCACAGCTGGTGGTGTTAGCCACCCACCCACATGGTTAAGACTCAGCTCTGGTGGGCTTTGGCACAGCTCCAGTGCTAGCAGAGCATAGGAGTTGCATGCTGTGACTCTGACACCAGATATAATGACCATCAGTAATACCACGATCCACACACAGGAAAATAAAGCCAAGTTGGCCAAAACATATAACTAAAAGGTGCCTGTTTAATAGCCTTGAGTCAGACTAAAACACAATCGGATTCTTTCCCCGAGCCGCCTCTGTAGAAGAAGATTGCAGTCCTGTGAACAATTAAGATAAAATGCAACTGGATCACCTGTACTTAATTATCATGATAAATTAGTTAGCCTAAACTGCTGAGGGCTCTTCCATGTGCTGTTTTGGAAGCTCCTTGCCTGCTAACAGCCTCTGCAGGGCCACTGGGGGTTTAATGAGAAGAGATATTGACTATCAGATTCCCTGTTCTTTATCTCCTTCATCCCAGTTAGTCCTCTGGGAGGAGGAACTGGACAGAGATGGCCATTAACTGGCACTGATTGCAAACAAAGATGTGCTGAAAGTTTGCAGGTAAGAGGCAGGCTCTGTTAGACTATGAGTGCTGTGCTTGCTGTTTCACTGGAAAGGACACGTTGGCTCCTTGTTTTGGTATTCTTTCATCATCTGTGAGCAGTTTTGTAGCCCAGTCTGCTGCTGGATGCTGCAGTATCTGTGTGACTGTTTTTTTTCACAGCATTCACTCCAAGTACAATTTGCGTCCGCTCCTTTTGGCTGCAGAACTAATTACCCATGCCCTCATCGATTCAAGGTCAGGTCTGCAGCAGAGATTCCTTTTAATCAACCGAGGAAATGAAAATGATGTAGTCAATTAATTGGGGAGTCAGGAGAGCATTTCGTCAGGGAACGCAACCTCAAAATTTCCAGATCTGCATTGGCCACTTTTTGATTCGCAACTGGAAAGTGTTGCTTTTGAACAACAGAGTCCACAGTAGCCTTGGAACTATTGTAAAGAGTGGTTCTCATTCAGGGCTGCGCTGAAGCAGTTGCAGCCCACAGATACACCCATTTTACACCCATTATACAAAAGAAAAAAAAAACAAAACAAAACACTCCCACTTGTTTGCAAGGCTCTACTCATATGGATTGTATTTGTCCAAAATGAAATCTATTGATCTTCAGCTTATACTGTGAGCCTTCACTGGGATGTTTGGAGAGGTAGAAAGGGGCATAACAAAGGCAAGTACTTATCCATAGAATTAAGTTCTTTTTGTGTACGGCTTCGAAAATGAAGTGTGAACACTCCAAAATCATTTTGGTTGTTGGGGTTTTTTAATTTATATTGAGCATGAAATGAAAATATTTTTACATTAAAAATATGTTAAAGTTTTCTGAAATGGGAAGTTTTTCATTTCACTGAAAGCCAACAACCCTGTTTTTATCCTGCTGTCTTTTTAATGAAGTATTCTTCTAATTGCTAGTTATTCTGCAGGTGCATTTCACCTGTCCATAAAAAATAATCCTCTCTGATTTCTAATAATAGCTTATCATAGTAACTTGAAAGAAGAAGCTTTGTAAATGTTAAGTCACAAGTATGTTGCTTAAATCATGGAATTACTTAGTACATGTAGAGTTAATCATATGTTATCAATGAGGATAGAATAAAATAGATATACCTTAACATCCCTTTCAGAATATGGAGAATAAAATGTCATTAACTACAAATAACTTCTATTTAGTGGAAAATGTCTAAGGATAATGAGTTGCACAAAGGCATAGAAAATGCCGGTTTTCTACTGAAAACCAGGGTTTGAAATCACAAAGGCCCCCAAACAGGACAACAGAGCAGCAGTTTGAAGAGACTGATGAGCCTTAAGGCCAAAAGAAGGAATAAAGAGCTAGTATTTTAAAAGGAAAATAGTAGCATTTTTGTTGGGTTTTGTTTTGCTTTTTTTGACTATGGGAATATTGAGGGTCAAAGAAAGCTAACTAGAGAAGGTTGAAGGAGAAAGAAATTAATGTTCCTACAAATAACTTATATTTGCAAAGAGGAAGTGGAGATGTAGATACTGCACACACTCAAGAGATCCTGAGCAAATCCTATAGGAGGGTCAGTTTAGAGTAAAGGGATTATATTTGGGTGTTCACTGCTTTTTTTAGAACTGCATATAATTTATGCTACATAAAATCAGGGTATGTCTGATGAAATCTTTGCAGGGACTTAAGTACACTGTATGTCCCACGGATATTAAACTGTGAATTGTCAAGGTTGGGACTGCAAAAAGGAGGGTGCTTTGTGACACTTTCCAAGGTATTTTGGAAGTCTATTCTAATTCTGGGAATTCAGGGCCACTGAAACATGAGGTGCTATGGAAGACTTATGGGAAGCCATCTCCAGGAAAATGTCAAAGATGCCAAGGCAGGAGACAGCATGGTACCCTCCCCAGACTTAGGTCCGGCTGCTGAACTCCATACAAGTCTGACGGGTGTCTGGAGGGAAGGTCTGATCAACACTGTGGCACTTGGGCTCCTTAATGGTGAATAAATAGTGGCCACCCTGGCTAATAAGATTTCAAGCATGCTGTTGGAGAGCTGCCAGTGACTGCAAATGGAGCAATAGTTCAGCCTAAAACAGGGCTCGATTTCTTTTTAATTGCTTCTGGCATTCCTGAATATAAAATTCATTGCCAATTCTAGGCTGAGGGTTTTTCATTTTGAGTACTGTCTAATAACAATATTTTATTTGGGAATGCAGAAGGATCCAACATGTGACCTATGCAGACTCACTTAAGGAGCCAGTGTTGGCCACAGTTCTATAATAGTCTGTAATTGCTATGTGCTGAATTTGGTGATAAAGTGCCAAAATAAAAGAAACATATATTAAAATGAGTTCACCATGTGTCCAAGTCAGCTAAATACATTGTCTTAGAGCTGTTTGTGAAAAGAGTGTTAGCCAAAGTGCATTAGCCAACCCCTTTGCAAATGATAAAAAGAATACGGAGGTAATCCTTTCCCAAAACTACATGGTTGAACAGAAACAAAGGGAAGACCTTGTGTTCCATTTCCTCTTAGACTAGTCATAAAATAGTACAAAACCATATTGTCTTAATTCTGGGAAACAAATAGCTGGAAATTGCATTATTACATGAAGGTTTATGCATCCTGTTTATCAAACTGTTCAGAATTTAAAGAAAAAAATAGTGGGATGTTTTAATGCAGAAAGCAGTCAGAATATTGCTAATACTAAAATTATGCTTGGTGTTATCATGAATTGATAACTCAGGCATAATATATCAGGTTTGAAAATGTAATTTTAATATTAGCTAAGTACTAAGTTTGGGAAGGACTGTGTTGTGTGGTTGAATTTTCTCTGCTGTGAGCACCCACTTCCTAACAACCCTAATTATTAAGCTTCATTCTAAAAAAGTATACTCTTTTACCTGCATTGCTTCTTTGTATTGGTAACTCCAAAACCTCATATCTTCCCGAGACAAGGGAACCTGGGAACTCTCTTCTGATGCTCAACAAACTTGATGGTCTTGTTTTTCCCTATTCTTTGGGAAGCTGTCAAGAGTACCAATTTCATTATGCACTGATGGCTTAAGGGAATATTTCATCTGCTAAACATACCAAAACCTTTTGAGTCTGGGTTGTCTTCAGTTTGTGTACATATGTATACGTGTATATACATGCTTGTATATATGTATTTACACAAATATAGTAGAATTCTGGCAAAAATCCAGAAGCTGTAGTTTCAATCTGCTACCTCCTTGCTTCGTTGAAGAGCAGTCTGGGACTGGAACACAGTGCTCAGAAGGAAGCTTTAGAAAACTTTAAGATTTTTTTAATAAACCCTACAGCAGGCAGAAGACTGCTTGTTTCAGCATACTGATCCTTAACCAGGTGGAGTAATCGTACTGCACGACTGGTGCTGAGTAGGAATGCCAATCCCACCCCAGTCCAGTCTCCTTGACCACCTGTTTGCTTTTTCTCCCCTTCCCTCTTTTCAGTAAAACAGTAGCCAGTGATGTGAAAATAATTAACTTATTCTTAAACAGATGGTTACCCCATCTATCTCCCCCTACCCCAAAGCCCATTAAGTGACCGTGGAAGGCAAAGACATTTTTCTCCTCTGCTTGGCAGCGAGAGGTCCAGCAGTCCCAGGCAGGCAGCTGATATATCACCAGGACCATAAACTGATTGATGTTCTCACTCAAGGAGCCTGGAACTCACCCGCTTGATAAATGAATGGTGTCCCAAACCAGCCCTTCTTCCTTCTTGCTGCTGTGATTGTCAAACAGCTTTAAAGCTTTTCTTTGGCTTGAGAAGCTAAACAGAGTCATGCTTCTTAGCGAGAAGTTCTACAAAGGGCTTTGCCCTGGGTGGAGGAGGGACAGGTTTCCTTTGATGTTTAGCAGCTGGCACTTTCCAGGTGGCTAAACTTCAAAGGCAAGTCTTAGGATCTTCCTCCAACCTGGTCCGTCAGTTCTTTGTAGATAGCTAGCCTCATTTAACGTTTCACTTTACTTGGAATGCTAAATTGAAAGCCATAAACTCCAGATGGCCTTTTAAATATGTACTGTCCTTCTACCTGAAAGGGGCCTGGCTGCCTGCAGAGCATTGATGAGGCAGGTGGCACCTCCTCCTAAGCAGAAAGAATGTACTTTCAGCTCTGACCTCCTGTGATCCCAGTAAGTCACATTACTCCAGTTTCTCCTTAATCTCTCCACCTGTGAAGCGTGAAGGTCGGTATTTCCCCATCTGACAGCACTGCTGTCGGGCTGCATTTTCTGAAATGGAAAACCAGTTCTGAGATCATCAGCAAATATAAGAACACAGTTTATCAGCATTTATTAAAAAAACTTGCCCCAAATGATCTGCCTCCCCCGGGGACGCTGATAAGAGCTCGTAGCTGCAGCTGCTAATTGAGAGTTGGTGAGTTGATTTGCTACAGGGTCTCAGAGCAAGTAAGGAGCCAGGTGCTGCTCATCTAAATTTGTTGAAGTCTGATCCATCAAAGCTGTCAAGCATCAATGGCAGTGTTTCTGTTACCTTTGCTAGCGGTGACCACGGGCTAGGTTTTGCTATAGCAAGTTTCTGTTTCACTGATACTGAAGTTTTTCTGACTGGTGAACCAGCTGGCTCTTTGAGGCCCAACACTGAGTGTGACGTTACAGGAGTCTGGGTTTGAGGTCTAGCCTGGAGCTAACATGATGGTGGACTTCTCCCAGCTGTGAGAGTTATGGGCCAAGTCTGTGTATCTCCCTGTCTAATCAAACTCTGGGCCATCCTCCTGGCATTCAAAGACCCTATCACTTGTTTGATAGGGTCTGCAATCTCAGTCACTTTAAAAGGCAGAAAATAAGTTTGACTCATTAAAACTTTGATCTCATGCAACTCTTTTTTCCTTTCTTTTTTTTTTTTAATCAAAACTAAATACGGAATTTTAGTTGCAGATCTCATAATCCTGAAATGTTGGAAAATTCGGGAAATAAACATAACATAGAGCAACCTGCTCTAGTGGGAGGTGTTCCTGCCCAGGGCAGGGAGGGTGGAACTTGATGATCTTTAAGGTCCCTCCCAACTCTAACCATTCTATGATTCTACAAACATTCATTCTTTACTCTAGCCCAAAATGCAATTCTTAAGAATCTAACTGCTCATATAGTGCACAATTTCTCTTCTCTTATGTGCTGTCACTCTAGGTAACGTTCATTCCTTTTCTGATGCCATCCATAAATGTTAAGGTGTGATTGATATCAACATTTGGTATTACCAAACTACATTTGATATTACAAAAGTGAAAGCAAGTTTTCAAAGCACCTGCTGCACGTTGTGCTATCATCTAATGATTCAGCTTATGATATTTCACACTTAAAAACACAGTACACTCACAATGCTTGTAAGATGTTTGTCTCTAAGCAAATAATATTCATAAATTGTCTTTTGAAAAGAGATACACGCGAAACTGGAACACGATGGTAGCAAACTCATTATTCTTAGAGCTAAATCAAAAATAAGCTTGCAAATTTCCTAAGTTTAGAGAACTTGACTGAATTAATTCTATTTTTTTCCTGTAATCGTAATAATAAATCACTGATTATACCTTTAAGAGATATTTATTTTGCCGCCAAAAAGTGATTTGAGAAACGTCTCCTCCCATTAACATCCTGTGTGCTGTATTCTACAGTCTTTGATTATCAGTGAGAGACTGTGCAATTTACTCAGGAACAGATACCAACCTTTGCAGAATTATAACTAAAGACAGTTAAACAACCTGTTAAATACATCAAAGATGAGGTAGGTTGAATAATTGGTTAGCTATTGTTAGAAAATGAAATTTTCTATCTTTCAGTGATTTAATAGAAGCAAAACTTCTTTGTACCTAAAGCAATACTGTGATATGAAAGCAATAATGTGATATAAGATAAAAGATGTATGAAGTAAAAGCATAATAGAAACAGAATGTATATACAGGTGATCAAAAACTCAATCCTGATCATGATATTATTGGATAACTTTTCCATTATAACCTATTATGTTTGAAATACGTTTGCGTATCTATATAAATAGTTCAGCTTAAAGGGACTTTGAAATGCATGTATGTTTAAATGCACTTTTCCTGTTTGAATTCTCTTTCCAGCTGAAGTTTACCCCAAAATGTATCACACGTGCTTTTTTCTGGTGACGTACATGGCACCACTGTGTCTTATGGTGTTGGCCTATTTGCAAATATTTCGAAAGCTGTGGTGTCGCCAGGTAAGTCGCTTCGACTAGCTCTCTTTGCTTGCTGTTGTGACCGTGTCCAGATTCCTGTGTACAACCTTCTTCTCTGTGTGCTCCATGTTGTCACCTGGGACGTGGATTTCTCTATCCAGCACTGCTGCCACGTTCAGTGGCACTGCTGGCTTGAAGCCACCTTGGGTAGGCACTGAGATGCATTAAAAGATGAAGGCGGTCAGACTGAATGTAAACCCCTTCTTGCTCACGTCTACTTAGAGAAAGAGAGAGAAAAGGGCAACAGAAAGATTGATTATAGGCACAAGAAAGATCTCTCCCACTGAATCTGAAATGCTTACCAAAATACCTTAGACGACCTTATTTATGCTGCTAAAATCTCCTGTAGCATTCAAAAGTTAGGTTTAACCTTCTCATTTATTTAGCAGTCTGTACAATTTTTAATTTTTATTTTTCATTCTACAAAGTGTCAGCTTCATAGCAGGTCCAATCTGAACAAAAGTTAGACTAGGAGGTCCAGCTATCAGAACTGATGTGAAGCTGGCTGTGATCAGCAACGTTAGATGTAAACTATTGACAAATAATTGGCACGATTTCTAGTGTGAACACTTTTTTTTTTTTTTCAAGCTTCAAATTAAAAGTACAGGAAAGAGAAGAAAAAGCCACAAGCAAGCAAGCACACAAAGAACATTTGAACTGAAGTGGCAAAAATAATGTGATTTTTTTCAGGGACATTTTTCCCCCTCCAACAATTTGAAGTGGTGTCAGCTTGAGAATCATGTTCTGGATGTCAGCTGTAATCTGTCGTACGTCTGTCTGTGGTGTCCTCTGCTGTCTTCTGCTTTGTCTAGAATTTATCTATGGCTGTAGTTCCCCACTGCCCCCTGCCCTCTCGTTCTGTAAAGGACAATGAACCCATCCTGTTGAATACATGGCACAAGATAGTCTCTCTCTTGTCCCCTCAAATGGCTCTATCAATGGCTGACACTTCCATCAAGATATGGGCACGAATCATTTCTCTCTCCCCATTATGTCTGATACCATCCAATTTGAGGCTGTCCTGGCCGGGGCACAGTGTCTGCCACATCAGGAGCCTTTTCTGTGCAGTTCAAATTGATCTATCAGAGAAATAACAAGTAGACTTTAGATTTCTGAATATATATATATATGTTAAAAATAAAAATTAAATCTTACGCTGACAAAACATCATAATAGCAATAATTGCCACATCTAATCATATTTGGTTAAACCAGAGTTGCTGTTTATCTTGCTGTTTATTTTGCTGTTCATCTTTAAATTATTATTTTTGCTTTTAATTTCTTACACTTAAAAAATTAAATAACAAGATAGTTTGAAGGAAAAATTTAACCTTTACAATTTGAGGGACTCTTCACCAGAACAAAGGCTTTGCTTGGTTAGTTTTGAAATTAAATTCAGTCTAACATAGCTCTAAGATGCTCTGCATTGCTGAATAGTTTTGTCCCGTAGCAACCCATAACCTTATCACCATATTCTTCCTTAACCTTCTCTTCTGTAGATTTTCTTTACAATCTACCTAATCTCTCAAACCCTCCAGTAATTAAGTTAATGCAAACCAATTTTTCTTAACCTGCATGTAGCTTGAAAATACTGGTTCAGATTCAGAGCAGAAGTGGAATTACTGGAAACTGACCTGTTTTGTTGGGGTTTTCCCCCAAATTGTATTAGCTGGCCTATTTCTTCTTCACAATATTTCTTCTCCTTATACATCTTGCATGCTGACAAGATTAGGATGATCCTTTTTTTTTTCAGTGGCAAAAAGATAAATACGGCTACAGGGTTAATGTTATCAATGATGCAAAATTACAGATGTCTCTTTTCCTAGCATAGATGATAGCACTATGTATTAGAGGCTGCACTAAGTGAAATTAAAACCACTGCACACCTATTATCAACTGTGACTTGGCTGGAGACATCAGGCATTTTTCTAAGTGCAGCAGGTGTGCCGTGATCAGTCATGTAGAGCAAATGAATGTAGTGTTCTTTTAAATGTATTATTTGATAACAGTTTCGATGAAGAAATCATGCTGTTTACCAGAACTTCAGTTAAAGAAAGGGATCCTTTTGCAAGGTACAGTGAGCCTTCCAGTTGTACCTGATACAAAAAACACAACACAGAGTAGACGGTTTCCAAAAGTTCTTTTTTAAAGTGGAGTGTGTTGTGCGTGCAAATTTTCAGATCACTGAAGGTAAGGCAGATTTACAAGCTATCCTTACCATACTTTGTGCAATAGCTCTTAAAATTACTGATTGTGTCTTTCAAGCAGTTCTTTGAATATAAGCTTTGTGATCTTTGAATTAGTGATTCATCTTTGAAAAGACAAGAACAATCGTGCCACAACTACCAGGGATTTTGAGTAATTAGTTTTAATTATTAGCAAGGAAGCAGTGACTAAGAAGGCTATGTTCTCTTGTGGATTTTAAGTAGATTAAAAGTAACTTCTGAACAAATAAATAGGACTGAATGGACTTATGATAAAATTGTTGGCACTTAATTTGTATTATCAAGTTCCTTATATGCTTTGATATACTGATATCCAAATGCAGCGACACTAAAGCCTACTGATATTAATAACTGGGAACCTTGCCCATTTTTATTTTGGCAGCTGAAATATACTCTTCCAATCTTTGCGAGCTGTTATTATGTTTGGAGATATTTTCTCTGGTAAGAAACCCCTTGATAATAAAGTGAGGGGACAGAAGAAAAGTGAGTAAGAAAATAACTATGAAACTTTTAGTACCTCTTTGGATGTAGTTAATGGGTTTTTAGTGAATTATTATTGGGATTACACAAATTCTCCACAATTATCTCTATAACTAATCTGTTACTGAAAAGTAAATGTGTGCTGGCATGTGTCTACTGTCCATACATAATACATGCGTGTGCTTACATAAATGTATATTTGTAAATGTTTCTGTATATACGCACACACTTCTGAAGTGTGACATTCCTTAGATGGAACTGGTTCAGCAATGCATCTGTGGGTATATAGCTCTTTCTTTTTTTTTTTTTTTTTCTGATAAAATTCTTTCTGTGTGATTGCTTATTGGTGTAACAGTAGCAAAGCCCAGGTGTATGCCAGGTAAAGACTGAGGAAAATAGGGCTCTGTAGAAAGACTCCCAATACAAACTCCTGAAGACTTAAAATTTAATATATAGAGCAGTGAGACTGTACATTGTATACAGTCCCTACCTTTGATCACCTCTTGCATTAGAGACTGCATAAATACCAGAAAAGACCCTCCGACCTGTACAAACTGGTACAAGCTATGTGCAAAATCAGTCATGTCTAACATTTCTGTAGAAGAAGCCATTAAGGATTTTGAGCCAAGACACCATTTCTCTCCCTCTAAATTGCATCTAACTACCAAGAAACTCGGTCAAAGAATTCTTCAAGTGAATCTTTGGCATGATCAGGAGGGAGAGGTTTGGCCATGTTTCTCTGCTTCCATCTCCGTTTTCTGATCAGTTCTGGCTACAAACATGGCAACTCAGTACAACTAAAAGGAAGGAAAAGCTTCTGTTTCGAAGTTAGAAGAGCAGAATATGAAAGTACCCCTGATAAACCAAAGTCAGAATCTTAGATAGTGGATTATCTCAGTAGTAAATGGCAAAGACACGTTGCAGTACCACACTGCACAACTGAATCCCTTGCCATAGGACAGATGTGTCCAGGTATGAGACTGATACTGCTGATTTCAGCTGAATGAGCTGGAATCCTCAGTAGAAGTAAGTGCAAAGGTTGGGGTTTTGGTTTTTTTTTTTTTGCTTTATGTCCATAGAGACGTTAGTAAAAAAAATAAATGTTATAACATATCCCCTGTTCTGCTTCATTGATTTCCTGTTCATTACCACACAACTTTGCCAAAACGTTCCAATAGTTGTAAATCAGGTTTGATGGTGCACATAAATGTTAAATTAAGGGCTTGTCTGTGCAACGAAGCTATTCATAAAAAAATACATAATAGCTATTCTAGCACAATTCTACATATGCATGCTTTTATTGTAGAACAAGTATTTCCATTTTAGCTTACTTTTTTTTCTGAAATAAATATCCAAAATTTCATTCTCTTTTGTTAAGTTTGAGTGGATAATCCTAAATTTTTAAAATGTTACAACAGACCATCTGAATTTTGCAGATACTTTTCAGCATGAATTATTTCTCACTGATGAGACTAGTCACCCTGCAGACAATTGCACTATGCATGAATAAATCTATAATTCTACCCAAAAGGTTTTCACAAGGTATAATATTGAAAATATTATAAATGTCATTGTAATAGAGTTCTCTGAGAAAGTCCTTTCTATCTGTAGTCTTTCACATTTGGCTGCAGGCAGGAAAAAAAATTGAAGAACTGAATCAAAATTGCTTTGTTTGGCTTGGTTTATGGGAGGGCACAGAAAAAAAAAAGAAAACGAGATTATTTTTTCTTAGTAGCTTTGCTACTAGATGGTGCTACATCTCTCCCTTGCAAGGTGTCTTTGACTAACCTCATTCTTCCTATGTCTTGGCATTCTTCCCTGATTCCCCTCCATTCATCACTGTATGATTCAGTTTTGAAGAGCTTTGCAGGGAGATCCACACTTCAGCTGTGATTTCTTAAGCTGCTTCACTGTGTTTTATGGCACTTAAGACTATGTAGGCTTTAAATCCTTGTTTTCTGATGCTGAAAAGCTGTTTAGTATCTTAAATTAGCAGCATATGAGCAGGATAAACTACTCTGCCATACAAGAAAACATTTAATGTAGAACTTTATGGGAACATAATTGCAGTAGTAGGGTTGGTAAGTGTGATAGTCTGAAGAGACAAGCAAGGCAAGGTATATGTTAAGTAAAGACAATTGTAATACATCAATTGATGTATTTGGATAAAACACAAATTTTTATGCAGTCCTTCAAGTGAGTCTAAAATTGGGTTTTTTTCTTGCAGCCACACGAATTAATTTAATTTAAAAAAAAAAAAACTTCTTGTCCTTGCAAGCTTATATTGTGTATGTCAACATGTCTATTTTTCTTGTTATAGTGACCCATGGTACTATTTTTTCAGCGCCCCTCACTTTTTGTCTTTTTTAGATCCCAGGAACTTCTTCTGTTGTTCAGAAAAAATGGAAGCCTCTGCAGTCCTCAGCACAGCCCCGAGGCCTGGGACAATCAACAAAGTCAAAGATTAGCGCTGTGGCAGCTGAAATAAAACAGATTCGTGCAAGAAGGAAAACAGCACGTATGCTAATGGTCGTCCTCCTGGTTTTTGCACTTTGCTATCTACCGATTAGCATCCTGAATGTCTTGAAAAGGTAAAGTTTATCCCAAAACATAAACACTTGGTAAAGCTTTCTGTCTACAAAAAATCCTCTGTTATGAGATTCCGCTTATTCTGGCAGATAGTTTTGAAGGATAAGCTTACTTACTTCACGATAAAGAAATGTAAAATAAGCATACAGTTGCAAGAAAAAAAATATATCTAACCTACCCTTAGTACTGAAACTGAAGGCCAGATTGTAGAACCCTTACTAGCAAGCTCTTCCTCATGAAAATGATCTAGCCTATCCCCTCATCAAAAACTGTCATTTACATAGGATTACAGCTTGTTTGCTGTAAACGCAACTGTGGAAGTGCATTTACCTAAAGCAGCAGCTGAAGGGTAGTGGGAGAGTGTCTATGTTGTGGCTTGGCCCCCAGGACTGTGAAATGCTGGGTTCAAACCCAGACCCCATTTTGAGACCTTTGACTAACCCTTCGGTTTTCTTATGAAGCTCTGTTTTACCTTTTTACCCTTTTCTCTCCTGTTCATTTGACACATAATTGTTTACACTCTGTTTTTTGTACAATGCCTGACAGACTAAGGCTTTGTTATAGTCATATTGCATATGACCTCCAGAATATCGATAAATAAGCACATATAACAGAAGATTAGAATATACTGAAAAATAACCAGCCTTTTATTGGTGCTTGAGGACCATTTCAGGTTGTAAGGAGTATTTTCCAGTTGAATATGAAGGCTTAAATACATCCCACTCAATTCTGGCACTTTGCTGAGGACTAATTTAAGTATATTCATCCTCGAGTAGGCAGTGAGGAGAGAAAGAAGTATTTCCAGAAGGCATTTCAGGCCACCTATGATCTGAACAACGGAGGAACTACACAGGCTGCCTCAGCTACAGTAGCAGAGTAGGCCTGTAGGTTTTCATTTAAATGGCACAAGTTAGGTGTAAAGAATCTGGGCAAAGCAGATTTCTCTGGAGGACAGAAGCTGCTACTGTGACCTCAGGTGTTCAGCCAGGTCCATGCCTTTCCAACTCCAGAACCCCTGTTTATTGGAGAATGTGCCTAGAGCTGGGAACCTCAATGACTTGAATGGGTCAAAAGCAACTTTTCCCGTCTTTTTTTTTTTTTTGGCTTATCTGACACCAGCTGACTTCGCTTACTTAGAGAAAAGTTATGTATCTGCACCATTGCAACATAAAGTACTGATGGTCTTAGTTGTGCTAAACCACCAAGACAGGAGAATGAGGGATGGGGAGAGGACTTGATTCGCTCAAGAAAGCAAGCACTGTTGAATCAGCTTTTCTGTGATACTGCAAGTAGGTCATCGGAGATAAAATTGGGCTCAAAGTTGACAAATCTTTTTATATGATTTCTAATTTTGCCATCTTTCAGGTTTCCTTCTCTTTTTCCTTAGGGTTTTTGGAATGTTTAATCATGCTGATGACAGAGAAACTGTATACGCCTGGTTCACATTCTCACATTGGCTTGTGTATGCAAACAGTGCAGCCAATCCTATTATTTATAACTTCCTCAGTGGTAAGTTACAGTTACCTAGAATTCAAGTGTAATGTATAGTTTGAATGTAATGAGCCATAGCAAATAAGATTAATGACTGTCTAACATCAGCCCAGCCACTCCAGTGGGAGCTAGATCCTCTTCTTGGAACGAGTTGCCTGATGTATCCCGTTACCTTCAGGCTATCTACCTACAACTAAACTGAAGAGTGCCAGGGCCCAAGTCCAAGTGCTTGAATTTGTCCAACACCGTTCATTTGGTAGAGAAGTCCCTGGCATGACTTTGATCTGAAACAATTACCATTCCCCTAAACGCTCCCCAGATGCTGTCTGGGAGGTAGCACAGGCCAGGTGCTGTCCCCAGTTGGCATTTTATATGCAGGTATTGGGTTTTGAAGGCTGTGAGTCTTTAATAATACTTACACGACCAGACTGTGCCAACTAGATTTAAGGCCAAAGAACCAGCCAGGATGCTGTTTACTTACTAACACAGATCTGTCTTATTTTGTATGTCCCTTATTTGGCTGTGGACAGCAGAATCAGGACCTTAACTGGTGGTATGACAGCTAAAATCAGGGAGGCAAGAGTCCTCACTACACATTTCCCCACTGTAGATTTTTTGTGGTGTGTAGTGTGAGGATGATTTGAATTTTTTTTTACTCTAATTTACTCTGAGCCTCAATTAATGGACATTAATGCACTTTGAATCTTCTTGTAAAATGTATTTAAGATGAAACACAAATTACCCATGACCTCTCATTTCACATGTCGAGTAATAATTCAGTCATTTAAGCCTATGATCATTCAATTACTGATTTTTATTAGATATGTTATTAATTAGCAGACTATCCGTGACATGATTTCATCAGTCATTCTAGTTTCTGCATTCTGTCTGGCCAAGAATAATTTAGGTTTCATACTGTACCTTGCATATCTTCTTATAGAAGTTATATTTTTCCTGTCTTTCTCCAAGATTTTGAAATTGTCATTTCCTGTTTCTGCATTAGAAGAACATCTGGGTGTTTTGGGTCCATTTTGCTTTACGTAGCTGTTTTTTTTCTAATCTATAAAATTTGTTGTAACAGAGTTTCCAATACAATTTTTTCATTAGTCCTTTTTTTTTTTTGTGCTTGACAGGGAAATTTAGAGAAGAATTCAAAGCAGCATTTTCTTGTTGCATCTTTGGCATTCACAGTCACCGTGATGAACGGCTCACCAGAGGTCATGCCAGTACGGAGAGTCGGAAATCCTTGACCACCCAGATCAGCAATTTTGATAACGTTTCAAAACTTTCAGAACACGTTGTATTGACCAACATAAACACACTTCCAGCAAATGGTATACTGCACCGATTACCCACTAGTAGTATACTTGTCCCTGTGTCTTTTGATGCTGTGGAAGTGAAATTTAATTGTGCATACAACTATATTTGAACCTGAGCACAATGCAATGAGGGAAGGGTGTTTACAGCTAAGAACTGACTGCACGAAAAATAACTTACAAGAAATATTTTATAGAATACACTACAACTTTGGTTATATATTGATGAAACAAATTTATTTCAAAAGTTGAGTTGCCGTTGGGGAAGGGGTAAGGTAATCATATTTCACATAAATATTTTCTTTGGGTCCCTGCTTCCTTTAGACTCCTAAGTACATAAAGAACAGGTACCTGAAAGTATGAAAATGATTTTTCTTGGAGTTGCAATGTGTTTATAAAAAGCTATATTCTACTCAGAGCTAGTTCTCTGAAGTTGTGGTCTATTTTATAACAAATATTATAACCACAATTAGGTGTACAAATTGGAGTACATGAATGTCTCTGACTATTTCAAATGATCTGCTTACCATACATTCTGGTGTGAGTTGAGCTGATCAAATAAGAAAATCACGTTAATTTCTTTTCTCACATTTTTCCTGTTGAGTGGATTATTGTGTGTGTTCAGGAGCAGCTGGGAAGCCACTCTTGATTTTTCTGCAATACCAGTTGCTAAACAAATGAACACAGTCTGGAATGAAAGGCAGAAGTTGTTTGAGCTTTCCCAATTCTGGGTAAACACTGAAATGATTGTGCAATTTCCTAGCTTTGTGAATAGATTGAAAATTACATATAATTTATTATTTGATATTTCTCATTACATTATATGTTCTACCCCATCAGGACTTTGCAAAGAACTGCAAGTACAGGATTTATCCCTCCTGTCCTAGGGATGTGAACATTGGTTGTCTAGAAGTTATCTATCTCAGATACTATAGGCTAGGACTAGATAAGCCATATACTGATAACATAAATTGGTATCTCCAAGGACAGTTAATCTGTTCCTAAAATATATATCTAAAATGAATTAAATAAATAACCTCTGAAGAAGTCTGTTAAGTTACTATTCCTAGAAGGAATGTTGGTTTTTTTTTTCCTGAATTCAGCTTGCTTTTCTTCAGTAGTGTTGCCATTCCTATTTGTATGGCACAAGCAAGGTTACAGCCATGATAAAGCTGACAGTGAGAGTGTAGATGATGTTCAACTTTATGTCAATTATTTGTTATCGTTCTCTTTTCCCTGCCTGTCCTTTTCTCATGGCAGGGAGGTTGGACTAGATGATCTTTAAAGGTCTGTTCCAACCCAAACTATCCTGTGATTCTATGATTGACTTTCACACAGGAAGCTCTAGTGCTCTGCTGGTCACAGTGGCATCTGGATAAGGATCCCCAGGACAATTTACCAAATAATGCGTATTAAGGAAGTAGTAGAACATATTAAAAATGTTTAAAAGTAAGAAAATCAAGGTTTATGCATCAGAAATCCCCTGAGACTTCAGTCAAGAAGTCTTCACTTAAAATTTGCAGCTGCAATTTGGAACTTTTTCTGGCAGATCATTTTGTTAATACATCATCGCCTACGTAGTGTTCAGAGAGTGGCAATCACAGGGCAAGCCAGTAAGCTACCTGATACAAACAGTAAAATAGTCTTTAAATCCTTATTTTATCTTACAGGTATCCCAGCTACACTCAGCCCATTGAAATCAGTGCAACTGCACCTCCACATACCAGGGATGAACATGACTTCAAATTTAGATGAAGCTGTGAGGATTTCTGCAGAGGACAGTGGCAACACGGAGAACGCAGAGTGGGACAAATTCGTCCCTAGCATAACTAAACTTACCTCGATGGAGTTACAGCAAGGATGACTTTGGCTCAATACATGTAAGACCACTAAATAATGGCACATGCGATTAGCTGTGTTACAGACTACGCCAACCCGACAAAAGGGTTCCTTCAAAACAACTGCCTCTCCTATTTCTTCTCAGTCTTACAGAAACCTACTTACCTCAGTATGAGCTAAAGAACATGTCTTTACAAGTCTTTTTAAAGATTGAATTGTAAATACCTTGTAAATACTGTAGATATTTATTTTTATATATTTTAGACGCTGTGGAATGTTCTAAAATATATCATATAAAGAACTCTAAGTATTTGAAAGAAGTCTCAAACATCATTTATTTATATCTTGTTTCTATAAATGAGTGACTTATTTACAAGGAATGCTTTCTTATGCACTGGTGATATTCTGGAATTACTTTGCACTTTTTTTTCCGCTGGTTCACCTGTAGTAAATTCTATGTTCATTATGGAACTTTCACTTCAGATTGATTTGGGGAGATTCCAGGTTACTTTTCTAAGCACAAACATGCTCCTAAGACATGAACCCAAAGTGCTGTAAGTCACACGTGTTTTCATAAGATTACAGCCAATTATTTTTTTTCTTCAGATTTGAGTGCCTAAAAAGAAACTACCTAAATAAAACTGATGTGTCGTTCAAAGGTGCTATAAGCTCAAAATTCCTACTCAGGCCAATAGGAATAACAAGTGTCAGCACCGCTGAAGGACAGGACATTTTAACTTTGGTAGAACATTTTAGTCCATAATGTCTGCAAGTGTTGCTCCAGAAGATCTCTGAGGATCTTTAAAATAGAAGACACTGGTTATCTTGCTTATTTTCACAATTTCTCTCTCAGCTGCCATTTAATACTAATGATACAAACAATTAACAGATTTATATGCCAAGAAAATGTTGACTTTTCAACAATTAAAATGAGATCTCTCTGGAAATTATAGAGCTGATATCTCATTGGACTGGTGGATCAAGTACTCATCCATTTTTCATTTATGGGAAATGCTCCGTGGCCTGGGGCATCCTACCATGCATTGTAATTTTTCTTCTTAAAGAATGAAGATGGGGAATCATTGGAGACTTAGTCTACTAGGGGAAGGTGGCCTCTTGGTTAGAAAGAGGTTAATCTATAAGACCCTGAGCTGCAATCTCCCTGTGGCACTGTTCTTGCATTTCAGTTCAGATTTTTCAAAAGAAATGGTAACACGGTAAGGAGGATCTCTTCTTCAGCAAAAAGCATTTGACATAGAAAGAAGACATTCTCACACCTTCAAATGTTTCTAAAAAGCCAATTATACATAGACAAAGTGTTATTTGATTAACTTATGTAAATAATTTTTCCAGGTTTTACTTTGACCTCCTGTCATGTGATGAACTGTCTATCATGACAGCTACAGTTTTATGAAGTGCTTAATCACTTTATGCTTTAGCCTTCCTTAACTGCTGTTTTAGTTGACATTGTTACAATTGCTTCTAGTTCACAGTAGTGTAAAGGGAGAGGGGAAAAAATGCATTTCTTTGTATGTTAAAGTTTTCTTTTTCTAAAAAGGAGAATATTTTTTTCTATTAAAAAAATGAAAAAGAATAAAGAGAAATGCCTAAATGGAAAGAATGTTTAAACATCAAATAAAATCATAGGAATTTCTATATTCCTATGTGTAAGCCTAATTTTTGAGTATAGCTATTATGTCATTGTTATTTCAAGAAATTATTTTAATTTGTCTTTTCTAAGAAAAGAAACCCCAAATTACTGTGAAAAGTACAGAAGGATTTTATTTCTTATCTATTGCAATTCCTTTGCCATTGGAAGGCTATTTTTGCTCTTCAACCACAGAAAATGTAGTATTCCTAAATTGTGTGGAACAAGATACAATTTTTCTATATCATTTGAAATGATTGGGCAAACAGCTGCTGAATGAAAACATTATAGAAATGGGAGAATGGAATTTGAAAAGTCTCCTATTTTTTTGTTTTGTTTTGATATAAGTAAATAAAAAATTAAAAAGTTAAAAACTAGTAATCTACCTGCAAAATAATTTTCAGCAATCATTTAATTGTGCCATGAAATGTTGCCTCAACTCACCGCAGAAAAATGTCAATTCTGTCAAAATTTTGCAAACCTTCGCTTTCATTTCAGAAAATGATTTTTTAGCTTTTCCTTGAAGAGAGAAGAATGTAGAAAGTAAATGGTTGTCTAAGAAAACTCTGTGAGTATAAAAGGGGAGTATGTATACTTTTCAAACATAAAAGGTCAGCGGTGATTGTGGGAGACCACTAAAATTATCATGCCCTATCAGGTGTGTTGCCCAGACTCCTGTGAGATGAATAGGAAGGAAAAGAAATGAGTTAGAAATAGAAACATTTCTAACTTAGGCCAGCTAATGGAGAACTAAAATAGCAATGGTTAGTGATGTTCATGAAAAAAGCCATAAGTAGCGTCTTTCTGAATGGGGTTGAATACCGCCTGCCAACACAGGTTGTCTTCTTTTTGCTAGTACTTTAATGTCAGTGGGATAAAATGCGTTAGTTAATCTTAGATGAAAACAACACTAAAGGTCATTGGCAATTTTTACCTCCTGCAGGTCTCCTGTGACATGTTAGAAATGGAGGTTCTGGCCTTAATTTTCTCTTTGGTAAGGGAAAATTTCTCTTTTGTTCTCTTTGATGTCTTTTCTTATTTTCACTTTGATGCCCAAAATTAAAATATTCCAACATTTCTATGAATTTCTTTTTTAGACATAACTTTAACTTAGAGACATTCATTGACAAATAAATAGATTTTTCTCTGGCCAGATTTTTGTTGAGTAAATAGCATATCTTGCAGAAACAAGTGACAAAATCAGAGCTTATTGAAGAGTTAGAATTCTAAAGATAGGTAGAAAGTGTTAACTAATTTTTGCCAGAAAATGTGGTAATCAAGATACAAGTTGATTAGATATGATTATAAATCAAAACACTTGGTTATTTTGATGAAAAGATTTTTAATTCAAATTTTTGTGGGTTTTTTTTTAAATTGATGCAAATATTCATATGTATTTATTCTTTAGTTTTAC
>JAHREE010000257.1:724776-766824 GCA_033628505.1 Tringa tobata
CTGAAATTAATATGTATTTACTTACAGTCCAGAATGAAACTAGGGCTGTTTCATTCATTTTATTGCATTAAGTCAATTATCCTTTTCCTGAATTTGTTTAGAGCTGACCAGTGATGATGCTCCATCTTCCGTTTGATTTATACCCCTGTTTGTACCTATTTGTACAGAATATTTGGAAACTTCTTCAAGATCAGCTACTGAACTGAGTTTGAGGCAACACAGAAACCCCAAACACCAAAGGCACCCAGAAGAATTAGAGAACGACTGCATTCTTGCAAAACAACACTGTCAAGAGGACCCTTACTGCTTTTTAGTGTATAAGAGCTTCCAGCGAGCGTGCTGGGCAGACGTGGCAAAATGCAGGCTCCCGATGGCCAACCAGGAGTGTTTGTCAGCGTGGAGACAGCTGGGGAAAACAGTGCTGGGGGAGTGCAAGTGCCCAGAGCCACTTCAGATGAGATGCGTTAAAATATGGAAGGGAATATTTAACAACCCTTGTTTACAATACTCTCAAGGGAGCCAAGCTTCAGCAGCTAATGAAAATGATGGTGACGACGACGATGGTGATAATGATGATGATGATGATAAAAGTCAGGACACTGACACAGGTTAGTGATATTCCAGCAGGCTGAATGCTTTCATATGTAACTGTAGTGCACAAGGCTGTGAAAAAGGTTTTCTTAATGATCTGCAGTTTAACATTGGAAAAGTAGTTTTTCTGGGCTTATTTAGATGCAAGAATAATGGGATAGCAAAATTATAGCTTGAGTGCAAATACTAAATTGTTCTTCAATGTGTTAATTTGATACTACCTGATCCAAATCAGTCCCTTTTAGTATTGCACTATAACTAGAAACAATATAAGACCAACAACAATAGTTTTCTAATAGCAAGCATTGTCTGCCTGCCTTGACTTTAGATCATGACAAGGAGTTAGTTCAGTTTGAAAACTGAGTAAATGCATTAAGGCCTCTGGTCTTTATTTACTCACAAGAAATCTGACTTTATACTGTGCTGAGCAGCTCTAAAAACTTTTCCTGAGCTCACAGGGTCTATAATTATGTAGCAAATGTTATCAGCAGCCATAGATAAACTGTGCTTTCACCCGAAAACTTATGAATATATGTAACAGTGATTTTAGAGTTTGTTAATAATCTGACAGGTCATACTTGGTCAAGGTAATTTGTTTTACTCTTGTTTATTTTTACTACTGGCACTATGCCAGCAACACAGCCGATACTTCAAAGTTAAAAGCTAAGCTAAGACATGGTCTATCACTTATGCCTGTATCTGTATCTTTTTGTTCCAGACAATATTAGTACAGAAACAAAATTACAATGGAGTTTATCTCCTCTCTCCAAACAAGGTAAGTCTGATTTACTTACGAATCCTAATAACTGAATGATTACTTTTCACTCAAATGACCGAATTGCAGAGAGTCAATAGATCCAGCACAGAATCATAGAATGCCAGGTGGGAAGGAACCTCAAAGATCATCTGGTCCAAATGTTCTTGGAAAAAGCATGGTCTAGACAAGATGGCCCAGCACCCTGCCCAGCTGAATCTTAACAGTATCCAATGTTTGGGAATCCACCACTTCCCTGGGGAGATTATTCCAATGGCTGATTGCTCTTATTGTGAAAATTTTTTCTCTTGTGTGCAGTCCCCAGAAGCACGTTATACCCATTACCCCATGTCTTTTCCATGTGACTCCTTGTAGAAAGGAAGCTTCCATCTTCTTTGCAGCCACCCTTTAAATACTGGATCATGGTGATAAGGTCTCCCCTAAGCCTTCTTTTCCAAAGGCTGAACAAACCCAGTTCTCAGCCTTTCCTCATATGTCAGGCTTCCTAGTCCTTTGATCATCTTGGTGGCCCTTCTCTATACCCTCTCCAGCCTGTCCGCATCTTTTTTGTATAATGCAGACCAAAACTAAATACAATATTCCAGGTGTTGCCTGACAAGCACTGAGTAGAGAGGGATAATGACTTCTTTATCTCTAGTGTTGGTGCCCTTGTTGATGCAACCCAGCATCCTGCTGACTTTATTTGCCACAACAGCACACTGTTCACTTGCATTGAGCTTGTTGTCCACAGCACTGCTGCCCAGCCAGGTAGATCCCAGCCTGTGCTGCACTCCTGGTTTATTTTTTCCCAGGTGCAAGACCTTACACTTGTCCTTGTTGAACTCCATAAGGTTCTTGTTAGCCTACTCTTGCAGCTTATCCAGGTCTTCCTGCAGGGTGGCTCTCCCTTTCCAAGTGTCCACTTCCCCACTCAGTTAGGTGTCATCAGCAAAATTCATCAGAGCACACTTGATCCCATCATCCAGGTCACTTATGAAGACATTAAGCAGCTTTGGGCCCAGTATCGACCCCTGGGGCACCCAACAAGTGCCAGTTTGAAAAGGAGCTATTTACCATCACCCTCTGGGTGTGACCTTTCAGTCAGTCCCCCACCCACCACACAGACTACTTGTCTAGACCATAACACATCAATGTATTTTCAGTTAAGCTACTGGGTAGATGAGAATCCAACAATGTCAGGTAATAATCCTGATCCCGTTAAATTTACAGAGGCAAATCTTATTCCTTAGGGTCAGAGTTATCTAGATCTTTTGGGACAGTTTATAGCATAGGCTAGAAGTACCTAAACTAGCTTTAAAAGCAGAGAAATGTCATTTATATTCTGTTCTCCATTACGTATTACACGGCCTAGAATAAGACTGCGTGCTGGAGGCTTCAGCAGCTTCAGGTATCCACTAGCCAGTAACTTCCAGAAACTGTTACATACCATGAAGAAACTTCTATCTTGCCAGTTTTCACTTTTCCTTTATTTATCTACCAGGGGCAGAAACTTGCAGGAGGGTTGCTTATGAGTGCCAAGTAGTGGAAGGGAAAAGTATAAAAGGTCAGACAATGAGCTTAAAAACAACAATGCTGCAAGAGCTGGATCAGTTTTTGGGAGTCACACTTGGTTTTGGTGGGAATGTTTCAGGCAGGATGACTACCGATCACCTCTTGAGAAAGGTTTTCTTGTGATTTCATTTTAAAACTGTTATTCCTTTTAGCATACACAGCAAACAGAACCTGTTTGGATGTGAACAAGGAGTGCGTTGAAGATGAAGTATGTAACAAACAGTTGTCCCTGTACCTTAAGGTTTGCTCAGTAAATAAGAAGTGCAACATGGAAGAATGTCAAGCAGCCATAAGATTCTTCTACCAAAACATGCCTTTTGAAGTTGCCCAAATGATGACATTTTGTGATTGTGTCCAGTCTGATGAATCCTGCCACCGAGCCAAAGACCTTCTCCATGGCAAGCCCTGTGCAGTCACTGCAGTTCCACCCCCATCATGTCTGAACGTAATCCACATGTGCGAAGAGAATGAATTGTGCAGGTAAGAAGAAGAAAGATTTTGCCCGGTAATGTGCTTTTGAATACTGATTTGATCAAACAATTTTTATATATATGCCATATATCTCCTCTGTAAGAAAATTATTTTCTGTACTGTATCTCCTGGATATCATCACTTGTGTTTGACGTCTTCCCAGATGTCTGCATCAGCTGTGCTAATTCCACAAGTAAACTGAGAAGGTTAATTTTCTGAAAGGTCTGGAATCTAGGCTAGGCTTTTCTTCTGCCTGTTTCATGATGCTTAAACACCATTTCTGCTAGACAAACTATGCCGTTGCATATTTTCATTTCCACTTTTTTCAGATAACGCCCGCCAGTCTGCACCTTTGCCCTCTAGCAGTTTGCTCAAATTGTGCAGCAGACCGGATGAAGTTTGTTTGGTTAAAGTAATTACCTTTTCCACCACAGAGTCTGACCCTTTGTACCCAAATGCCTTGCAGCCAGCTTGGCCTGTTCGGAAAACTTGTCTTATTCTTTTCATCTCAAGCAGACCACCAAACTCATGCAGAAAACGCAGTTTTCAGATTTGATTTTATTTTTAGAAAAAGTGCAACAGGATTAGCCCATATATGTAGTTCTGCTTAATTGCCACCATTTGAGGGTGGTCAATTGGCCCATTTTGGTTTTCAGTGTAGTCACCGGTTCCTTTGTGGATTGGACCTGAGTTTTACCTCAAAGCTCTGCTCAAATTAACCTTCTGTCACCAAACCAGGAGGCCAAGACAGGCTTTCAGTTCTGTGCTGGCTGTTCAGATTGATGTCAGTGGGAATTGTCCCTTTTTATGTCAAAAAGAATTGGGCTACAAATGTGTGTCTGTGCATGTGCATGTGTACACATGTAATATCATAATTGCTGAATTACCTGTTATTTTGGGAACATTAATGTTTCCTGCCCCTGACAATCAGTGGATATAATTAGCATAATTAGTCTGTGAATTATGGCTAGCCGTATCTATAAGTCAGAGGTGAACAAAAATAATTCCATTAGCACAGAGGTAGCATCTGCTTTGAAACCTTTGCTTGTTGTAATAAAAATATTTACAATAATGTCCTAGCTGGCATTGTAACAGTCCATGCTGTTCCACATGACTTGCTTATATGAGTTTCACAATATCAAAAGTAAATTAATAACCTAATTTTATGATTAGGGAAAAACTGCTTTAATATATTAATGTTCAATATACAACAGTTTACCTTTATCGTTCCCTAACATTTAACATAGTTTCTAATTAATATCTACAGATTTCTTAGTTAACTTTTAATAGATGTTTTTTATTGTCACACATAGTGCACTAAAAGCCATTCTATCCTGTGAGCAAATAAACTGAAATCATTTGAGATTATTGATCTCACAAACAAGTTAATTCTTCTCATAATTTTCTCCACTATCAGTTAAATGATAAGGTCAACTGAATTACTTCTAATTTTTCCTGAGCCTTGGACATTTTGTATTTGGTTAGCATTCAGGGGGAGGAGGGGCTGGCATTGGATGTCGATTATTTTATGTAAAATTAGTTGAATATTCATTCTTCCTTCACACTGCCTAACAAACTGATCCACTAGTACAACACCTGGTGTGGTTTCATTGTGGTGACTGGTCTTATTCCTGTCTCCCCAGTTCTTCTCTGAGGATCTGAGACTATTGATATTCACAGTGATTTTTGCTGGACCCTGGGAAAATCTCCACAGGTGCCAATTAGAAGTGCGCGTGTTTTTTCTCAAAAACTTTTTCAGTAAAACCAAGTTTTTCCGCAAATTACAATTTCGCAGATTTCACTCAAACCAATTAAGCATAAATCAGAGCAGAATTTAGGCCAGCTATCACTGAATATTGTGATTTTTAAGGCTAAAGTGGCACCTTGGGAACACACTCTCTTTTCGTGATGATCCTTAAATGTCTTTTTGAGAAACGACAGTTTTTAAACCGTCATGGCATACAATTATTTTTTTTTTTTTTTTCCCACCAGGAAAAAATACACAGCCTTTCGGTCAAAGTGTTGGAGCCACGTGACAAAAAAATGCTACGACGATGAAGCTTGTCTTGAAACCTTAATCAAGGGTGACATGCCCTGTTCTGCAAATGCTGATTGCAAAGCAGCGTACGTCAGCACCTGGGGCACGATGCTGCGCCTGGAGTGTACCTGCCACAATTTGCCTCCTGCCGAGCAGCCTTTGTGTGAGCTCTTCCACCACATGCTCCACAGCAAATCCTGCTTCAGGGAGCTGCGTGAGTTAAAACGTAAAAATTTAAAGAGTAATTAAAGGGTATTAAAGCGCTGGCTTACACCAAGTCTTTACTATAGCTTTGCTACCACTGATTTCAGCAAGGTTTACATCTGCGGGTTCTTTTAATCCAAATCAAAATACAAATTGCATGTACGGTATTTTCTTCTGGTTTTGGGAAACATATTAGCAGTAAGTCAATAAAACTGACTACATGTCTCATTGCATGAATTTTCTGGAATAACAAAAGAATAATAATTTTCTGGGGTCTGTACTATTACGCAGATTAGAAAAGTCCAAAACCTTCCTCTTATTGGCTTCATGTACTTCAGCACACTGTTGTGCAAATAGTATGACATATTATGTTGGTTTTTCTTTCTTTTCTTCTTGGAGTCTCAATATTAGTATCGCTTACACACACTTAGCAGAAGACTTCACTGAATCTCACTGAATTTCACTGAATATTTTTTTAGAGTTGGAAGGGACCATAGAGATCATCTAGTCCAACTCCCCTGCTGAAGCAGGATTGCCCAGAGCATGTTAGAAAATGTTACTCAGGACGGCATCCAGGCGGGTCTTGAAAATCTCCAAAGAAGGGGACTCCATGACCTCCCTGGGCAGCCTCTTCCAGGGTTCTGGCACCCTCACTGTGAAGAAGTTTTTTCTCATGTTTGAGTGGAACTTCCCATGTTCCAGCTTATGCCCGTTGCCCCTCGTCCTCTCACTGGCAACTGCTGAAAAGAGTCTGGCTCCCTCCTCCTGCAAACCACCCTTTAGATAGTTGCAGGCATTGATAAGGTCTCCCCTCAGCCTTCTCTTCTCCAGACTAAAGAGTCCCAGTTCTCTCAGCCTTTCTTCATAAGGGAGATGCTCCAATCCTTGAGTCATCTTAAGTCATCTTCCACTTCATTCCACAGAAAATAACTTCAGTGATTTAAATGGGACCTCTCAAAGAAAGAGCTGCTGCAAATGGAGGCCTCAGGATTTGGCCTTCAGTAAAAGCACTGGGGCTAACTCAGATGCAATGTATGTATTTTCTCAGAACTGCTAAAGCCCTTCATGTGCTAAATCAGCTACTTATTTTTGTTAAGTAGAAAAGGCCTTGCCAAGTCTTTGTTTAAGAGAGAATTGTTAGCGGCACGAAGGACAATATGAGAGCAGATATTCACGTTTCAGTCGGAATCAGGAGTGTGCCTTTGAAGCAAACCCCCAGTTTGTCCCCACTTATTGTGCCGTGGGTCACATCAAAGGGTGCTTCCTGGAATCCTGCAGCCTAAAACTGAACCTGAAGGTCCATCTGTCACCTCTGCGATGCTCCAGCTACATCCAGGCACCCGGTCCATGGCCCAGGTTAAAGACCGAAGTACCCTTTTCTCCTCAAATCTCTGATCTATCACACCAGCTATTTTGCTATATAAATCCTCTTAGGATATACTACTAAGCCAGTCATCTTATATATGTAATTATATATATTCTCAACCTACCTTGGGAGAGGTAACAATATCTAAAGATTTCAGTGAAAAGCAATTACTATTTCATAGTTCCATCTGATGGACTGTCTTTTAAAAATATGTATTAATTGCATTCATGCATTTCATTGAATCAATGAGCTAATTTTTAGTTTTAGCGGCCAAAATGTTACCACTGGTAAGGGTGTAATTTTTTTCTTGTCACTCAAAGTCTACCGAGAAATGAAAATCAAGTTGCTGAATCACTGCCCTTAAGCTTAGTTAATCACTAGTAAAATTCAGATTCTGAGAAAAGATTAAAAATCATATAACAAGTCCCCTGGAAAAGTGATACCATAACATACTTAGATTTGAGACTACTGGCAGTGATTTTTCCAATGAATGTTATTTATCTGTTTGCTTCCTTTATGTCTGCATTTAATGGTCGAAATGAGGGATCACATCATTGTGTTAGTTATTCTTTACCTACCAAGCAAAAAGATGACCCTCATGTCATAATAATCAAATAATTGCTCATGAGCTTTTGCCATTCCCTGAAGCAGCCTCAGGATAAAATGTTGTGGGTTTTTTGTGATGGAAACTTCCTTAACCTAATTGGGATTGAAGAGACGAAGCTTTCTTGCTCCTGTGGTGCAAAGAATTCCTGCCAGTTAAACAAAACCAGTTTGGGATCCTGGGCCTTTGGCTGAGCAAAGGATTAACCCCTACTCTACAGAACATTTGCAGAGCCTTGCAAATCTTGCTTTGTTTTCTCTAGATGTCTAGTTGCACTGCAGCTAAACTGAAGACAGAGATGGTCATGGGTTTGATTGTAAGGCAGAGTGCTAAACGCCAGTTGTCTGTTCAGAGATGTGGAGAGAGTGGTCTGTTGCAGACCCCCTCCAACCCCTTCTGCTAACTCATTCATCTGCCCTGAGCGTGAGGATTGGATAACTTTCACTCTTGAACTGGTGGTGATTTTTAACATTGAAGTCTTTCTAAAAAGACAAATGCCCAGGGCTAGCAAAAAGGATCTTCCCCTCTAGAACTGGTGTGAGCAGACCCGAAGTAGTGTTCACACCATCACCTCTTCCTACTCTTTTATGGCACTGCCTTGCTAGGAGTGTTTGCTCTTGGGGCTGTGCTTACAGGATTAAAGCTAGCTGCAGACTCAATAAAACGCAAGAACTGTCAGTAAGTGGCTGCTATATGAGACAGGAGTACAGTGTGGATCAGTGCCAACGTAGCATCAGTGTCCCTAGAGGAATAAGCAAAAACGCCAGTGGCAGAAAGTAAAAAGTTAGGTTTCAAAAATATTTTAACTCTGGGTTGTACTTTGAATCTCACAGAAAAAACACATTGCAAGGAGATTTAGCTCATTGCAATTTAGACAACGTTCCAGGCTGCAAACATGAGCCTTGGTCATATTATTTTCATTCCTCTAGGGAATAAAAATTTCTCAGCTAACAGTCCATGTGAGCGACCATGCAAAGTCTTGTATGGTTTAGCCTCTCGGTCTGTAAACGATTCTACTTAGGTAAATCTTTTATTTTTCATTTCAACAGAAGATATGTATTTTCAGATACATTCATGAAATTATGGCCTCTGAAAGGACAGGCCTTTGTGAAAGAGTTGATTGAGGTCTAGCATTTCATTTGGAGAATAAACTCTGCCTTTTGGAAATTACTTCAAACTACTACCCGTTTCTTATCACTTCATCTGGTAGGCCCAATTCTTTTGGTGAGCCTATTTCTAAAATAGTTCATGTGAAAGGAGAATTTAAGCTGGTTTGAGGCAGAGAATATTTTTAAAGCATGCTTGTCTCCCGTAAGAGAATATTCGGGGGAGGCTTTACTGAGATGTCAAAGGAAGAACTGTCATTCACTCATTCACTTTGTTCATTGAGTATCAGTAAAAAATATTTTTAAATAGCTGCCTTTATAAATTCTGCGACTCTCATCAAAACACAAAACAGCAAAATTCACTTGAATTATTATATTAAAGCAATATTTTGAATGGACATTTTCTTTCCAATATTCAGGTCAAATTTCCATTAAGAAGAAAGGTTTTCATTGGGTAAATACAGAAATGCCGGGAGAAAAGCTTTCAAGAGCACAGTTCCATTCTTCTTCAATTAATGGTGAGTTTGGGCAAACCACTCCATGATTTTAATAGGAGTACTCTTGAAATTTTCCTTGTGTATCATAGGAAGACTAAAAGTTGGGTCCCTCAGGTGGGTTTAGGCGAGTGAGCTCTACCTGTTGCTCCTCCATTCAACATAAATCTCTCTACCTGTTTGGCTGAGCTTATATAACCACCAAATAAAGATAATGAGACTGAACCAATTTCTCTGATAAGTGCTTTTGAAATAGATGTCTCACAATCACTATATTATAATTGGGGAAAATTAAGCTGTTAAGCCTGCCAGAGCCTGACTCTCCGTACAGTCATTAGAGAGTAGTAGTCATAGTGTGTAATACAAATTATTAGCTTTGATGTCACACCTACTTCTCTCCTATCTCTCTTGACTTTTTATGCCATAGTAGTTACAACAACAAAATTAGGAAGCCACAGTAAGTGGTCTGAAAAGGGGCTTGTGTTACACTCCATCAGACTTTACCTTCTCAGGCAACAGAAGGGCACAGCAATTGCAGATCATGATATCCCATGGGTTGAAGAGCTGCATCTGGTTTTATTTCCATACATTTACAGTAAGCAATTAGGTGACATAAAGTTAAAAGATATTGAATTAATATACAAATTTTTTCATGGTTGAAATAATATTAGTTCTGTATTTCCTTTTCAAGGACCCAATTACAAAGTGAGAACACTAAAGAGCTTAATCCACAAATATCAACTCTAATGAGAGTGACCTGTTCCACCCTGTGAGGGGCAGATTACAATACTCCAGACATTACCACAAATTGACTGCCAGAACTGGTCATACCGAACACCTTTAACAGTGAAAAAATAATTCAAGCCCTGCATGCAGTACGAAATGAAGGGACTTCCATTGTCTCCATCTTCCAACTATTGCTGTAGTGAGCAACCTGGGATGCATGAAAATAGATTCATGGGAATGGGATTCCTGAGACCTTTATGTGAATAGTTAAGCATTCAGCACGTTAAAATTACTTAAGAATTATGTATGCCACCCAAGCGCTCTATATAGTCACAGAAGAACTTTAGGGACCCTCAGAGGAAGACTAGTCCCACCTTCTCAGATTGTCTTTGCTGGAAGTGTTGGCTTCTTTTTGCCCACTACAGAGGGATCCTGAATCTCTAGCTGGACCGAGATGCTAGTGGTTAAATAACACACGTTATAATGCAAGAAATTCAGGTCTAAGTGAGAAAATGTAAAACGGGAGATATTTCACCCCTGTGACTAGTTCTAACTGCAGACCCTTTCAGTGAGTAAAATGTATTATACATTTCCCTCAGAGATTCAGATAAATGTTTGCAAAAAGCAGCCTGCACCCAGTTAATTCTGTTCGCATTGAAGTCTGAATACTTTCCAAAAACCTGTCCTTGAACTCTTAACAGAATTTTGGATGGCCTTAGAAAAATAAAAAGAATGCTGACCAGCCTAAACCATACGATAAAATATTCCTTCTGTTGGAGCTGTCATGTACACTAGATGGGAACTCTCTAAGCTATAAATGTCTCATAGGAAGCCAGGTCAGGGAGAAGAATCTGATTCAGGATATCTACCTGATGATAAAAACCATATTGCAAATTGTTTCATAAATCCCACTGCCAAAAATCTAACCCAGTATCCCAGATTCATGTGCTAGTAAACGTGCATTACTCAGGCTGCAAAGGGAGATATCATCTTTACAAAATATTTATCTTCACTGAAATCAAATCCCAAGAAGAATCCCCGGGTGCAGAGGCAAAACGGTTAAACTGTCAAAGACGGCCTTTTGTGTGTGTGTAAAAGATATCTGAAGATCTTCACTTCTTGGCTATTTTCTGCTTGGAAAGCAGGAGATACAGTTTGCTGATATCTTGTCCCTGCATCAAAATCTCAGAAGAATCCCTTAGCTTATCACTGAAAGATACAAGGATGTCTTTCACCAATTTAAACTAATGACAGTCTACAGATGAACATGCTTAGAAGAAACTCAGTATTTCTTCAACCTTTTCTTGATTTTATAATTCAAAAAACCACTGTTCAGAAAACAGTAAGATTTATCCATTCTATACAGTGGCATTGCAAATTATGCCACTGGATAAGATTGCTTATGATAAGGGGAGTCATTTATAATAAATAATAAATTTAAACATATAAATATATACATATATTCACATATATTTGCAAATAAACATAACCCTGTTCAGTTGGAAGAATATTATTCCAGCTTTTGGTGTAGCCATATGACAATAGGATTGTGTGAAAGTCTTGACTGGATTTACACTCAAACACATACCCAGGAGGGCACGGGCCAACCCAGTGGCCTGTGGACTGATGCAACCCCGTTAACGAGATGTGATGTGGGCAGAGTCCTCACCGTATGATGAGGCTTTTGCTGTAAGCTTAGATGGGGCCAGAATTGTATGTCATTTTGGAAACAACATCCAAAAGTCATAAACAAGAATTCCCCGAACTTCAAAAATGTTATTGCCTACTTAGTTATGCGCTTTCATCCCGGTTTCGACTTTATCCTATGCAAATTATCTCCATGATTTTACAGACTCACATAATTTAAAAGATTGCTTCCCACACTTTAATTTGAAAAATGATTCATGTGTGAAGATAAGCAGTTACTTTCATCAGCACAGAGCTTTACAGCTAAAGTATTTTTTGGCTGGAAGAGAAAGCTAGAAATACAGAACTCTTATACTGTTCTTGTGAGATACAATAAAATTGGGCTTGACCCAAAACTTTTGAAATTAATCTCATTTCTTCTCAAGTTGTAGAGTTATCATATATTTCCTACTGAGGAGTTTTGCCGTGCAGAGAATCTAGATAAACAAGTAATTGGCAGGGTTTATCTATAATTATACCAGCTGCTGTGGGAACTGAGATTAGTTCAGCTCCAGTGACTTTAATTTGCGAGGTATGAAACATTGTCAATTTGATTGTTTTATAAATGTAGCAAAAAGCCTACGACAAGCTGTGGGTAGCCAAGAAACCCCTGAGCACCAGCCGGAATTAATCTGTTTGATGAATATTCACAGCCATATCACTATGTATACATAAGCAGGTAGATTTACACAAGAGTGTAATCCCACTAATTGTTCCAGCTGCTGAGCCCACAGCTATCCTCTGCCGAACTTCATCACTGGAAATGTCCGTGTGTCTGTGTAGACAGCTCCAGCTAGTGCTTCAGTGGTACCTGCAGCCCCAGTCGCCGTGTCCCTGAGGTTTGCAGCCCATCCTAGGAAGGCCAAGACATGCATCACGCAGCTGTTGGGGCCCTACTGTAGACCCACCCTGAGGTGAGAAGGTCCACAAGCTTCTCATGAACTACAGGCCACCTCCATGGGACAGAGCAGCCCTCCCACTGCCTTGCAGCCCTTCCCCTTGCAATGGAAGTGACTGCTCTCCACTTTTGTCCATTCACTCTCTACAGGACCGAGCTGGAAACATCTCATGTTTGAGCCACCTCCTGTTATAAGTCCTTAGACACCATGTGTGCCTTCCTTTCTCTATGGTACATGCAGATATTTGTATCCCTTTTCCCCATCTCGTCAGAGAACCCAAACCAGCTTTACTCCTCCTGTACCTCAGTTGAAGAGAATTACTGAAAGGGACAGCTGTTTCTTAGCAGAGAAATGACATCAGCAAGTTGTGTACACCACATTGTTTACTATTTCTGCTAAGAATAGGAAATTATTCCAAATTTTAATCGTGTTTTTAATGCTTATGATGGATCTATCTGCTCTCCAAAGCAGGTTGGACTGCTGGACTCGACGACTTTGAAGGTCATTTCCAATGTAACTGATTCTGTGATTCTGTAATTCTCTGATTCCAGTGAACTATGAAAGGGCACACAGCATGAGACCTCGGGTTGTTTACTGATCCATAGCTACAAACATGCCTAATTTCAGCCACTGTTTTTATTGTTTGTTAGGGCACTGTTTTTTAAGCCTTAACTTGTTTTTAGTTAGAACATCTTCAGATGATCAATACCAGGTATACAGAGGTCAAAATGGGATAATACAGCCCATTCTATCACATGGGAATTGAAATGTGGAGTCTGTTAGTTTTCATGGGCAACATTTGGGATGAACAGAGCCAAAATGTCATATCTGTATTTCTTAATTTCCCTAGCACTATTTCACATTTCAAGAAATGATTGGATATAGATTAATAGTGAAAATTTCTATAAAATATCCTTTTGATTTTTAAAGAAGAGCAGAGTGCCTATTGAGAAACACATACCCCGGAAGATGAATAAGCACATTCAAGTAGTTAAACCACAAAGAATATATAAAAAAAAGAATTAGCACTCCAGACACAAAATTGTGCTCTCTCCTGGCCTTACAAATCCCCATAGTTCTCAGAAGGTAGGAGAAAATATACGGCTTCTAGCATGATTTGATCGCTAACATCTTTCTTGAGTTCCCCATAGAACTGAAAATGTTATACTCAACATCCCTTTTACCAGTGATTATGTCACTAAAAACCATAGCATTTTAGAAGATTTTAACAAAAATTAGAACATTTTTATTTTATTTGATCATTTCATAGTGTTTTGTTTTATCAAAATCACTTTTCCCAACTTTTTAAATAAAAATATTACAATGTTTTGGTGAAATGGTACGCCCATTTTTAACCATCCATGACTGTTCCTCCTAATAACTTTCCTAGTCTTGTGGTAAGTGATGTATTTTAAAAACTTCTATTTGCCTTAAATATGTGTGAACCTCACTTTCCACTTCAAAAAAGTAGAAAACTTTTGACCCTACCACTGCTACTGCAGTTGGAGAAATTTTTAAAAAATAACTGAGTGTACAATTAAGAATCAGAAACTGAAAAAAATCCTAAAAATTTTTCTTTTCCTAAAACTCATCATCTTAAAGAAATGTTGTGACATGAGAGGAGAACCAACTGCTGATTTATTTTTTAATGCATAATAGAAGTCCCACGCTGAGACTAAGACAGACCTCGCCACTCTTCCTTCAGAAATTCACCACATTAAACATCTTTCAGTAGCTTGCTGCATTAAGTGGTATTAAGTGGTATCATTCTGTGCAACTTGTGATGGTTCAATCATTGCTTTCATTTTTCTTTTATTGGAAAATTTGACTTTTTGAGAAAAAACTTTTTGGGAAAAAAGCGAGCGTCATCCTGTAATAAAGACCAGGCAGATCCAACCCCCTGCTCAGGTCTTGTCCATTACTTCCCTCTCTCTTACCGGAGCTGCTCCAGTGTCCATACCACTTGTGTTTGTATTACACTATACACTAGATCCATCACAGATATGTAGTGTATACAGAAATGGCTCATTTGGGGTCTGTGTGTGCACAAAGATGGAAACAAACAGAACATATGATAACTGGTAACTGATTCAGAGGCCAGAACTCACAGCCCAGATAAGTGGCCCACTGATGGGGCCAGGACTCCATCTCTTCCTTGGTGAATGTTTCACTGACTGTGTAACGTGGAGCAGCTCGGGAACAGCTAAGACTCTCCTTATGTGAGTTCCTATATAAACAAAAACTTATTTCATTGTATGAACATGACAGAATCAGTGCAACAGGAAAGCAACAGAAAGGTCTCATACTTTACGCTTGCGGCTCTGGATTTGAGTCCTTCTGTCACGTCATCTAACCTCCGCACCACTCCATCCCAGGTTCAGGGCTTACGTTACATTCTCAACTGAAACTTTTCCTTCAGAATATTTGATCAAACCTGATGGATTCACTCCTCCAGGAAAAATACGCTTCTCCTTATTTGGAAAACAAAAGTTGAAACAACTCCCAGTTTTTCAACAGTTGGAATTTTTAGCACATAAGCTGCCTAAGTGACTTTTTGGTGAGAAGCCTAAGAGAAGGAGGAAACTCCATGGGCACAGGGCCCAGAAACACAGTGTTAGTTCCCATTTTACATTAATTTGATTCCAGAGCAAGTATTGCTGCACACTGCAGTTACAGTAATATGTGAAAAAGGAAAAGAGGTCTAGCAGGTAAGTAAGAGCCAGGTCTCCTCTGATACACAGAATAAAATTAACACCTTAAAATCAATGGGGAGAATACTCCGAACCACCAATCAGAGTAACAAGCTGTTTCCCTGGAGTAGAGTAAAATGTAGTGCTACACATACGAAGTGCTATTGGAGCCGGTATTTACTACAAGGACTCTGAAAATGATTTTGCACCAACTGGTGAAGGGTTATGCCTACCACTGGCATACCATCTAGGTCTTTTTCCTCCTTTTAATTACTTATGTCAGCACCGATAGCTCATTTAAGCATGCCTTCCAATTCAGATCTCAAATCTGATTTTTATTACTGAAGAAGTAAATGTTTCATGTCTGCTTTCTGTTTTTTACTTCTAGGCGAAACAGTCTACATTATTGCCTATTCCTCCTGCATAGTTCTCATCCTAGGAATAGTCCTGTTGACTCTCCTAAAGATCAGGTAATTTGATAGGGATATTAATCATCTGTTCTTGGAAATTGGAAAAGCAGAAAATAAAATGTTTTGACTTAGGTAAGAGGTTGGCACTGCGATTGTCTTTTTAAAACAGTCCAGCGTGCCCCAGTGATGGAAAGAACTGACATTGTGGGTGTCAGCAGGGAGGAGTGAAATACGACGCGTATCTACAATGCCCTCCATTCATGCCGAGATCCCAGGCTTCAGGAGGTTTCATTTCCTGTCCCGTGGCAGGGGAAGGTGAAATCTGAATTCAAAAATTCTGCGAGGCTACCTTCCCAGCCCTGTAGCAGGCAGAGGTAATGCAGAAAGGAAATGAGAATATTCAGCATTATAACATATTTAGAAACCGAACTGTGAATGCTGCTATTGTAGTTAATATTCTTGCCAAATGCCATTTTTGCTGATAGGATTCCGTAAACATTCCCCCACACACAGTATGAGAAACTGCCCATAGACCAATGCTTGGTAAGAAAACAGAAATGTGCATTCACTTAGTCAAATGAACATGGCCTTCTCTTAAATGATACATTTTCTTGGACCAAATTAAATGGCCAGATTTCAAGAATTACACTGTCAGATGATAGGTAACAGAACATGATGTAGCAGGAGCTATATATAGTGGGAGGGATATTGAGTCAAATTTCATTATTAAATTCAGAGGCAGATCAAAGAGGAATCATGCAGAAAAATGCAAAAGGCAAGTCAAGGATATATGGGAACAGAGGCTTTCTCTTTAGGTTTGCAGTTACAGGAATATCAGCATATAAATAAAACTCAGATTTAAAGAATACAGAGGATGGAAGAAAGAACAGTACATTAATAATGGTGAAGGGAATAATTTTATACCACAGTGTTCATCATAAAAAGAGGGAAATTTTGCCACTGATTTCAATTAAGCCAAAGTTCAAACCAAAAGCTGTATAGTTTATTGTTAAATACATGCACATTCTTTGTTTTCAGAGCCTGCAGAATAAAACATGAGACAAGAAGTCCCTCGCCAGGCCATTCTTCTGAAACATTTATGGTCCATTATAAAAGTCACAGATGAGCTGCTCAGTTGCTTATGCTTTTTAAGGCTATTCTTGAAAGCCAGCCTGTTGTACATATGCGATAATAAAATATATATTAGAAAAACTACTATAAATTATGGAATTTTGTAGTCGAGCATGCAAAAGACTTTTATATTTATTAACAGATATTAAACCTTTCACAAGCTAAAAAAAAAGTAGAATTTACTCTCTCTCATTTGCGTAGATTCACAGATCTGTCCCAAGCTGCACATGTCCTGTATCTTTAGGTGCACGTGGCAATGGTATAAATGCTGTATCAGCACAAATCTGCCTAGTAGCAGCAATCTTTGAAACCCACCCTTCTGATCTGAATTCATCTGGCGGAAAGGGAAAAAATCCACTCAGAAATATTTGAGAGAGCTGTTAAAATTACATATGTGGTAGTTTTGTACACTAGGTTCCCAAGTACCTCAAGCCATATTTGTAAGGCAGCGCTCAAAGGTAGGCTGCCTGTTGTTCAGATGGTGGAGCACTTGGTGGGTAGGAGGAGATCGAGGTTACAACCATTTTCAGTATGGAAAGGAATTCAGCTCTGACTGAGCTGTTCCTTTGACTCCAGTGTGTTGTTGCTGAAAGTGGTTATTGCTCCTCCTTCAAAAAGAAACGAGTGAGCCTTTCCACTTTGAATACGGTAGTTTTAGAAGGCATTTTGTGTTCCGAATGCCCTGTGGATAAAGGCACTTGCTTGGGGCTGAAGTGAAGTGCCTGCTTCTCAAGAGAGAAGTTATGACCCCCCCATCTCATCATCTGTGTTTCCTATCCATTGTCTCTAGGCAATGCCCGAAGTGCCTAATGCTCCCCGTGCACTGTACCGGGAGTCACGGTCCCTAACTCACCACTCTGGATCCCACTTTCTGGCTATGAGTTCTGGATTTCTCCCCGTAGCCCAGTTGTTTTGCTAGATTAAACTTCTGTTTCCTAGCCATTGGTTGTCTTTGATATATCTTCGTAGCAATCTGGTTCTGGTCAGCACAGGATAATAGACAGACATTACTTATACAACTGTTACCATGAGTAGCATGTGTATCATCTTGTTATGATAGCATCTGCTTAATTCCTTTTATTTTGAATTTGAGTAATTTTAATTTTGTCTGAATTCCCACTAAACGTAACTCGCGTAACAAGCAGCATCAGGAATGAAATACTGGTTCCACTGAATTCAGTTCCAGTTTTGACCGTGTCTGGTTCAGATCTAGGGCTGGAAAGTCATGGTGTGCTCAGAAGAGCAGGAATCTGCTCCTCAGTGTGACTTTTGTTTCTGGCTTTGGGGGTGTGAAATGATGCAGTGTGCAAATCTTAGGTGTGCAATTCTACTGAGGAGAGATCAGAGCTTTTTAACAGCTGTTGCAACATGCATTTCCTCTTTCTTTAGGATCTGCATGAAACCAAGAATTCATTCTTGTTTTGCAATCAAGCACTATCTCATTACTAAATCAGCCTTTGGACAAAAATACAAGAGAAAAGTGGAATGTTGATTAGTTTGTTAATCAAAACAATCTCCTTTATCGGTCCAGCAATTTGCAGCATTTAGTTTACCTTCGAACATGGAGGTAGCATATTAATATTCTTCATCTTAAAACGATAAAGAGGAAAAAGCTCAAACCAAAAATACCGCTGAGAGTATGTGTTGGATAAAAACATTTCTTTATATAGGAAATATACTTAAGAAGTGAACCCTGTGTTGGTTTTCAGTCTGACTTCAAAAAACAATGAGGCAATGCTGAACCCTCTGTGTCACAAAATTTGAAGGAATCCATTTACATTCCAATTTAACTAAACCTCAGTCATAAAAACATCTCTAGTAACTTTCTGTCTTACAAACTTTTTCCTTATTATCTTATATTTAGATGCTAGGAACTCTCCTCATATATGTGCTCAGACACACGCACAAGTATGTAAAATCTATCTGAAGCGTGTGAGTTACTCTGGAAGACAGCAAGATATTTAGTGGATATTGTGTTGCTTCCGTAGTTTTACAGGCTCTTTTTGTTAGGGCTGATTTCAATGCTTAATGGGAAAGTGCATTTCCTCCATTATACATGTATTCTTTTGATTTATATTTCCAAGTGACACTGTATTTTGTCAATTGTATCTAGCCATTAATAATTAAATAAAGGAATTTCTGCTGGGATTGTCTGTATTCAGGTGATCCTGATTAGGCTCTAACTGCTTCATGAACAGTTTCATGGTGGAAGAAGTAGTACCTTTGTAACAGCCTCATCATTAAAATCTTTTCCTCTAAAGTGAGACATCCACATCTAATTCCCAGCTGAGAAAAATTCGCACTGGTGACTTCAGATTCCCAGCACATAGGTCATTGTGGGTATGGACGTGGTGTTCATCCTCCTCCCGTTGGAGCTAGGACATCACAGAGGGAAGGAATGGAGACTGATTGGGCTAGGGGAAGAAAGCATGAATTTTAGCCTTACAACACTCTCATCTGAAAGGGGGCATAATGGGTTCCAGGTTTTTCTTTTAGGATTATTTATGCAGTTTATCTAAAGATTGTTTCAAATTAATATGTGGAAAGAGATTTTGACACAAATAGACAGGAGCAGCTGTTCCTTAGGCAGTATTGAAGCTACAAAGCTGTAAAGTGCAAGTTCAGACACTGGAACAGGCTGCCCAGGGAGGTGGTTGAGTCACCATCCCTGGATGTGTTTAAGAGCTGTTTAGATGTGGTGCTGAGGGATATGGTGCAGGGGAGGACTTTGTAGAGTAGGGTAGATGGTTGGACTCGACGATCCCAAGGGTCTCTTCCAACCTAGATGATTCTGATTCTATGATTCCCACTTCTGTCTTGCCACAGTAAGTCTTGAATTCTTCAGAAGGAAGATTTTCGTCAGCCATCTCACCTGTCAAGCTAGTTACACAAAAGATGGATGGAAGCAGCGCAAACACCATCCCACCCCCCTTCAAAAAAGCTAGCGTGGGTGTCTTTCCACCAAGGAAAACACTTGGATTCAAGGTGGTGAAGACAACTGTCTGCACCTCATGTTGAGGCACTTCAACGGTAGCATGGGGTGGGGAATTTTACTGTTGACTTTTCCAAGAAAGTTCCCTGGTCAACATGCTGATGTTTCAGACCACATGCTGAAGTCATTCAGCCTCCCGTGAAGCATGTAGGGGGTCTTAGACATCACTTAGAGGGCATAGATTTCTACACCGCAGCGGAACATCTGAAGTTAGATAATGCCTCATTGAATTTTTCGACTCCTGCCTCCATTCCTGACTGTAGCTTTTTAATGTTTAGTTAATGGAGGGCAGAAATGTTTCCCTAGTAACTTAGAAGCTATAAAAGCGTACAGGAAAACTGATAAAAAGGTAATCCTGAGAAAATGCACTCCAAATGGATTACAAGGTAACAAAGTCAACACAGGCGTACATGTGGGAGTGACAGCTTGTATTTACTGATGCTGTATGTGTGAGCTGGTTAGCCAGAACCTGCTGAATCTGGCGCAATACACGAGCATATCAGTTTCAATAAACACTGAAATTTTATTTCAGCTTTAACACCACATATTGCAAAATCACACAATGCATTTAACCGAGAGGGTGCACGACAATTCCTTAACAAACATATCATCTCTTTGACATCGATTTCAAAGGACTAAGTTGACTTTGGCTGAAGTCCTTCTGCCTGCTGTGTTATTGCAGCAATGAAGATCAACACTGCATTACAGCAGGACTGTAGAGAAAAATAATCTTCAAAAACATAACATAACAGAAGAAAAGCATTGATCAGCAAGTAAAGAACTGGAAAGCGAGTGTCTTTCAGTTCTCCGGACTGATTCTCATGACTGTTTAGTCAGTTGTCTAGGCATTTCACAATCAATAAAGAGAATTTCAGGCAGTCTGAGAAATCACACAAAAATACAGTGGCAGAGAATCCTCATTTTCAGGTATCATAGTAACTAAACAGTATTTCTACCCCTTAAAAATAACTCTGTGAAAAAATAGGCAGTTCCTATACATTCACACTAACTCTTTGGAAAAGTATTTTTTCATTGCAACAGCACTGATCCCAAACATGGGAACTTTACCTCACAGACTTGCAGTCTTCATTTTGTGACTCCTTATTACAATAATAAAAATTTTATGAACTGAAATGATACTATTAAGAAAGGAAAATTAGCCAAAGCCTCTCTGGATTTATTCATAAGACCAGAATATTCACTTCTTATTTCCATAAACTCTGGTTATATATGAAAATGAAATATTAAAGTACTGGTCCAGAGCCAAGTTGCCCTGAAACATAAAAGTCTGAACGACAAAGCAAGCTGCTGTTGGAAGACATTAGGACTATCCATGTATGGGATCCATGTCATTGCTGTCTCACGAAAGGCACTGAAGAACAATTATGCCTATGACTAATAGAACTGAACAACTTCTCCTCTGAAAAAGCACACCAGCCATGCCTTTAGAACAATGTAGTATCTTGAGCAGCTAAAGAAGCTGGTATTTGACTTCCTATTGCCAACAACATGAGAAAAACTACTACGAAAGATTAAAGAACATTCCAGCAACGTGACATTGATCAGCTGTTGAACTTTCCCAAGCTCAGACCAGGACATAGACCAAAGACTGCCCTGGGAACTCCAGTACTCCATGGCCCTGGCAGAAGATGATCTCCATATTGTTCTGAGAGATGTCTGCAGTGACTTTGATACAGTGAGCTACAGGAGAAAGTCTCCAAAGCACAGAAGTAAGTATCTTGATACATCTCATTCATCTCCAATAAGACTCAGAGAGGGCAGTTAATAACTACTTCTATCCGACATGCTCTCAGAGTTTACACTGTCCCCTTTAGAGAGGACAATCAGCAAAACAGACAGAGACACAGATGTCCCTGCATTCCAACAGTGCGATCATGATATTCTGCACTCTGTTGCTTTTTCATGGTGCCTTTCAACATATATATATATTTATAATTACATAGTAATAGCAACACCTGCTCATTAAAGCCAAAAACCTGGATGCAAGCCATCCACAGCCAGAGAGTTGCTTCAGGGGGAAGTGACAGTGATCTACTCAGTGGGGGACAGTGATAGGGGCTAAAAAAGCATAAAGATTTAGAAGGTCAGAAGCACTGGAGAGCAGTAGTGCCATCACACCACTTACAGTTCTTGCCGTGTTTTTGAAGGGATGAAGTCTCAACTGCTTTATTACGTGCTGAACTCGAGGCAGCCTGTGTGAGTGATGCACGCTCATGACACAGTGTTATGGTTTGAGAAAAACCCATAACACTCTATTGTTGTTTAGACAATTATTCTATTACCTGATGGCCTCTCCCTACCTGGAAAGGGGAATTGGGAAACAGAAGGAAACACAAGGGTTGAAATATAAATAGATTTAATAGACTAAGACTAAATAATTAACAATAATACTAAAGAACCAGTATTAATCCCAATACTGATATAAGATACAGGAATTATCCTCAGCCAATTCTCTCAGCAGGAAGCTGTGCACTCCCAGCAGTGGACAGCAAATGGCGGACACTGCCAGCGCAATGGCTTCAGGAGGAAGGGAAGGCCTCAGGGGTCCGGCACCGGGGCAAGGAGTTGTCTGGACCCGCCACCATCAAGGGAGAGAGAGCTACACAGCAAACTTTTCTAATTGATATTGAATGTGACTTTCATGGTATGAAATAACCCCGTTGGTCAGCCTGGGTCAAATGCCCAGGCCTTGCTCCTCCTTGTCCCTGCGCCTGGCAAGGCTCGAAAACACCAAGATCTTGAATCCCACAGAGCCTGGCTGGTTATAAAGTAAATATTTTCACAAATTCAGACACTAGAGTCTTCTAGAAGTGCATTTTTCTCCAGTATTAGAAGAAAAGTTAGTCCAGTGTCTCTCAACCCAGGACACTCAGCTACTGGATCAGCCCTTCATCTCAAGGGCTATGCCTACTGTGTGAAGCCAAAGATTAGGCGTTAAAATGCTCCACACAGTCAAAATGATGCCAGCCCAGGAAAGTAAAGCACCAGTGCTTTACAGGCCTAACAAACTTTAGTAGTGAGAACATGAGATGCCTCAGGATTCTCAGACATGCTACAAGTAAAGAAGGATTTTGTGGGGATTGCTCACCTGGACCCACAGGCCTAAATTCATCCCAGGTGGCACTTTTGGCACATAAACGTTGGGTTTTTTTTAATCTGGCTCTATGTTTCTTCCTCCCTTGAACGATCCTGACAAACAATCCATTTGTCTGTGACCTCCACCCTGGATTACTATAACTCACGACGGGGTTGAAGCTGAATGTGCGGGTGAAGCACGGGCTCCAGATGTGACTGCTCATCTTTTCCAATGCTCACATCATTATAGAGTAACAGACCTGCATTTAAGGCTCCCCACAAGCTCCCAAGCAGTTTCTAAAACAGACACAATGAAGAACTGAGGCATTTTAGTTTGTTCATCCCCATGATTTAATAGGTACCTTGTTTCAGGGCATAGTGACTGTTAAAGAGCCTCAGAATTGCAAGCCACAGCCCAGATGCTGAGAAGCCTAGGATGCACTATGCACAGAGGCATATCTGAAAACTCCTCCACAGTGTAAGGGTCTCCTAGCACAAAATTTAGCAATCCTTCACAGTGGGCAGGAACACAGACGTCTAGAACTCTCAAAGAACTGAGCAGAGCTAGGTCTTTTATTCTATAGTCTGTGTTCTACACAGGTATTCTACTTAATGCAAAAGTTGTGGTAGTAGTGACACCACTCGCTTTTATCTAAGATGTTGCAGTTAGGGTACAGACCATAAAAGTAGACAGTAACAGTTCAGTTCCTAACTTGGCCTATAGTTGAAGCCCTCACCACCACCTTCAAGGGAAAAAAAAAAACCTTATTTGTTGCAGAGACATTTTTTTCTTGTGATCTTTCTGGTCTCAGGAATTTTGAATGCCACCCTACCCAGTGGCACAACTTCACCCAGATTTACTAGAAGGTGTGTCCTTTTTCAGTTCTGTATAAAGCCCAGTGGTTAGACCCATTGATTAGGATACCACAAAATATGCATTTGAATCTCCTCAGGCTAAGTATCAAGGTAATCTCAGAACAATTGCTTAGCCCAACATTCAGGCTAGTATTTAAAAGGTGGTTTGCATCACAACTACATTTCTTTCGAGGGGTGACCTCACTTTCATTCTGTGAGAAGCTCAGTTTTGCTCATGTTGGTCAACCATGATCACAGGATCTTGGATGGTGTACTGCTGCAGATTCCTCACTTCTTCACTGGATCTAATCCATTACAGAATTTTAAAATCTGTGAATGGCTCAACACCTGGTTTTATTGGGTTGACATGGTGCTGGGGTACATGGTTTAGTGATGGGTTTTTTTCGTCAGAGTTAGGTTGATGGTTGGACTAGATGATCTTGAAAGTCCCTTCCAACCTAGATGATTCCACGATTATTAGTGGATGCTAAATAACAAAGCCCCAGCTAAAACATGGGAAAATGAGGACGGAGCATTTTCTGTGGTGATCTAACTACCCATCCAGAGCAGGCCAAACAAATCAGGGTCTTCATGTCTTTAAGAGTACTTGAAAGTCTTCTCATTAGATACTGCAGGAAGGGGTGCAATTTAGTATTTTGGGTTGATAGGCAAGATATTTTCTGCCTCACCTAAACACATTCCTCTGCTTATTCTTTGACTCTTACCACAAGAAGACTAAAACAATGTAGTTTATATTGGTTTTGAGTATCATTACAGCACAAAGAGGATAGGGGGTTTATATCAAGTTTCTAGCTTTGAGTTACCTGGCATGCAAAGTTTGACTTTCTTAAGCTGTGCCAATTCTGAACTACAGTACTGCCTAAAAAGACCTCAGAAAAGGTTCACTCTGGAATTTCAACAGCAAGATGAGACTCAGCTCTAACTTGGCAGAGTTGAGTTCCAGACAAAAATGATTCAGCCTTTTCCTTCTTCATATGTTATCTTTCGCTTTCTTTCATCTTACCTTTTTCCAACCTTGCGTAGTTTGGAGGAAAATGGAGAATAAGGAAAAAGATCACAGTCCAAGGTATTGGACTTTCATGGTAAGAGGCTAGTTTCAGAAGAAGTCAAGGTTAAGAACACAGAGAAACACAGAAGGATCTGACACAAACAAGCAATAACAGTACTGATGTTTCAGACTGAAAAAAATGACAATATTTTCATGGCGCATTTGAACAGTTTATAGACAGGATAAGGCTCTTCTTTTGTTTTATCCATTATTGATCTAAAAATGACAATGCAGTTCACTGGCATCTTGCTGGACTAAGACATTGAAAACTACAGTATCACTATTAGTAGACCACAAAGAAAAATTGCGTTTCCCTTCACATAAACTTGTCCAGCAGGATATTATTATTCTCAAAAATTCATGACTTATAACTGAGAATGTGAATTCATAGACTATAGATTAAAAAAACCAAATTGTTTTGAGTCTTTGGACAAAAATTTAGCCCCTTCTACACTACTACTACTACCCTGAATGACGATTGAAAACCTTGCCAATTTTTAATTACTTCATATAATTAAGTTTTAATACAGTGGATGAAAAAAAGCAACTACAACAAATTTAACATATGTAACAAATATGGAAATTTGCAATAGATTTGGAGGATCTGGCAGACTGCCATTCACCACAAACTCTTGGAACAAGATAAAGTCATCTGTATACTTAACAGATGTTAAACAAAACAAAAATTAAAAAAGTGCTATTGCTAAAAAATTCTTATGGTGAATTTGGATTTGGCTCCACGTTCATAACACAACTGACTTGACAAATGAAAAGTGAAGATTCAGATAAATAAAACACATAATAGAATGGCCACACACAGTGTGGGATCTCATAAACTACTGCAAATATTTGAACTGTTCTAAAAGTCATCTTGATTAAAAATTAACTATGTATTCACTGCTTCTATTCAGTTTTCCTGAAAAGAACTAAAATTCAATTTAAAACATGATACCATATCCCAGTGTTTATACATTTTTCTCATCTGTAGAAGTACCAAGCACAGGGTTCTGTACTAAAGTCATTTATTTCTTACTTACAAATCAGACAATTCTTGACAAGACAGTACAGTACCTTTTCCAATAATAAAAATTTATATAGGGGCTCTTTTTTGGCTCTTTGCTGAAGCAGTAATCTTATATTTGTTTTCTTTATATAAATGTCCTTGATCAAGGTAGATGACAAATAATTAAGCTGCCCAAAAAAATCCATTTAATTCATAGTTCCAGTATTGAAGGAAGCTTGTGCAACCTTTGAGTTTGTTTTCTTGTTCAAAGCTGTACAGATGAAGTTTCCAGCTTCCATCACTGCATAAAGATTTACTCCCTAAAAAAGAGGTGGAAAATGTTAAGAATAATTAATGCGTGTGTTGAAAATGCTCAAACTCCAATTATTTTTTTTGCTTCAGAGTCCAATTTTTTCAAACAGAGGGCCTGATTCATGTCACAGGTCAGTAATAGAGATCAGCAGAGTTACAGTGGCACAAGACAATAGTCACAGCTTCCAGTTGTTTGGAAGGTTCTACACCTTGAGGGTGATTTCTTATCCTAACAGCAGCAGACTGAATACTCTAGCAATATCTTTCAAACTCAAAAGAATCTGGGATAAAGAACTGGCATAACAACTTGAAGAACTTGGAAGAAAAATATAGTATCTACATATCTGCTGTACTTACCACCCAACGCTATAAAACTTCATGCTTATAAGTATCCCACTTGCAGCTCAGGAAAATGGAGGAAACACACTTGCATTGAGAATCGAGTTCAGAGAGAAAGAGGATCCTGCATTCTCTTAAATAAATATAATCTCCATCTTGAAGAAGTCCTTTTAATGCAAAGTTACAATTTACATTGCTCAGCACAACTGAGCAAAAAATCGCAGCTGCTTGATTTGCCTGTGCTAAAAAAATGTACCTCGAGCAATCAACTGCTTTTTAACCGACATCAAATACATATCAGTGCTGCCTGATTGCTAAAATGGAATCAGATCATTGATCAAAGAGGAGAAAAATACTACATTATTAGTCTCCTGGATTATTCATGTATAGCAGAAGTTCTAGAGTTGGATCGTATGAGTGATGTAGTACTTGCTCCAAAGATTGGAATTTAGAAGCCAGTAAAGTTCTGTAGAAGGGATGCAATAGAGGACTTTGAATTACCAATACACTGAGCAGTCACATAAAACTGAGAGAAGAGTTTCACTCGGCATTAAAGAATATAAGATGTATTGCAACAGAAATACACTTTAATAGCACCTAAGGATTTCTGCACTAAAGTTCAGACCAAGTTTGCCTTTTTCATTCTTGGAATTGTATAAAAATGTTAATGCCAATGGAAATTAATTCATAGAAATGTAATAAAAAACATTTTTAATTTGAAAAAAAATGCTTCAAAGTTTCCAATCAGCTCTAATATATAGCACCATCTAAAACATGTTGTTCAAATACACCCTTTTATAACTGTCTCATTTTAATACAGTTATAACAAGAATGATTTCAGCTCATTCTGTTTATGCTTTATTGGTCATTATTTAGGCTTAGTTTGTAGAGTGCTATAGCACATAACAAAATAAAAAAAAATCTTAGAGCATCTGTGCTTCTTTACTAGGAAGAAACACAAAACATACCACCACAGACATACTTGGTAGTTAGATTATGGAAGATAGCAAAATAAAACTCCCAAAGCTATACAAAATTCACATTTTCAGCACTGTAACACTGCATAATGTGATACGTGTTGATAAGGAACGTATGTTCACAGTTTATACTAATTAAATGGAATACAAGCATCTCTGCCTTTCACATTGTATTTCTTATGTAAGTGTTGTAAACAAAAAAGGATTACCATGAGGGCACAAAACCCAGCATTCACAAGCACGACTCACAGATGGGGATGGGAAAAGAGTCGCGAGAGGTGTTTGTAAGGTTGTTGAATCCAACTAGCATATGTCTTCAGACAGATTCTCAGAAATATACTTAAGTATATTTGATCACCCCTCCATATATCCAGAATTAATCCTTGACACAAAGGAATGAAACTATGAAACACAAAGACAAGTACCTCCAATAGTAGATATGAACTAGGATAAGTGCCTTAAGTCAGAAAAGCATCTGCCAGAAGGCAAAGTCCTTTAACTCCCCTTGACTTCAATTAATCAGTTCTCATTCAGCATTCATAAACACCAACTCTATTATCTCTCCGAACTTCAGTTCCAGTGTCAGTAATGTGAGGCTAACAGTACTTAGTTGTTTCTCAGAAAGGCTTATTGTTTGCCAAGCGCTTTGAAGGCATCATAAGCCCAAGTACTATTACTGTAATTACATAGGAACCATACAGAAACTGATTTATAGAAAGCACACGTCTCCCTACAAAGTTTCATAAGCATTAATAATCTATGACATAATTATCTATCCATTACCATGGTACAACCAATAAATCTCTTTGTAGATGGGCTCTGCTAGAAAATTATTTCACATTTAGCCAGCTAGAGATTCATTTCACGTGTCACTTCTTGGTTACATGTTCTGAAGAACAGTATAGAACAAGCATCAATTATTATTCTGAAGTATCTAGTCAATCTGAACTTCATAATGTACACTTAAATACTTTCCATCCTTTGGTTGACACTCTAAGTGACTTCAGTCAACAAATGAAAGCTGCAGTGCATAGCTGAGAGGAACATGAGAAAGCACTCCTTGCAAATGGATAGCATTAGTAATTATAATTTCATTTTCTGCCATTATACAAAAGAGGATATATTAATAGATTTTTACAATAATTATTTTACAGAATTGGCTGTGGTACCAAAACCAGCCAGCACTGCAAAGACCAAAGTTCAAATACTAAGGTAATAATTTTGAGGGTCCGTGTCTCTCATCCAGTAAACCACTCTTTTATTAATGGGCCACCAAAGGGCCAAGGAGCAAAGCCTTGTGTTTTGCTATTGCAAAATCTAATTTAATTTTTTTTTAAAAAAAGGGAGAGCTAAATGTTTGATGGCGAGATTCTTATCTCCATGGGATTTGGTATCAACCTTTAGGACAAGCTAGATTCCTGCCTGGGCACCAGATCATTAACAGGTTAATAAATCTTATTAAGAAGCCTGGAAAAAGGTATATTTCATTTAATCAGGCTACTTTTATTTAATTGATTCTTTTCGTGATGAGTCAGTTGCAAAAGTCAATGGATATTTTGCCCAAGGAAAGACTATACTGAAAGGCTAACTCTAAGGTGCACAGCAATGTAAAGTGAAACGCGTGATTTCTCCTCCTTATTCCAAAGAACTGTGTTGTTTCAAAAGAATAAACACCTTCTTCATGAAAAAAGCTACCCCAAAGCACATATGAACACTTGTACAATGGACACTTGTGATTAAACCTTTTCTAAAAGGTATCTGACATCTACCCAAAACTGCCTAAGAAGCACATGAAAGCAGATAAACATTACTGTGAACTCTGTACGGTACTAAATATGCTTTAATAGTGCTCAGGGGATGTACAATTCAGAAACAAGTTCCACGATCCTTTTATGTCAAGGAACTCTGTCAGCATGTATGCCACACTCAACTGCAACCTACAGACACGTGATGAGCTCCCCAAGAACTCACATCTTTGTACTTCAGGCATCAGGCTTTCCAATTTCTTTCTGCAGTAGTTTAAATACAAACCACACACGGTGCAGTTTTGGCAGCTCTTTATATGTTCTCCTTTGAGCTTGACTCTCAAAGTCTGTGTCTAAGTTAAAAGTCACTGCATTGCTTGAGTTACTACAAACTCATTTCGCCACATTTCCAGAACAATGATGATCAATAGGAACACCAAAGAGCACACTCTTTGGAGAAGGCAGCATTACTTGGTTCCCTGGAATAGAGGATAATTAACGTTCCAACCAAGCCAGGAATATGAAATGTGTGCTCTTGTAGTGTAGATGCTCACTGCTAAGATTCATTAAAGTGCAGCTCAGTGCAGATAAGCTACTTTGCCCTCTCTTCCAAGAACAGGGTTGGAAACAAAAATGACTGTGAAGCCTGCTAACCAGTAACAGGTTCTGTATAATTTTGAAATATATTAAGTGGATACCTGACAAACAGCAATGTCCTGTCTCTTGGGCTCCAAACACCATATTTTTTTCTACTTTGAAGCCCGAAAAAATTGACAACAAATTGATAAGCACTATGAAACACATCCAAAACTCTGTGAAAAAAGCTGAGGTACACTCAGTCTTCCCACTGAAGAGCTGATCAGCCTTCTGGAGTAACGTCTACAGTAGTGATTTTTTTGTGGTTACTGAGGCAGAGCAATGACTCAAAGGAGTTGCTACTGAGCCTCTCACAGCTCCAGGTAGGGAGAGAGGAGTTATTAAAATTGCTGTCGAATATGAAAACCAGTTCTACTTTAAACTGTTAGTGAACACACCATCATTTTTATGTATCAAGCTGTATTAAAGCACTGAGTTTGCAAAAACTACTATTTGTTCCTAATATTTCATTGAACAGCAGAAGTAATTGTCAGGTATGCATCGTATGTTTTCTGGAAAAATATTTTTGTTTTCCTTGAAATTGTAAGCAGAAAGTAAAAATATCTTACTGTATTGATTCCCAGACCATTAAGCATGTATATCACATCCTCTGTGGCTACGTTTCCAGTAGCACCTTTTGCATAGGGACAACCACCCAGTCCTGCAACCGATGAATCTACTACAGCAACTCCCATCTGGAAGACAGCAACACAGAAATCCAACATCAGCACAGAGTATTATTTATAATTATTCATGCATAGCAGGCTATACATGTTAGTTACGATGGATAAAATACACATTTCTCCACAAATGGATGTGATTCTCGGAGGAAATTCCTTATAATGGCATTAGTCTGACATCTTTATAAGGTAAGATTCTTCAAACACGGGATGTGGAACAGAGAACTAACGGTCCATTACATGTGATTTTGGCAGATAAAATGATTGCTGTTTTAGAGCCATATGTCTTTTCTCTCTTTATCTCTCTGCACGTTGTTTTTAAGTATCCCACATCTATTCCTGCAAAGGCTTACATGCAACCAAACACAATCAATGCATTTATTCAAATGTGTGATTTTAAGCATACGTCTAAGTCTTTGCAATTTGGAAGCCTTAATATCAGCATCTGATTTATGTGTCAGCCAAATGATTTTGGAACATCTACTCTCTAAACTGCGCTTTATATTAATGGCTATTCTTCCACAAAGAACTTCCCTTCTAGCATTTTCTCTCTTCTCATTTCCTTTTGTTTCTTCTTTATTAGACGTCATGAAACCACCGTGTAAATAATTTTTGCACTTGTTTAGAGGAAGACTACTATTTTCACCCAAATTGAACACTATAATGTAAGGAAGAATTAAATTTTAGCAGATCTGTTAAAGAGTTCATGAGTTTAAATCAACTGGAAATAAAAGTTTAAAGAACTTTATCATGGTGAGTCTGACCCATTGTTTATCGTATTCACGCATCTAGAAGAAAACACAACCCCCAAACCAGCAAATTACACACCCTAGCACAATCCTGGAGCAGCATTTAAAAGCCTAGTTTTTAAGATGCTTGGAATAACGGAATAGCTTGGATACCATAGAAGTTCTCCATAGATATAGGTTCTGATCTTTGAATATTTTTTAAGGGAGGTTTTGTTGTACAGTGTTAAGCTTTCTCATTTAAATTAAGACTTGAGAAAACAGCCAGCTGCCATATAGTCATAATTCTTTGATTTTTATTTTCCTCTGACTGCAGCCAAGCTCCTTCTCTCTCCTGATCCTCTCTCAGCATATTCATGATAAAGAATAATAAACAAGTTACCAACTCTGCCCAATATTAAATTTCCTATGGGATAAAGCCTATCCTGGGAGATTAGTCAGGGAGAGAAAGGAACCAAGCCTGGGATTTCCACTACCTTTAGTGAGCTCTTGCACCCTCTTCTTTTTGTGATTAGAATTTAAAATAAAGCTGAAATTGGGAAGCATTTGTTTCTGTTTTAAAATGTTAGGTATGTGATCCAGGACCCTGGGTCTCCCTTGCTAGAGACAGCTCTTCAGACTTTGCCTGGAAGAAGATCAGATGCTTCTGGAGGCACTCAGGCTCTAGAGATAATCAGAAGCAGGCAATGATATTAGGCAGAGAGGTCATCAGACCTTCAAAGAAACCAGCTTCCTCTCTACCTTAAGCACATTAGTGGTTTCTCCTCCCCCTAGTGCTAATTTAGGCAGACATACACCAAAGTTTAGAAGCCAGGCAGACTGAATCAGGGTGCAAGCACAGCTCAAATTCCTGTGCAGAGGTAAGTTTTCAATACTTCAACTCTGACTTTGGGGTCCAGAGCGATTCTGAGGTTAAACCATGCCCCTGTTACTCACAGTCCCAAATCAGTAAGATCAGCTTTGAGGCCTGACTCCAGAAAGAGGTGATTTCTGTTGCTCTCCTTCTGAGGGACCTACCTGCACTACCTAGTTCCTGCAGGCTAAGCTGGGAGCCTGAGCTTCTCCTTCACCATCAACTAGCTGGCAAGGTAGGCAAAAGATGATGTCCCACATGTTGCAGTTGCCAAGTCCCCTTTCCAAATATACCCAACAGTGGTTTTTTTAGTTCTGAAATAAACTTCCCTAATGTTTTGTTGCATTTGCTTCTAGTTTTAACAGTGCTTTCCATAGTTTTATCATTGGCCTTATAGAGTCTTTGAAATTCCAACATTTCTGGAGGGCAATAATAAAGAGTAATCCAGCGAAGCTTTGTCCCAGGTCCTACTCTCAGGCAGGGAACATTATCTTGAGCTGGGTAGCTGCTCAAAGCCTGTAATAAAGACCTCAAAGAAGCCAAGGTGCATAACTGCGACAGGCAAGACAGTACTGTTTAATATTGCTCACACAATGAGACTCTTTAAGAAGGGATATTGTACTTTAAAGTACACTAATCTGTGAATTATGGAGTGAATCACCAAAGTACATGTTCCACATTTCAGTCACTTGTCACACACTTTGTTTGTGTAACCCACCGGTCAGAAAATGTGTTATACAACACATCTGTGTCCAATACACAGAGGATATGCCTTTATGATAGCTTTCAACTGGAAATTCTGTCCCTTTTTGCACTAGCTGCTAAGATTCATATATTTACTCTGGAAGTCTCTGCTTCAAGCTCCACAGTGGCAGCTGTCAGGCTTGCAAGTGTCCCTGCAGAAACACACTTAAGGCCTCTTAATGGAAAGACTTAGGGTTATGGTGAAGGTCTGGGGAAGGGAAAAGGGAGAGTAACATGTAGAAGCCCTGTTGTGATACAGTCATGCATCCCACTACCATGCCTGCTGCTCAAGGCTGATTTTAAGATTTCCACCGGAAACGACTGTTTCAGGGATAAAATGGGAGAAGAAAGTGTCCTTCATGGAGTTTCCCCCAGCTGTCAGGTTATGTCATAACTTCTAGGGCATTCTTCTTGACGTATTTATTTTCAGTGACTTTTCCATGGGGATAAAAGCTCTAGGCAAGCAGTGTGCTGAGGTACATCACAGCTGTTAAACTCCCAAGGAAGATCAACAGGCTCAGAAACAGCTTTAGTAGCGTATGAGCAGGCACACTTTCTAACCCCAGAAAATCATCTCATGAAATGCTTGTTCTTGTGCAAAAATGGGAAAAATATCAACTAAATCGTATTGGTGACAACTAAAGTGGCATCTGGAAACAGCCAGAAAAGTTTGCCAGTTGGAAGCTGGGGAGAACCTCCTCTTGTGGGGTGCCACCTGTATTACTATCAGTAGCCTGCTCCAGTCCTTCACAGGGGTCCCACTGAGAAAAAACAAGAAATAATATACTGCCATCATTAAAAGAGTGTGTCTTTTAAAGGCATTGGATATATATACATATACAAACACTTGTGATGCCACCAGGATTCTGCATTTGCAGTGCAAGTCTCGTAACACTGGGGTACATGTTGCTTACTATTGTTTGTTGGAAGTGTTTGTGAGCACACGGAGGGGTACGGGACACCACAGCAATATAAAGGTAACATGAAATACATATCTTTGGCTAAGCACATCCTAGGATTCTCAGGCAGCCTCCTCTAAGTTAATTCAAACTGCCTCCACTGGAAACTGGGGGGAGCTCAGTCATTTTAGCCTAACATACACGCAAGAGCATAAAAAATTAATCTTCTGCTGGGTAAGCAGTGAGAGCAGAGGACGGACCACGACAATTGCTCTGTCTTGTAAACCATCAACTATTCTGGCTAAACAGAAAAAGGAGAAAGGCTAGTCACAGCTTTACACTGGTAACATCCTCAGTGTGGTGGCTTTCATCCTAGTAGAGTACACTTCAACCATTACTTCCCAGAAGTACTGTATAAACATGTTTATGTCCCTATAAACGTATCTGCATCAGGATGAATTTGCCATTTTAGCATTCAGCCAGTTGTAGACAAGGTCTTGACACAGTGTGTAGAATACAGCAGCTCTGTCAGAGCTGGAGGTCAGTCAGTCAGCTCCAACTGACCTCCAAATCTGACATGTCTTCAAATCAGTGCTCTTCATATGCAATGAGCGGGTGTCTCTGCCTTTAAGATATTGTCCTTTAAAGTCACAGAATCATAGAATCATCTAGGTTGGAAGAGACCCTTGGGATCATTGAGTCCAACCATCTACCCAACTCTACGAAGTCCTCCCCTACACCATATCCCTCAGCACCACATCTAAACGGCTCTTAAACACATCCAGGGATGGTGACTCAACCCCCTCCCTGGGCAGCCTATTCCAATGCCCGACAAGTCTCTTCACCACACTTCTGATAAGACGTCCGCTGCAACATACTGCTATTTCAGCAGCAGGATCAGCTGCATCTGTCTGCTTTTGCATGTGGTATGGGCAAATATAATGTGTTTTATGATTCATGTGCAGAATCACTGCAGTTCATCTCCAGTGTGGCCCCATTCAAAAAGCCCTTAAATACTCCATCCTCCAAGCTCCATTCTAACAGTGCTAAAAACAGATGTTGGAAAACATCCTTCAGCAGCACTACTAACTAATTTGGAGGTTAATATTACAGCCCAGCCTGTCCAAGCACAGAGTCTGAAATAGCACCTAATAAATAACTTCTCTGCAAGTGTGATCAGCTATGAAGCTGGTTTGCTTTTGCAGTCATTAAAAGCAGAAGGGGCTCGAAAAGAAAAGTTAAAAATTGACATAATGTGTAAAACAAGGCCTCTTCCTTCATCACATGTCCAATATTTGTCAGGCTTTTACAAGAGATAATGAGCGTCAAGCCTTTCAGCAATATGAGCTTGCAAAACATTCACTGTCAATATGAGATGTTTAAAAAGCCCACAGTCTCGTTGTCACTTTCTGACAGGCACTAAATTGTGCTGAGATTCGTGAGAAGTTGCACTGCAGCTATTTCATAGGATACGTCCTAGATGAGCATTCACAGCGCTGCTTATGTATGGATGTCTGTGGGAGTGAACAATGACTTGGCTTCCAGGACAACTTGAGTGCTCCAATCTTTTTTGACACTTGTAGAGTTTTGATAATCACTAAATTCCTGACAGTGGTTCCTGAACACCTTCCAAACTTTAGCTTTGGCTGGCTTAAGCTAACTTTCTAGAGAAGGCAGAAGACTTTTTGCTCCCGTCCCATGCTATCTTCCTAATTCCCCAATGAGAGAGCAAGGAATTAAATTCATCACCTTTGTCAAACAGCCAGTTTTAACAGGAAACCATTATTGCCAGTGAATAATAAATGCTTCATGTTTCTCAATTTGCTTTACTGCCTCCCCATAATTTCTTGTTAGGACAGTCATTCTCCTTCCTTACTGATCTTTAAACCTGGCTTCATGTGACAGAAGTTTAACTTTGTCCCTCTTAAAAATGGCAAGGTTGGCATCAGTAACTCCAGGAATTCATGAGGTATAAATCAGTAGCTAGAAATGAGGTCTCTCACAAATTAGGGTTTTTTTTTTCAACTATAAGATTTTGAAACCATAATATTGAAGATCCCGGGTATGCGTTAAACAGGGAAAGATTTGTTGTCTCACAAAGTTTAGGGGCCACAGCATCGTGAAGTTCAGTACCACAGTGCCTTAAAGATGGGTGCACGCAGCTATGACAAAGAATCGCTGTATTAGTTCAGTGTTTGTTCAAGGAAGGAAGAAGGAAGGGGGGAAGAAGTAAAAGGAAGACCTACATGTTAGGTAAAGGATTGTCTGTACAAAAGGCAGAACAAGACTAAGACTATTTAATCCTCCAGCCCTGTCAGTACCCAACTGGAACTCTTGGCGTGGTGTGGTGCTGTCGTATTACTGCATCTCTCTGGCATCAGTCTGCTACCCACCACTACTTGGTATGCCATCAGGAAAAATGCCTTCTTCTGTAGAGACAGAGATAACCATAGAAATATAAACAACTACACCAGCAGCGCTTTGAAAAGTGGCTGTGCCCACAGAGATCCTTCTGGAAGCTACATTACCAAGCTGTCTTAAATCAAGGCTTGCCATCCCCCTTTATTTCAATAAAACAAACGTATGTAAAGAAGTATTATTTTAGCATTTGAGCAAAAATTTCTACATATAAGGCAATAAAACGAGACAACATGTGCCTGTGGAAGACTCTGCAAGTTAACTGCATTTCCTTCCTGCTGCTTCTCCTCTCTGCTCTTGCTAAAGATTAATGCGTTACAAAACAGAACACTACTTTTCAGAGTTAACTCCATCACTACTGACCACAGGGTGTCACTGTTACATTAAAATCTATAATTTCCCAGTTCATGTAGTTAGAAAATTAATACGTTCAGTAAAAAAAAAAAAATAATCCTTTTCTCCCGAAGCATATTGAGATGCAAGCCATTTGTGGGCAGACATGCTGCATAAAATAGGTTAATACAGCATTCCTTTAACTTATTGCACACATCTTTTCATATTGCTACTGACACATTTATTATAAGCAAAGCTGGCAATGACATCTAGAGTTAAAGTTCCCTAACACTTTCCATCATAAGGCCCTACTTTCAGTTGTTTATTACTTTGTCAGCCTTTAACTGCTGGAGCTTATATTTTCCGTGCCTTGTCTCTGCCTCAGGCTGGATTGTTTTGGAAAGTTTTAGTGAAAAACGGAGCTGGCCACTTCCGAGAACAAGTTTTGGGGAAGAAAAAAAGCTTTGTTATGCTAATATTCAATAATTCTAACATAAGCTTCTTGGAGATATTCTTGTAGTTTTGCACTCTCAAATTTGGCACAGGAGGAACACTGATTTTAAGAGAACACAGGATCTGGACTTAGTTATGAGCTTTGGAAAGTTCTGCTTCAGTGTCAGGAACTGCTCAGCCTGGTAGCTAAAATGCCCACGGGTCAAGAGAGCAGCAGCTGACTATGCTCTCAACCTCAACAAAGAACTGTGAAGAAATTTCTCTGAAAATGAGTTGGAAAAATCTGCGTCTCTGGCTGCCAGTGCATCGCCTGCACAAAAACCCTTTCACTAGTGGGCTCGAGCAGCTGAGGTCTGCTTTGTGGATCCAGTTCTTCAGAGAACGTTCATGGATGTTACATAAGGCTAGTTTTGATATTTTTGAAATGCTTGGAAAGTCCTAATAAAAATCCTACGCTATAATGAAATTAATTTTGGGAAGCAGGTGTTCACAAGTCACTATTAGTATTGCCTGTGCAGGCTCATTTTGCTCCTTTTTTGAGTACATGCACTCTTTTACTTAGGAGAAACTAGGGTTTGCCAACACAGGGCTGTACACAATTGGAGCTGCTCCTTTGCTGAGGATCACAAAACCTGCAGGGGGAGCAGGAGAATCATTTCAAGGTCTTGTCGAAAGCCAGGAAGATGCGATGACCATCAGAGCAGCGAGTGACTTCCCAGTCTCCCTTCCTGCCCTCCCCAAGCAACGCTGGGCATTGCCAGATTTCCCAGTTCAGCTGTTGCTCATTTGAAGCAGTTATTGCCCCAGATGCTCTCCAGCAGAAGTTGCTGCTCTCCAGTAAACCTGTGGTGGTTTAACAGTTTGTCTGCTCGCCAAGTGTCGTGAAATAATCTGATCTAAAAATGTGGGATATTCATTTCATAGATTTAAGCCTGGACACAGAATACTAGTAAAACAGGTAGAGCAGAGAAGATAATTGTCTTGGGATCTGGAGGGAAAGGAGGAACCAGAGAGAAAAGGCAAAGGGCAGCTTCAGGGTAAGTAGGGAGAGAATCATCTGGTCCAGAGATTCAACTGTTCCCGGTAGTCTGTGCTCTAGCCAGGTGACAACCAGGTTTTTCTCACGTGCTACATGCCAGTGTAAATGATTAAAAATAAACCTGAAAATAAAGCGAGGGCTTTGAATGGACGGGGAAGTAAAAAAGATTACTTCACTTGATGGTAAGGTTACTGAGGGTTGCACTGGGAGAGGAAAATTTTGCTGGGACTAGAGGAAGCATGTTTGGAACTGCTGACAGTGAACATCCGAGAAAGAAATAAAATCCACTCGCTTTGCAAGGAATGGCTCGCAGAAGGTAAGCTGAGTAAAGGCATATCCACTAAAATAAAATGGCTGAACTACCAGAATGGCTGAATTATGGGACATCAGCTGAAAATGGGTTGCATGAAGGATGGAATCATGGGTAAAAAATCAATGTTTGAGATGCAGGCTGCAGAGAGCGCACTTCACTCTGAGTTACTATATTGAAAAAGGACAGATTGCTACTTTGCAGAATCAGGGGAAGGCACTGATCTAGTATTTGAAGTGCATGTGGCAAATGTGGAACACGTAAATCCATCAATGAACAATGGCAAATCTGACCTAAGCATCACAATATTGGAAAAGGCTACTTTTTCCTACATTCAGGGAACACATAACCTAGTTCATCTATTTCAGCTATCCATTTTATTGGCATCTATATCTTAGAAAGAAACTACAAATTCTTTGTTGTTCAGTCCTGGTTAGTTTCTGCCAACTCCCAACCCTTCTAGTTACTGAAGACCAATTTCTGTTGAATCACTCCCCAGCTCAAGCTGGGTGGCCAAAAGTGTTCCTGGAGGTAGAATTTCCCTCACTTTGTATAAACAGAACACTTCCAGCGTGATGCACCAGTGGCAGAGGACACTAGCTTGTACCAATGTGAGCAAACAAAATAGGTGGGTGGCAGAAAACATCTATTTTTAGAAAATAAATCTGTAGCAATGATGGCATTTATAAGAAAGCTGGAAAAGCAGAGCAGAACTATTTTCATTCCGCAGTAGTATTATGGTATGTCAGCATCAGGGTACCTAAAGGAACAAAATTTAAAATCCCATCTGACTTCAATTCAGCCAGAGCCCTCACACAGCAGCACCTGACTCCCCTAGAGCCAGGAACATCACTCACCCACAAACCCCACTTTGTTTTGACTTTCATCCCCTGTATTATCTCTGAAACCACACCCACCTGCCACTCAGCAAAAATGGGGACCTCCCGCACGTCCCTGGGGCTCATCTCCAGATGTGCTGTGGAGTCCTACAGACGTATCAGCTCCTCGTCTGGGGCCGATCACCCACACAACATGTGTGGTCTTCACAGTCTGAAAACCCCTACTGGCTCCTTGGTGTGGAAGCTGTGGAAGCTCAATGGACCAACACGGGTGGAGGGACCCCAACATGACATCAGGAGTTCTAATGGGTTCTTCGGGTGTTTGAAAATGTATGCTAAGGTCAGACTCTTCTGTGTCTTCCTATGAATAGCTTTCTCCAAGAAAGACTAAAGGTGAGACTGCAGTTTAAGTTGTTGGACACTAAGCTTGACGCCTGTTAGTTCTAGTGCAAGGACATTTTCTTCTTTACCTACTTCAGCCTCACCCTGTGCTTCCCATCTCAACTGCGTAACAAGCTTCCACATTTAGAGTGAAAAGACATTTTCAGATAGTAGTGACTTTTAGTACTGTTCCCTCTCACACCTTGCCAGCTAGACCTACACTTGTTTCTCCTGGATGTGGTGATATACAGAGCAAGGGAGCAGTTGGTAAATATAGTTTAATCCGAGTCTCCCTTGTCTCTGCCACATATCAGAACATCTACTCAAGGTTTTAGCTACTATCCCAAACAAGATGGCAGTAATGACATATTAAATGACCTGCTGCACATTACAATTTAAGCAGATGACTTACTATCTCATGCTTTCAAGGCTTTTCCTCTGATGTCAGTACCTATGCTTTCCAGAAAGTTGCTCAGGTTACTCTTGATACTATTATAACATCTTCCTTCCCATTTCACCTATTTAGTAGGAATCAAGCCAGGCTATATTCAAATGTTTCCCCTCCACCCCCTCAATAACCATTCGAGAAAGATTCAGCTGACTTAGAAATAGGGCAGATTCAGCAGTGGAGTCAAAAAAATCTACACATGCAGCCGAACGCAAATACATCCAGTAGTGAAGCAGTGGTACTCTCTTACCTAGGGCTCAGGTTTTTTCTTTACCTTCCTCCTAAATAAATGTCCCACTATTGGGTAACATGGGACACCCAGGCAGTGAACCACAAAACTCTTGCCTATGGCTTTTTGCTCATTTGAGACCCAAACTGTGCTGTGCTTCACAAACACTTAGCAACATCTAAATGGAAGATCCTGCTGAAGCTTAAGTTTTCAGCTACTTCAGAAACACCAAAATGGTTGTGGGTTCTGTGTCATTATTACTATTAGTTCTAACCTGCAGTTGGAGTTAATACATTTGATTCCTCTTGCAGATCTCAATAACAATCAATGAAATATCAGAATTCATTGATAAGCAGGCAGAATGAAAAGGACCTCATTGTATCAGAGAACAAAAGTACGTTTTCATCTTTTAAACTGTTGTTATGATTTTCATCTTTTTGGGGAGAAGAAAAAAAAAGCCTTGTTAAAAAAAAAGCCCTGTTAATTCTAAAGGCTTCTTATTTTGCAAAAGAAGATACTTGAAGTTCTCTACAGGAAGTAACACATTTCCGACAGGGTAAGTGTGTTATAATGATATAATTTGCTACTTAGAACCGGGAAATCATTTTAACTTTCATGAAGTGTATAGAAGTGTTACCTTTATGCATTGTTCTAGTTGTTCAGATTAACTTAGAATGTACTGCATGGATGTGCAGAATTTTAGCTTAGTTTTTCCATAATCCATGGTGTCTTTTGCAATTTATATTAATATACACAATATATGCTTCATATTTACAATAACTAGTATATGCTCGTAGCAGTTATTTTCTAAAGTGAAAAATTCCTCATGTCATTTCTGGAGATATATCTCACAATAGAAATGAACTGGTCATCTTATCTCAAGGTGAACAGAAACGTATCTCCATCATTCACTATCACTCTATATCCGATTTAAAGTCTAGGCCAAAAATAATTTGTACACTTAATGCTGTTAAATAAAACCTTCACTTTTTATTCAATCTACTTTGCATCTCTCCTAATTCTGTTTTTATAATCCCCTGAGTGAAACAATACTTTATTCTATTTTAGTACGTAGGATGTAAGGAAGCTCTGAGATTCTGCTCCTCAATATTCATTGACAAAACCTACTCAGCATAAAGAAAAGCTGATTGCCAAGATGTATGGTAAACTACCCTTAGAAAAACCTCCTGGCATTTATTACATCATCTGGACTACACAGGTGCATATCCATCTTCTCACATATTTGGAAAATAAGAACTGCATTCTCCATTCAAATGCTTTCAACTTATTTACAGCTAGATCTGGAGACTTAATATTTATCATCGCAAAGTATAAAGCCAAATGTCCTTTTTCTTCAGGAGCACCAAAGATTAACAGATTAGAATGTTTTCCACATGTCCATTTTACTGTCAAGAGAATATTAAAGAAGTTTTCCAGCTTCCGCAGCTCAGCCAGATGTCAATGGATCCCACAGTGAAGCAAAATTGGCAGAGTAGCCTTCTCATGACCCCGGCATTGTTTTATCAAGGATCAGTTTAAAAGTATAAAGGGCCATTTCTTGCTGAGATCTGTAATGTTTTTCAGCCCTTTTCCCCTGCAATTACACAAAAGTGCTGACTTTGTTGAACTACTGATATGCAGTAGTATTTCTTATGACTTCTCTCACACTGTGCTGTAATTGCTGTTTGTGTTGGCCCAAGAAAAGTACCACGTCTTGTTTCCACTGTACATTTCCGGACTCTGGTTTCAGTAACATCAGTGTAGGATATTGTACTGGGCATATGTTTTGTTGTGTAAACATTGACTGGTAATTTACCCTGTCAGTCTCCACAGTATGGCCTCTAATTACCAGAGGTTGAGGGGCTTCAGATGGACTTTTTATAAAATATTTACAGTAGTTTTACTGCTTC
>JAHREE010000257.1:767189-826205 GCA_033628505.1 Tringa tobata
TTTGTACATCATAGGCAGTGTGAATCTCTATTTCAAATAAAGTTTTCACCATGATTTTCATCATAATGCAGGAAACTTTAAAAAAAAGTGTGACAGTTTCTCAGTTTATACTATTCAGTTATAACTGGATCGATTTCATAATATTCACCACATTACAATACCTCCAAAAGAATCTTCCCTTCCAATACATTGATTAATTAAATAGTGGCATTAAGGTGGGAAGCCACAAAATGTAATCTGTCATGCAATATTTTTTCTCTTATTCTGAATAAAGTTCTTTTTTTAAAAAACAGTTCCAAATTCCTCGTCCTGTATGTCAGCCAACAGTAAAGCAAGAACACTTCTTTTGTTTAAAAAGGCATTCTACTTAGCATCTTATCTTTTGCTACAGATGCACATCATGTTGCCTTGCTAAGACTACTTTTATTCTCTTTGCTCAGTTTATTCTTTAGAGGAAAAGATACTACATCAAATTAAAAAATTTTACCTATCGTTGCAACTCTGAGTGCAAGCAAAGTCTTACTGCTATGATCATAGATCAGAGAAAAAAATCTTTTCTTCTGTAATTGTTTACTTTATGCATTTGGAAGGACTCTGTGTTAAGCAAATCACATCATTTGCCTCTAACAATCCGTCACACCATATAGCACTTGCACTAAGCAACAAAGGAAAAAAAAAACAAAACAAAACAGGAAAATACGCAAACTGGCAAAAATTATGGAGTGTATAAAACTATCATTCATTTGTCCTTAAAAATGATCAAAACGGTGTTATTTCTGAAAGCCTGGCTGTTTCAATTTGTACTGTAATATTTCAAAAGAAAAAAGATAAACGACAAATGGATTGTCTCGGGAGACTGGTTCAGTGTTGCTTCTGCACAGCACAGACAGCAAAGATGATTGTCATACTTTAAGCACTGCATCAGCTTTGGTTTCTGTCTTAACTGAAGACTCATCTTCGACTTATTCCACTTATGGAAATGGTTACTTGTTCTCATACGGCTACAAAGATCCACCCAATACTCTCATTCAGAGTGAGGGCAGGAAATTCTGTCTGTCTGATGACAGCATCCCCGGATTATCTGCGGTTTAAGTTTACCTTAGGAAACACCCTGAGAGCTTGTTTAAAGCCACCTGATGTATCTCAACAATAGTAAGCAACTCTCCCCCCGCTTTATTCTTTGCTGGATGATAACAAAATTGGTTCCGAGGAGCCGTAAATATGCAAGAATGGCCAGAGGTTTAGTTCCACCCCCTCAGCACAGCTGTCTGTAGAGCTGCCCAAAAAGGAAGGAAGCATCATCCCATAAACACTGCGCTTCCCTACTGGAGACACTGGGATTTGTGATTTCCCAGGACTGTTCCTGCCACAGCAAACTCCTCTGACCCTTGCTTGGGTCTGAAAGCCAGGTTCCACGCAACACCCTCTTTTTCAGGCAGGACCTAGAATAGACACACTCACACATAACAAAAGGTAATGAAAAGAAACAATCTTTTCCAAGTGGGAAGCACTGTAGTGATTCTGTCCTTAGTTTACACTTGCTGTTAAACTTTAGAAAAACTATTTCAGGGTAAAAAGGGGAGTCTTTTCCACTGAGTAGAAAAATACAAGCCTAAAAGCCATTTCTCTTCTGCAAGCTGATGTATACAGAGTCACAGCCTGATTAAAGTGCAATATGTTTAAAGGGAGAACTCCTAAAAACAAGTCAAGCAACTCTTATAATTTATTTTCAAAATAACATGAAAACTGAATGAGGAATTAAATCCTGAATAAAAATCTGGTTTTAAAGGTACTTAATTGTATCCTCAACAAACTTTTGAAATTTTTCTTTCACAATAGTTTTAATAATTATGTTGAAATACTGTATGTTATTTCTGCCACTGCACCACATACCATTTTCATGTGCAACAGGTAAGCTCAGAACAAAGAGAAAGGTAAAGGAATGAGCGTATCGCAGTCAATCAAGAAGATGACTAGCTGATCACAAAGACAGATACAGAACTACTAGCACTTACTCATATGTTCTAGATTAGAAAGTATCTAAAATGATATATCCTAGAATCACTATCATAAGTACATTTTAATCACAGGAATGAATAGGTGGTCTAATAAACATAAACCTGGTATTAATCTAGATCATGTTTTAGGTGACTATTTTTTACACTTAGACATTAATCTTTGTGGTGTATTTAAATTAGAAATTTAATTTAAATTGGCATGATAACCATGTTAGTTACAAAGACTAGCCGACATTTTCCACATTCAGATCCTCTGGTAAGCTGCTTAGAGCTTTGCCAATCTTTCACTTATCAAGCAGATAACCTATGGGCAGCATATCTGCCCTGAACTACAAGTGGCCTGGAAAACCTTAGCCAAAACAGCCCAGCTTTTCACAACAACTTACATGTACACTTAAATGTGTCATGCTAGTAAACAGCGATGGGTTCCTCAAGTCCTCGTGCCCCCATGCCTTGAATCAAAGATGTGTATTGTGGGGAGTCCCACCTTAGCTGTAGAGACGGATGCAGCGTCCAGATGTTGAAGGAAGTCCTGTTCAGTGCTCAGTGCTCTGCAGTGAAATGCCCAAGGACACCAGCAGCACACTCTGAGCTCACCAGAACCTCTGAAATCTCCATTCTGCCAATATCCACAAATGGCCACCATGAATGACGGCAAAAATCTCTCTTTTGTGCTGTTAATACTCAGGAACAACTTGTGCTCTTTTGTGGCTATATATATATATATATACGACCTAGAAACTAAATGGAGTCAGGACTGGAACTCAACCCTCCACTGTGTGTGACTCTTGCCACAGTCCCTGGCACAGTTACCACGCTACCCCAGGCCAGGTAGCATTCCACCCAACAATTTCTGGCACAGTCTGGCAACTAGCACCATTCCAGGACCATTCACAGGTGTCAGTCTGGAAGTGCTGACGTTGTTTTGGAGGGTAAGAATTTGATTTTGTGGTCACAAGCTTTTCATATCAACTGGCCTCGATGCCATTTCATTTGTTGTGAAAGTCGGAAGGTGTGTGAGAGACAAGCAAGGCACCATAAAACCAAAAAGCGCAGGTAACAGTTCTGGAGAACTAACTTGTCTTTTTGTGAATAAGAGAGTGCCTATGTGATGCTGCATGAGGCACACAATCAACCTCCAGACCAACAAAAACTCTTCATCCAGTCATCTTGATGACCTAAACTCTGATTTTCAGGAATTGAGTCAAAAACTGTTGTAAAATAACAGTTATCAGTTCAATTTCTGATTGCTATGCTACAGACGGTCATCTCATCAAACCTACAGCCAGCCAGTCTCATGTTAAAAAAAAACCAACCTCAAAATACTACCTTTTTAATGCGTGCAGTCCAGTTGAGGCACAACAGAAATATGCATGGGCAATCTGACACCAGTGTGCCCTCCCCATATTTTTTGTGCATGCTACACATCAGTGACTTCAGTTTTCTAGTGCTATATTTTCACAACTCTTAAAAGTACTAAATATTTATTTTAAATTGGGCTTAGCATTTTGAAAACTATTTTATACTAATTTGTTCTATAAACACCTGAAAACCTTTTTTGAAAAGCCTTCTTACATTTCCAGCATTTGGAAGTAATTTGTTTCTAGTCCAAAAAAATGAATGCCTGTCTCTAACAGAAAGAGCTGGGTTACTGCCCAGTCCACTTCAGAACTGGATGATGCTGACTCTTACCCATTTAAATAGTCAAGTTAAACAAGACACAGTTGAGATGATAAAAGGAAGTCTCTAAAAAGACTATGGCTCTGGCCATGTGGACTTACAACTATCAAACAATGACTAGGAAAATAGTGAGAGAGGAAAAAATTAACATAAGTGCCAGGGTAAATATTGGGATTAGGTGAATGTAGGAGCACGGTATCTGTTCACATCATTCTCCCTTCTTGCCAGTGAGCTGCCAGTAGGATATTTACTCTGCTTAAGCACTGATGGAGGCAAAGAATGGCAAAAAGGCATTACAAAGGAGAGGGGATGTACACGCTAACAGTCTCTATGGAATATTATCCTCAAATGCACCTATAATCTGCTGGGTTTGTATCTAAATCATATTTTGTGCTATTTTATGTGAGCCCTGTTTGCAAGCACAACTTTGCAAGCCTCTTATTAGCTGGCCAAAGGTGAAATAAGACAGAATTGTCTTCTCGTACTCTATTAATACTAATTCCTTTCCCCTTTACAAACTAGAGTTCCAGATATGACAGCTAAAGAAAGATGCAGCAGAACAGAACCTGATGAAGACCAAGGAATCATTTAAAGTGAATTTTCTCAATCCGTTTATTTTTGCTCAGGAAGAATTGGATTCATGAGAGGAGAAAGATGCTCAGTAATGAAAGCAATATTAGAATGCCTTTTACGTACTGGTCAACCAAATCAGTATGGCCTTAATGGTTCTAGAGTTAATGAATCAGAAAACAACCAATGAAGCTGCAATTGCAATGTACCACTGACACTGAAGAATGAAATGTGCAAATGAATGCCACTTGCAGGATGGGAAACTCAGAAATGAAAGCATTTAAGAAGTGATTAGGAAATCTACAACAAAGCAGCACTCCAAGAAAAAAGCAGAAGTATGCAAGCAGAACCAAAACTGCAAACAGAAAAAACCAGCGTAGAATATTTGGGCCAAATCAATTCTTTCTATATATCTACAGCTTCAATGCTATTAGTACTGAAATTATCTTTGGCTTTAAGATAGAAAACTAAACCCACTTCAGATTTTATTTCTCTACTTGCTGCAGCAATTTCTCCATTCATACTCCATTTAGACCTGGGGTGATGAATCTATACGAACTTGCAGAGATACAGAGAGATGTGTAGATGTGCATGAGAAATTCAAGGTTTAAAAATGTTTTAAAAGACAGTTGAGGTTTGATCATAAGCCAAAGGGAAGTCGTGTGTACTGCTCCAAGTCAGCCCTAGTGAGGGAATTTGGAGACAAGAACAATCTATAACTGATGAAGGATCTCTTGGTGTGATTAGTATCTTGAAACAGACTTAGACTTGAGGTTTGTTGGGTCAGTAACTAGGGTTGAAAGCTTCTGAAATGCAGTCATCATATTAGAGGCAGCTAGAAAAATGTAGATTTTCATTATTTGTTAATCATTTACAATATCCTGTTTCATTTGAAATAAAAAACAAAAGACCACAAAAAACATGCAGGCTACGTATTGGTATATGCACATAAATACATCTTTGCCTGAGGAATTCTGGCTGCTGTTTCAGTATACAATAACAAATATATTCCCTTTGCTATCCTAAAAAGTAAAAAAAAAAATCTTTAAACCAAGTCTACTATTTAATTTTTTTTTTTTCTAGTAATAGTGTAACATTTGTGAACTATCAGGCGATCAAGTTTTTCTGAAGCGTAGGGAGAAAGATCAAAAACTTTCAGCTCCTCAGAAATTGCATACTTTGCACATCCTGCAAAAAGCAGCAGAGAGCAATAAAAGTAGGGTTGCTACTTCTTTTGTACTGATCTGAGAAAAGAGCAGGGGTGGTATTGCCTGCTCACTTGCTTACTTTCTTATTTTGCTGAAATTACAGGCAACAATGTAAAACCAGTACCTATAAAAAGGCCAAAAAAAAAAAAAAAAAGAAAGAACGGAGAAAATACTGGAAAACATCTCTCAGATTTTCAGCATGAATGCCTATGTTTTCATTTTCTTCCCATATGTAGGTCTGATTTATTCATTTGTGCAGTATGTTTTTTCACTTACAAAAGTAACTAGCTGACTGCTCATAGTAGCAATATTATTTGACAAAATGCAAGTGTTTTTCTACTTTCGTCCTTTTAAGCTTTCTTAAGCACACACCCTCTTTTTAAGCTTTCTTCACAGAAACCTTGCAGTCTGGTATCTTTTCACAATTCACCTGCCATTTTCCATCTATATTATCTGCTTTCACAAACAGTGTTATTCACCTCTGTCTTGTTAGCTTTCAACCTTAAACAATTCTACTCACTCTTTTCTTTCCTAATATCACGTACTCTTTCAGCTCAAACATCTGATTTTTTTCATTGATAACTTTATGTAAGAGCTACGTTGCTTCTATGAAGAAAAGGGAATAAAAGGAAATGGGGGGGAGGAGTAAACTGATGTTTTCTAACGAATTATTACTAATAGCTTTTATAGTTTGCTGACAAATAATTCGAAAGTATTGTTTACCCTTTCAGACCCAGAAAATACCCGGTAAGTGCCTAGGATAAATTAGTTCCTAGAGAAATTCAAAAGCTGAAAGCTCTAGGAAGAACCTTATTTAGAAGAACAGGCATGCTGTAATAAACAATCTCTTGCTTTGCCTAAAATAATGTGTATTTCTGTACTCTTAGTTTTGGTCCCAAACATTTTCTTTTGCATGTTTTAGAATATAACACAAATTTACACTTACAAATTGTGCTAGCTCTTCTGTTTCTCACAATGGAAATCTAAAATTTGAAAAGCTCTACAAGCTCTACAAAATTTCTACAGGTGAGAACAATTGCCCTTAACATTTGCATTAAGGCATTGCAAATCATTTCTTTAAGCAGGAAAACCTGGGACCCACAGGCCAATACTTCCAACAGCCCTGCTGATGGGTGCTTTCCAGCTCGAAGAAATTCCGTTTCATAACTCCATTTGTTTCCTGCCATTTAGCCAACTTTCCACTTATTACACGCCTCCACGCCTTAATATTAACTTCCAGCGCAGAACACTGTAAATTGTTTTCTGAAAAATCAAAGCATATGATGGCCACTGTATATCCTTTGTCTTCTTGGCAGTGACTACATCAAAGAATTCCAGCGAAATACTGAAGCATGACCAGCCCTTCCTGAATCCTGTACAGTTATTCTCAGTCAAGTTGTTTTCTAAGGTTTCCCTATCTGAACCTTGCAATTAGTTTCTGGAGATCTCTGTTAAATCTTCTGCAGTTTCCTAGCAGATCTTTGTACAAACAGGAAAGGAAAGTGAACTTCTGAGGTTTGCTGAAACCTTTCCATTTCTAAGTGTCTCTCAAAATAGGAATGCAAAAATATTAACATTTTTTCAAGTTCCCAAAATATGTGCATGCTTCATCCATCAAGTCTTTCCCACCCTTTCCCACATTGTGCTACATAAATTCTTCAAAGCGCCAGGCTGTGCAGGGGAAAGGAAATGGAGTGTTACAGAACTCACATAACTTGATTGGGCATGTACGTATTTTGATCACTTGCCCACTCATACACCTTAGCTTTTTTAATCTCAAAATTACCTTCTATACCAAACTTTAAATCTATTCAGTTTCTGAACTTCAATCTCAAAAGTAAATTTGAAATCTACGCTTCATAAAAATAATCTGTACTTGTCCGATGCTCTTCTGTAGATTTCTTTTAGCATTTCACAAACTAAAAGAGATGAGCCTTATTCCTGTTTTACAAATAAAAAATTGAATAAAAGTGATATGCACGGTGACATGCCAAATCAAGAAAAGACAAGACAATATATTATGGTTCCTGCCTCCTGCACCTCATTAATTTTATACAATACCTCCCCATTGGCTTAAGAAAACCCTGTCCATAGTACAGTGTCCAAATTTTAACTAAACTATTATGACTGTTAAAAATTAGTTTCGATTTAAATAATTTCATTGCCAGGCAGTAGGTACCCCAGCACACTGCTGATAACAAAACAAAATCCTCGTGGTATTTAATGTATTATTCAAGCAAGAATTTTAGCAGCCCACTACATCCAAGTTCATTTCCTCAATTACCATGTAACTCCCCCAAAACAGTATTTTTTTAATTTGTGTAGCAACATAAAAATATAGCTAGACTGCCTTCCTCAGCTGGAAAGTTCACATTCACAGTTCCATAAGAAATTCCTAGCTCAAGCCTAGCACAATGAGTATGTGCAAGGCTCACACTTTTTCATGCTTGTTTATCTATCTTTTCTACCTTATGTCTTTATTTTTTTTCTTTCTTGCCACCATCTTGAATGTTCAATTTTAGGTTGCTAAGGAGCTAGACAGGAGTTGAGAGATGTAGATGAGTAAGGAAACTTATGATCCTACCAATGGTCATTAGGAAGAAGCTGTTGAACTACCAATGAAGAACATAATGCACAGGAGTCAATGGCAGATAAAGGTGGGAGACAGGACAGAAAAATGTAAATCTTTATGTATGTGCATACACTTTGTTCTCTGTTTTACAGGGAGAAAGTGAAGGAATTCAGATGTTGTTTAAACCTAGATTGTAGGCAAAGAAAAACCAGTCCTAAATTTTGATCCTCTGAAATGGTGATCATTTATATCAGCACATAAATAAATGTGCACACCTGAATTAACAATGCTTTGAGTTAATCCTGCATTTTTTGTTCTCCCTTAAAGTCTTTGTTTTGTTACCCAGCATGCTGTGGATTTTTTGATTGCTGTTTCGTACTTGGAAAACCAGGGAACAAATGGTTTTTAGCTTTACTGTTTTACTTGTATCACGTCCTCAAGGCTCTCTTCTAATACAGCATTTCGCAACAAAGCTCATTTTGTTATAAAATGTGGATTTTATTTCAAAATTCCTGTTTTCTGGAAAAAGAAAACACTAATAAAAAGTAATTTTATTTGGCAAATCATCCATCTCGTTCATTTCATTGTGTCCAATAAGGTGGAAATGATTACACAAGGTGGTAAAAATCCTTGCTCCCTGTAAATCATTAGAGTTTTATGCCTGTTTTCTCTAAGTTAGGATTTGATCCCAGTAGGGCAAGGATCAGTTTATATTAATGAATTATGATAGTGATTTGAATTTGATGAAGTTCTATGGGATTACCATGTGATTGCTTCATTCATTGGGGTATCACTACCAGCCAAAACTCCTCTTTGCCTCATAGCATATTCTTTCTCATGTTCGGATATGTGCTATGAAAACAGACAAAGCTATTTCTGGCAACTGCACAAGGACTGCAAGAAAAGAGTTCTGTATCACTTCCATTAAAAAACTTCCCCTTTCTTACCCATTCTGTACACGCTATGGGAGTCAATTGTCAAGGTAACTCAAATCTCTCCAGATCAGTGGTCTACCTTCTTGGGGCCTCTCCAGCACAGAAGTTTCCTTACCCATCTTTTTACCCTTCCTTGGAGGTCTGTAATAATTTCCTATAAACGTTTTACTACTTCTTTTAGCTACATTTTGTGTTTGTCACATTAGCTAACCCACATATGTAATTTTACTTAAAATACCACAACCTCTAACTAGATCACCACATCACTTCCTAACTTCTGAATTTGTCTCTTTGTTAAATTGTATACTCTGATATTTTTATATTAAACCATTTAACCAACAGCCAGTCATGTTTGTACTTCAAATGTTTACTATTTTGTTCTGAAACATCACTTCATGTTCCTCACATTTTTCCACAGATTCTCTTTGTAAAAGAAAGTGAATTTCCTTTCTCTGGGCAATGCTTTCTATCTATATTATTCACTTCAACAACTTAAAAAATTACTTATCCTTTAAAAGTTGGCTAATCTCTCTTCCATCTTTCACTACCTATCCTTTTGCTAAAACAACACACATAAAACTGAATACTAAAATTACAGGACTACTTCCCTGCTAATTTCTTATACAGATACGGCCTGTCAGTTCTAGATGACTTTGGATCAGCCCCAAACAAAAGAAAATATTCTGGGTAGTATAACCCTGCACGGAACAATGTGATCTGTATAAAAAATCACTTACTGAATCACCAGCACCTCTTTCCACTCCTAGGAGATCTCCCATCGAAGCAATGCCTGAATTAGTGCAGAGTGATTTGTGGCTTTCCAGCTGTCATTCATTAATTCTTAGGAAATACAATATACAGTACAATAGCACTCAGTCTGAGGTTGTAGTCTGCAATGTAGAAGAGTGTAATTTGCCTGCCGAACGTTCTTTAAAACTGTTTTCAAACAATAACTGCAGCCCATTATTTCTACAACCCCTCAGACCCATTTCACCCCTGATGAAATATCGTGTCGGTGGTGCAGACCCATAAAGGAGGAAGAGTAAGCAATTGCCTCTGAGGAGAGTCCGGTCTATGAAACGAAGGGCTGAGCTGAAGACAAGGGGCTTGACTCCAGTCCTTTGCCACACGTGTATCTTTGGCAGAGAGGAGAGCACAGACACAAGTGACCTGGGCACTCTGGTCCACCAGCTTTGGCACTTTACCACAGGGCTGACTGCTGAAAGTTGTCCTTTTTAGAAAGAGCATTGCTTAGCTACCGTTCATCACTAATTGCCTGGTTTCTTTGACCAGAGACAGGAGAGGACTCTGCGACGTGTGGGCCCCGTTTGAGGATCCGAGAGCCCGGGGACCTACTTTTAGAGCGAGGCAAGGAGCTGCTTGCACAAAGCCAGCCAGAGAGACTGTGTAATGCCTGCTTCATCAAGGACTTTTGGCAAAATCCGTGACAAGTTCAGCTCAGCCAAAAGAACACCGCACCTTTAGACATGCACTGTAGCAGAACTTGAGCACACAGGGAAGTCTTCTGGTGGGTCTCTGGCTTTCCAGAAATATGAGAAGGCTGCATAGGGATTTTTATTTTTTTTTTAAGGTCTATTGCTCTCTTAAATTTACATGTTAATTAGCCTGAACTGCACATTAGGTACCTAAGAGCTTTTTTCCCCTTTAACTCTTACACAGTTGATTTAAGTAAATAAAAAGATAGGAGCAGGAGCTAAACCTGAAACAAGAATCACTTATAACAAATACTGGGGTTAACGAAGCACAGCCATCATTCAGTGTTTAGTAGGCACCATGACAGCCATCATTTTAAGGAAGGACTTGAAAAACCACGTTTCAAGTATTTTCATGGTGAACTCCTCCCATGCTCAGGGGTTTTCATGCTTTTAGCTGTTACATCTGCAACTGAAGCTAACTGTGAAATTAGCAATTTATTTATCCCATGGTACATATCCACATATTTTCAACAGTAAAAGTGTGTAAAGGTCAAAGAGAATACTGTGAGTATAAGCTAGAGCCTTTTTGACCAGATTTTGCCACTCAGTATTTAATCAAATACCTGCAGAGATTCACATAATGAAACATTTCCCGGTTCCTTCGTGTTGCTTGTATCATTAATGCTGTTAACACACTGCTGTTATTTCTAAACAACATAATATGAGCTCTGCCAAAATAGCAAGTCAGGACAAAGAAAGTTGACCTTAAAAACGGCTGTGTGAATTGCAAGGAAGGAGAAGATGCCATTTAGTATAAAATAGAACAATAAATGCCTAAGATTTGTAAACAGTTTTTGATTCTGTAACATTTAGTAAAAATAAGCCTCCTTAGGAATGCATATATACATTAAGGTATTTTTCAAGTTTATATCATTACAAAAACTACATTACGACTTATAGTCTGTGTCTTGTACTGTGTCCTATTCTTAAAAATATATAAACACAAAGAGAAAAGTATCTTTTATGGAAATTCACTATTTCTGATTATTTAGCCGCAGATTGGAAAGAAGATTTAATAGGATATAAAGCTGTTGCTAATCGTGTTTGGAAGGTATAACTGACAAACAAAAAAAAGCATATTGACTGCATGTTAACAGAGATAAACTTATCTAGTCCACTGTGTCTGTGTACATAGTTGCATTCAGATGTATCCATCTGAAATCAAGATGTAATTATGCATTATTCTATTTTATATTTAGACACGTCTGTAAAACAAAAATTTTAGTTCAGTGAACAATGAACACACAGGTGTTCCCAAGAAGAGTGGAATCTAAGACATCAAAAAAAATTGTATTTTATCTCCCTCATTTATACAAAACCAATGAAATATAATAATCACCACTGTTTCTTCATGTCTTTTCATGTAATTGAAGGTAATACGTAGAAAAGAAGTGACATTTTCTTTGGAAAAGCACCAGCAGTAATACCTGTAGACAATCCAATGTGTGAGCAATACCTTCTGAAAGTTTACTGAGTGCCTCTTTCCTTTTCTAGTAATTTCTTCAAGGCTGGAATTTTTTTAAAAATTTTTTGTGCATTTGAATTAAACTGAGACTACTACTATCATATCTATAAAATGAGAACCTGAGTTACCTGTATGGCTGTGAGGATATTGGCTAACGCCTGGCCATACGTGTCATGACAGTGAACAGCAAGAGCACTCAGAGGAATTTCTTTCATAACAGCTTCCAACATTCTTTTCATACTTCCAGGAGTCCCCACACCAATTGTGTCCCCCAGAGAGATTTCGTAACAGCCCATACCGTACAGCCGCTTAGACACCTGATTAGAAACAGAGAAACATGAAACAATCAAGAAGAAAGAATAGAAAATACGATCAAGAACATACATTAAAAAGGACACACTTCTGTACAGGTTTCAAGTTTTGACCCACCGAGGTGGACCTATATATCAGAAACCCACTATTCATTCTTGAAAATTGTCACCCAAGAAGAACGTCCCATAGATCCTCTTATTTTAGATTCATAGTTCTGCTTCTGTACATGGAATAATCAACCAAGCCAAACCCATCAAAAACTTGCTTTTTGACTCTCCTACAGAATCCAAATAAGCAAGATTTTACACTATGAATTAAGTTTCTGTCAAGCCCTTTCCCAACATTTTCATGTCTCCGGGGATTTCCCAGCTGTTTGGTTTTCTCTGTGTACTTTTCAGTTTACAAGTTTTGCAGGGTAAAGACCTGCCCTTTTGTTTCCTTATTACACGGAGCCAAGCACATGGCTGAACTAAAACAATATATAATTAACAAGAAAGCTGTTTTTGCTTTCTCTTGGCACTGAAAACATCAATGAAAACTGAAGTTTTAACATCTAGTTAATACTAATTTTGCTTGCTTTTCATGAAATCAAACATTAAAATACTAACAAAGCAAAACTGTAACTTAACATTCTAGTCTTTAGAATTTTTCTTAGTACCAAACAAAACCCTATACAAATAGTTCTTACTTAGGTAAGTAGAGTTCTAAATGTTTCTGGAATTACATCTTTGAGGAGTTCTTTGTATGAGCAAGAGATTTGAGGTCTGGCTTCATATTGTTGGTACGGAGAGAGACATACACTCCAAAGCACAAAATTATGTTTGCACCAAAAATACTGCTTTAGAAATAGAATGTAGAACCTTTCCATCTTCGTTTTGTTGAATTTATTTGGAAAGGGTTTCACCTTATTTGTTAGTTGCAGAGTATGTTTGTCCCCTTTAGCATTCCCCACTGTGTATCAGCAATCCCGAAAGGCCACTCCACCGGAATGGAATCCCAATCTGGAAATTAACTGTTTAAAAATGAAAAAATACGACCCTTTTCCAAGACATCTTCAGTTGCACTGCACTCTGCTGTTAAAGCAATTCCAGGACTTCATCAGAGGGATTGCTGTGAATGTGTCTGAGGAAGCTGACAAAGTGCTGCACCAGCGGTCTCGGAAGTGCTGGATTAATATTGCTGTTCACTTAATTCAAAGAACAGCTGAAAAAGAACTTCAAGTAGTCTGAATTGTTCTGCTTAAAGCCTGGAAGTGCTATGACTATTGCAAACTCTTTGTGCCTTAAAGTCAAAGAGCCCCTGGTTCGCATCAGCATAAATTCAATATAAGCTTTAAGAAAGGGACATTCACCAGATTGCAAAAAAGATTGTATCTTGCAGCATATTTTTATATCATCAACAAGGGCAGGTGTTTTAACCGGACTACTGTTGTAAGAAAAAAAAAAATATCACCTGCAGTTAGTGGTTGATTACCTCTAGTTAATCCTCAAACTTCAGTTTTTGTTTAAGATCAGGGTAAAAGACGCAGACTGCATTTTTTTCTCATGTTCTTTTTCATTCAAGATTCAAAGTTTTTCTAGATGAGCATTTTAGTGATGACAAACAGATTACATAAAGTGCTAGAACTCATGTTGCATTCACTTCTTTCCCATGCTCAGTCCTTAGGTCTTTCAGCTTCTGAAAATGAAGTTCTGAAGGATGAAAGAAGAGAGGGGGAAACTCTGCTAACAAGCTGAGTATCATCACTGCCTTGTCACCATCTAACCTTAAACTGACCCTTTAGAAGAGATGTATATTTAATGTCAAGAAGAATGTGCATGCTTGGAAGCAGAATGGGAGTTTTTCATATTGGATTTTCTATCCTACCATAGTAGGAGGCAGCCCATTAGTTATAGTTTTGTACATTTTCAATGTGGATTTTTGGGAGGAGGGTGGGGGAGAAGAGAACACACTGTTTTGTCAGTGCAATCAGAATGTGATTACGAGCTTGCAGCTTTGTTGATTGAACAGGGTTGTGTTGTGCACCACCGAGCAGTTTTACTATGCATGAGTCTTGTGCTACTCCCCTTGGGACCACTGCCCTGACACCAGGCATTGATCAAAACGGGAGTTGGTGACCCAACACTGCAACCCCTTTGGCACGTGAACAATCCTACTGCTGGAAATAATATCTAAAACTACACTCTTAAACTGAATACAAAAGGTCATAATCGAGTTACAGATGATTTTAAGCAAATAACGACATAAAACCACGCTGCAGTCCTTGGGGCTGTCAGGGAAACTTTGTAATAATCCAACAGCTTTCAAATAAGACCAGGCACATTTTCTGTAGCCTGCTCAGCTTGTATGCTGGATAATATTTAAATGAATTCACTGCTCTAGGTTAAAAGGAAGCTGAGGAGAGAAAGAAGTAGGCAGAAGGATAGAAACAGTCAAGCATATGACAAAGCCAATGGACAACACAACTGGCTTTGAGGATGTCACACGGTGCTTCCAACAAGTTCCAAGCCTTGAAATTTGCAAACCACGGGATGATAAATGGTTAAACAACGACTCCACTTCAAGAAAAAGCAGAGTGATAAAAAAGGACTATGCCGTTTATTTTAATAGATACAGTTGGAGTTTTTTAATAAAGAACCATATGGATATACCAGATGGGTTCTAGAATACTGAAAGCATCTGAAGTTTGCACTCATTAGATAACTATGTGTGAAACAGTTATGTACCTAGTGAGCTAGAAATGCATGTTGTCTGGTAGCAAAACCTCTCCTAATTGGGTTTGCTTCAGTTAAAAAATCTTTTGCTTAAAAAAAAAAAAAATAGTTGTCACTGTCATTGACTTTAGACTGACATCTTCTTTAGATGGAAGAAACAAGTCTAGACCTTTCAGTCATAGCTGCTGATTGCCGTGCACAGTCAAGGGAGACATACGCTCCCATCCCAAGAAAGATGACCAGAGTTGCAGCTCTCTGAAAAGGTTTAGCAACATGGCCAGTAATTTTGATAATTCTGATTCAGCAAAGGATGGGTGCATGTGTTTATGAAAAATCTATTAACAGCTAATCCAATGCTTCTATATAAACATCAGGACTTGCTGAATCTGGGCCTCGGTAACTTTCATGTGGCAGCTTTTATTCTTAAACACATACACGATGGTGCACAGGTACCCAAGAAGACACTTATTAGGATGAAGACAGAAAATAAAATATCTGTGGGAAGTAAAAGTTTGCAGGTTTGGAACATTAAGTAGCACTCCCACTGGCAAACTCAAAAGGAGCTCTTCTGTGCAGGGAGAGTAGTTAAAAAACAAGCAACACATGGAAAGAAGCCTGTTGGGGAACATGATATTGCAGTAAGCAATTTACCAACAGCACAGCTGAATCTGTCATCACCGCTCCAACTAAAGCTGTGTCACTTCTAACTTTCACTTCATATTAAACCCAATTAATTTAGAAATACTGAGTACCTTCCAATTTAGCTTTTTTTTGTTTGTTTTTTTCAAAGAGAGTGAGTATATGTGGCTGCTGTGGGAGAAGTATTATCACAAGTTCCATCTGGAATGTATACTAGAAGATGCAGGACAAGACCTGAAAGCCACACACGAAGAACACAATATATCAGAAAAATGTTGACTAGCTGCTAGTGCTACAAAGGAAAAAAAAAGTGGTTTGGAGATTCTGCTAGATCACCAAAAGTAGGTGATTAAGTGTAACAAAGATGATAAGTCTTTCTCCAGAAGGAAGGCCAGCATCTTCTGACTTGTGCCTCTTTAATTCTGTCCACTTTCTTCTCTATTGTTCATTTCAGCTTCTGTGCCCTCTTTGCCTTCCTGCAAAATTTAACACTTGTGTATCACCCGTGTCTTTCTCTGCTAGAAAAAAAAGGCTGGACTGACATCGTCCTTCTCCTTTATACTAAATGGGAAAAGTGGCTGGGGAGGGAAGTTGCAGCTTATTCCACCATAGCACTAGAGCAAGTTAAGTCGTAGGAAATCATGCTGGGGATGAGTTTTGGTTCCCGTGTCCAGCACATGACATTCAAAGGACACACAATGTTGTAGCAGTGACTCTAACCACTGACAGCACAGTATGCTTACACCAGTATAAAATGGATTTAAAAGCAGATACCTTCTGCAAGAGGTTGTGCTGGAAATCATCTCATACAACATGGGCCACTGACATATGCTCTTGAGTCTATTTCGTTAAGCATGTTCTTACCTTTTTTTCTGGAGGAAACGGCACATATTTCTCCTCATGATGGATAACAATCAAACATACTATTTTCCTTAGATTTGACTGCATATAGTTGAGTGAGATTATGCACCAAGTTCTAGTATTAGCTATGTTTTGTGTTTGTTCTCCTTAATTATTATCCATTAAAGATCTTATTAGGATTAAGCAGAGAACATTACTTATAGACATTTTTAAATGTATTTTTGATTCATTAAAAAGACAAGCCAGAAGTTCACTCTTACTTCTGCCACTTTAGCTGGTACGATGTTTCCTTCATATGGGCATCCCAATGCACACGACACATACCTACAATAAAAAGACAAAACAAAGATACTTCTGGTTGATATATGTGTATTTGTATCCATCCATGTTACACAAAAAACAAAGGTTAAATATAATTTTGAATATTTAAGACAGTCAATGTGGAGTAAATGTTTGAATGAAAAGATAAGACTATATCAGATGAAAATAAAACAGAGATTCATTGTGTTATTTATGCTCAAAGTATGTCACAAGTTGTAAGGGACTGACAAAGCACCCAAGCTAACGTTACTGCAGGACACTTCAAATTTTCTTGGTTTTTCTTTCTGAAGCTGTAATAGTCAGGTCAAGTTTTGCCTTGCCTGGCCCACACAAGGTATTCAGAGGAAGACAGCACTTTCTTCCTTGTACTAGCTGCCCAGATCATAGAAAGCAACACATGGACACAAGCAACTTGTAACAATCCCACCATCTTGTAAGTCATTGGATTGTGCTGAATGGGGTAGCTTGCCCCCTCTACCTCTGTACTTGCATTTCTGCCCCAGAGGAATTATAGCTCCATCACAAGCTGTACTTTAGGTATGCCTTGGGACACGAAGAAACTGAGAAGCCAGGCTGCGTCTCCCAGCAGCTATCAGCTCCACAAAGCACAAAAATTGAACGCCACAACCAAGCCTCCATTGTTCAGTCTTAAAGCTGTGTTAGCATAGAATTTGGTTTAAATTTCCTTTTTTTTAATGACAATTAAGGGCCATGGAATTCCAGTTAAACTTCTAATTGTTTATCTTAAATTGATTAGGAATAGGATTAAACTAACCAGAAACAGCCATTCAAAATCAAAATAAGTGTGGCTGTAGAGGGATTTACAACAGATTCAGAGGCAGGCAGAGCCCCAGTCCCAGTGGGAGGTTGCTCAACTGCTTAATAGAAGAACAACAGCCTTCATTAATCCCCCATCATTCCTTTTCCCTCAACACTGAAGGATATAATGTAAAATTATACACTGTATAATGCAAACGGGATTGAACAGATGCCAGTTTGTATGCAGTCAAGGTCCGCAGGGTAAAGGATGTATTGTTTCTTTTCAGTTGAAGGAGAAACTGATTGATAGAATGTGAAATTAGGATGAGTAACAGGCAAAAACAAATTGTGAAAAAAATGTCAACATTTTAATGCGCATAACATATTCCATCCCTTATATGAAGGTACAGTGTTGGCATACTGGAAGTAGCAGTAAGAATGAGGCAAACCTTGAACCTAAAAAGAACTTGATTAGCCCTGACAAAGAAATGAAAATTAATTTCGTTTCCACAAAAATGGTTAGGTCCATTACATCCTGCTCATAATTTTAGTCCAGATGCCTACTAGGCATGATTTCAATTATCTGTATGTCATTATGAAAACCACGTTTCTGAAACTTGGCCATAGACTTCATTAAATATCACCCCCAATTTAGACGTCACTGTTTAAGTTTCAAAATTCTAAATTTTCTTATCCACATTAAAGATAAAAAAGTAGCTACTGTTAACAGTTAAATACCGCCCTGCTTTTCAGTGACACAGAACTCAAAAACAATTCAGGATACTTTCCTTAATTTTTTTTAAGGCATACACAGCTTTTCAAATGAAACCAAGCATGAAAAATTTCAGACCCAAAAGAACGCATTTCATAGAACACTACGGTGCCTAGAGCTAGTGAATCCACAGACTTTTACTGAAATTATTTTGCAACATCAGCCACAGCACTTATTCTGAAGTGAGCAAGATCAGTACTAAACACAAAGTAAATGCAAAACATGCAGTACATATATGCACGTTCCCTTTAATTATATATATCTTTACATGTTCCTAACGGCTACATATGTTAGATCAAGAAGACGTGCATTTGGTAGTGATAAAATGACATCTGGAATGGAGTAGGGCAAACAAAAGTAAAAGCAGGCCAAAAGGTATCTAGAGAACAAGGGAATACTCCCTGTGGTTCACACCAGCGAGCAGAAACTCGCCTGAGCTCACATAATTCAGCTGGGCCTGCTGGGGTATGAAAGTATGTGGTGACCTGAGGAATCTGCCTACTACAATGTACAAATCTGTTTGAGATTATGAACTCTCGGCACGCTTACACCATTGTGACTAGACTGACATTTTAAACAAGGAAAATATGATAGATGTAATCTATCTGGGCAGCTGATATACAATATTAAACTGGAGAAAATAGGGATTACTGAAAGAATTTGACAGGTAAAGAACTTCCTACCAGAGAGAGAACAAAGTCCTGTGGAGAATGAAAGAACTGGGTTTCAGTAGAGTTCATCAAGGATGAGCTTGGCAGAATTTTATCTAATATTTTGATTTAATAAATTGGCATAAAAAGCAGAGATGTGGTGATAACATTACATTTCCTAGTACTGTCAATACAAAATATCCACTGAGATTCCATGGAGAAAGGACAAGAGCAATAGAAATGGGACGTGGCTAGTGGCAATGACAAAGCTTAAAGTGAGGCTGTAAAAGAGTAAAATGCACTCCAAAAATATATCTCAGGATAAACATTTTTAATAGAGGACATAAAATATGAATTCCATTTGACAAGTTCTTGCTATATTCTTATTGGAAATAAGAGATACAATTTGAGTCATTTGTAGAAAAAGTAATGCGAGCTTTTGAAAGGAGAAAACAGGCATGTCTACGTGAAAGAGGGAAGATAATCACGTGTCTGATCTGAGCGTTTGCCAAGACACATAGACTTAAGGCAGCACCAGGTGGGATGCTTTCTAATTGCATTTCTGTGGTTCCCAATTAATAAGTTTAAGTGAGAAGAAATAGGTTTTGATAGGAACGTAGATCCATTGTCTACAGATGTTGTTTGGTTGTTACATTTTCTTTTTTCTGTATGAAATAACCCATAATGCATTAAAAGCACAAGAGAATCCAGCAGAGCTCCAGAACCTCCACCCACAACCCTCCAGAAATTGGAGACAGCTTTGGGGAATGTGCTGAAGAAGCACTTAGAAAGAAAAAACTTAACAAGACAGAGGCACAAAGATCAACAAAAGACACAAATTTAAAGAAGAGTCTAGTCAACTGCAGCAAACACTACTGACAAGTCAAGAAGAATGAGGACAGACTACTGTTTCTGAGATATTGTCATCAGGGAGTTTGGTGAGAGCTGTTGCAGTTGCAAGCAAGGAACAGAAGCCAAAGTGTAGGAGTTATAGGAGGGAATCACAAAAGAGGGTCTCCAGACAGTAATTCTAAACAGCGCCTTCAATGAGCTTAGGAATGAAGAAGAGATAGGCGATGAGATATGAGATGAAGAACCAAGTAGGGTCAAAGGTGCAATTGTTAAGAGGCAAACGCTTGCTTTTATTGCAGTGGAAAAGAATCAGAGGACAGTGAGAGGTTAAGAAACAGAATCAGGGAGGGGAGAAATAAGAGGAAGAACAGAACATGGGGTCACTGAGGCAAGCGGAAGGGGTACAGATGGAAAGTAGACAAGAAACTCCTGCTGTTCTGACAGTGGAGGAGAAAGAGGAAAGATTAGGGAAGGGGAGGGAGAAGAGAGTGACAGAAGGAAGAGCATACTGTATTCTTCCTTAGGAGAAAAAGCAAGATCCTACGTGAAGAAAAGCAGCAGAGGGAAAAACAGGGAAGAGTTTGAGCAATGAGTTACAGGGGCAACTGGGATTTAATTTGGGGATTCAATTAAGTTGGAGAATACAGCTGTTGTCTAAAAAGATGGCAGGAATGAAAGGGAAAAAAAAAAAAAGACTATAATGAAAAAGACTGTCTTGGTCTCAGGATATTCACCAGAGACACTTCACAGTATAAGAGCAGAAGCAAATATCTGGGAGTTCACAAAGCAGACTCTGCAATGGAAGTGTTTAATTCTACGTATGTGCTTAAATCTTTGCTGAATCAAGGCCAGAAGTTTTAGTAGCTTAACTACGTCTTTAGCATGCAAGCAAGAAAAGAGCCCACGCAGCAGAGGTGGAAAGAAGGACCTGCAATAGGTGAACATTATCTATACAGCTGCTTTAGGAACACCCGGGTAAATGCTGTTTTGCTCACTCAAGCTCTGTGAAATCAGAATTCCTCTTTTTAAAGTGATAAAAACAAGTTTTCTACTTATTTCACATGGCAGAGTTTACTTAGTATCTTGCCTGTTCTACAGATTTCTCTGCAGGTGAGCGTCATTTGGTTTCCTCCTAAATTGTCTTCTGTGCACACAAAAACAATTAAAAAAAATAAACCCCAACAACTTTCCAGTGTAATATTTTGGACAAAAATACTGAACAGCCTCTGGGGATGGGGAGGGAGAAGGAAAAGGAAGAGAGTTTTCAATTTCTTCCAGTAAGCCAAAACCAAATTGCAACGCTCCACAAATGGTATAGACAGTATAAGGTCCCCACGATCAAGGTCACTAGGAATGGTGATAATCACCACACCAGCCCAACAACTGTGAAGTGCAGGATAGAAAACCGCAAACAGGGTAAATGAGCAAACTTTTCATAACCGAAGTGTGTTAAAAGGAAAATGAATCCAAGCAGAAACTGAACTCCATGTTGTAATCAGCCCTTTGTCAGCTTGTTTCAGCAAGAGTTCCAGAGCCAGATCCACAGCTGCTACCACAGCTGGAAGCATGGAGCCTCCCGAGAAGCCAGTTGCAGACTCAGATGCTGCTGTTTCCTGTTTATTATTATAGTGTAAGTTCGCATATAATTTACCATGTTCACTGCAGATGTATTTATTTTTATTGGATGTTCGTGCTAAAATGTATATGCCTATCATTTGGTGAATTCATAATATTAAGGTTGATATATTCTGTCTCTCCGCAAAGGAAGCCATTTGTTAAAAACAGGCAATCTTTACTGTAAGGAGAGGGGAAATACAAAGAAGAGAGGAGGGAAAGGAGATTCTTCCAGAGACAGGATCTCCAAGCCAAGCTCATAATGTGTAAATAAGGCCAGAATTTTTTTTCTACATTTGATTTAAAAAAAAACAAACAAACAACCTCTCCATGTATTTAGTGCCCAGTTACAAGTAATATATATACTATTCAAAGTGAAATCCTATAGTAATAATATTTGTTATTATTTTTAGAACGCCCAGAAAATACCATTAAATTGTGAACTATGTTCTTGGAAATAACTTCCTCCCTAAAAACAGAACAAAGCTGTTACTATAATGAAGGGCCACTTAACTTTCAATAACTGTATCAAATCATCCATGGAGCAATAGTAGCAAACACATTGTTTTGTTACCTTATAATTTCATACTAACATTTCAAGCCTGACTTTTTGCTACCCTTTAAGAAGAAACAGGGATTATTTTTACTTTGTACAGGTGTCCCCTTTTAAAAAAAAAAAAAAAAAAAAAGTAGCTCCTCTGGCCTACTAATAATATTTTCTATCTGCAGGCACACGAAAAAAAAAATGGTAAAACTTGGTATAAAGTTATTCCTAAGGAAAATCTCCCCTTTTACACAGTGCAATAATCCAGTATGATAGTTAGTACAAAGGCTCCTACATTCAAAAGTAGACATCGTTAACCTGTCCCCAGGACAAAGAAATGGACTGAGTCCCCACATCACAGAAATCTCCAGCTTCTCAACCTTCTCCAAGGGACTGTGACCACCTGGCTTAATACTGTGCAACCCTGTAGACCTATTTACCATTTGAACACTAAAAGGTGTTGCTTCCAAGTTTATTAAATATTCATCTACATTTTGTTGTTCCCATGATCTCAAATATAGACTCACGGTGAGATGAAGGTTTTAAATTGGTTTTACTGTCTAAAGAAGTGATAATGGTATAAATCACCCTGTTATCAGTATAATTGTGACTATGCTAAACTACACAATGTAGCCTAAAAATGGAGTTTTAAAGCAATGTCAAAAACCATATGGACTCCAGTCCTAAATATTCCAGAATACCAGAAAAATATGAGTTCAAAGTTTCCATCTGTATTCATAAAACTTATGCAGCTTTAAACTGTACTGATTTGTGCAGAACTGAATTGCTGGAGTTTATCTCAGGGTACTTCTAATTAGGTATCTAAAATACAGAATTGTAAGGCCACCCAAATATCCTGAATTAAGGTATTCAAGACTAATAAAAGAAAAAAAGAGCATTGATGAAGTGAATTATAAAGATCAGATTGTCTTGATAATCAAAAGTATCAGATAATCAGGATGTTTCTTTATAAACAAAACAGATGTCATTATTAGTTTCCAGAATTACTTGTTATAAAGTATACAAATTAAATAAATATTAATAAATAAATATTAATAAATAAAATGGTTGTGTTCTTCCACTTTTTTTTTCAAAATAAATCCAAATATCACTAGCACGAGATAAAGATAACTAAAGTAAATTCTTTCTCTTTGAGTTTCCACTATTCTGTGTCTTACCTTGCATATTAGCATCAAAGTAAAACAATAATTATTTCCTATAATCAACAAGGAATTATATATGTTGTAACCTGTAACTTTTATTCTAACATAATACAAAAGGTAATAATAACAATATTGCATACAATCTTTTGTTTGGTATCTTTCTACCACAGCAAAAAAATATTGCTATATTTCAAGTATATCAACCAGTTTTTGAATTCTGTAAAAACACAGATATAAGTCAAATATTGATACATTTCAATATGCTTTTATTTATTGTGAACTTCACCAAACTGCTCGTTCTTAAAAGACACAGGACTATAAACAAAGGAACTGCATACACCAGTTTAGAATTAATGTGTGATTACATATGCTTTAATTTATGAAGCAGCAGCTTTGTAAGGAAATGCTTCTAGAGTTATTTTACAGCAAACATTTCCATCTGTTTTTCTAACGCTAAACCTCTAAACTTTTGCATACACATTCACATTTACACATGCAAATAGTCCAAATGGCCTCAAAAAGGCTAGGCACGTGAAAATTTTTCAGGACTAGGACATAAAATCAACTTTTAACTGCTGGTCATGGAGATGTGGTGTTTAGTAGGGAAAAAAAAAAAATTACAACCTTTCAGCTCTTATATCGCCAGTTAATTTTTATGAGGACTAAGACAGCCCTATACAGAACTGAATGTTTCAGAGGGAAATAGCCTGACATGTCACCGTCAAAGGACACAAAGGAGGTACTGAAGCACCATTTGTTGAAAAGGGGGAAACACAAGTCCCTACCTCCTTACAGTTCTCCTATTGAATTAATTGCAATTTATTTCTGTGTCTTTTTAAATTTTGGAATACATTAACTTGGAAGAATCTAGTTTAATCAGAATTTACTTAACATTTTCCTCATAAGTACACCTAATTTAAAAATGCATTTAAATTAAAACACAATTCAAGTGACTACTTTCAATTACTACTTGCCATAGTTTCTCATCAGCCCTGGCTGTTTTAACAGTACCTGAATAATGCATTAAAAGATGCCACTCTAAAACCAGCAGTACTTTGTATCATTTCACATGCAAAATATGAGTAGTAGTAATTAGCTGACCGCATAGTTTATAACTGATTTGGCTCAGTATCTTCACAGAATATGTCCCAGATGTTACTGTAAAGTTTTTATGAATGTACAAAAAATAAAAATAAAATCCCCTTTATGATGCTAATAAATACTCTTAACTTCTAAGACCATACGCAAGATTTCAATTCTTCATAAACATTTGAACTAATTTAGTAAACATTTAGGAAACTGTGTACTGTGATACAGATTTTAAATGTGACAACATAGATTTTCAGGATGATGATCAAGTCAATGTTAGTGCAGCTGTAGCAACAGTAAGACATGCAAAAGCTTAAAGTTTAGTTTCAACTGATTGAGTGCATTTTTCATAAGATTCAAGGATTGCCAATGATTTACACTCACTACATAAATTCTAAATTGCCAGTAAAAATAGGAAATAAGACTTAAAGCCTTTAAAATTATTTTTGGAAGTATTTTTCAACTGCATAAATAAGGAGTTAGGGCAAGGCATTAAATTATCCATTTCCTGCAAATAAATAACACTTTAAACAATAATAGTGCTTTAGAAAGGAAACAATCTTGGTATTGAAATTGATAGAAATATAATTTTTGCATATTAATATTTTTATTACGTGTGTAATTCAAGCAAAATATTTAGCCTACAAAATTTATATTAGAAGCCAAAATGTGTAGTCCTGAGACCTTGCTTAAGCAACGGCTGCAGGTTTTGCCCATGGTTCTTTAAAAAGGTGATTAAAAACAAAACGTTGATTCTCAGTGCAGAGTACAAATCTTTGTCCATGCAGCTGACAGGCTCATTTGTGTTACCTTGCACCACAAAGCCTACTAAGACATTGATTGTATCTATTGTAATTTACATAAATGACAAGGTGCTAATCCTTAGCCTATAGACAGGTAGGATGGGATTCATCTGTTCTAACTTCTGAATTCAAAGATAATCATCTACACCCTATGCCTTTGACTAACCCAGGATAGGACCCAAGCTTCTTTGCAGCCAAGAGGATGGATGGCCCTGAGAGTGATCCATCTTATCCTAAGGCAGGTACTTCAGAAAGCACATATAATAAATCACAACCTGAAGGCTGCCTGTTTCTCTCTACTAACTACAAGCAGATTTAGGATGATAAGCTCAGACTTGTCATGAGGTCACACTCAGATTTGCCTCATGTTAACAATAGTTGTAAACAATATGTAATTATTTTCAGTAACTACAAGACACGCGGCTAAATAAAACCTGAAAAAAATCTTCTCCTTCAAATTAAATAACACCCACTCAAACTATGAGCACCAATTCCAAATACATCAACTGATGAGTTATAAAACATCCCATCCTTTTGTTTCCAAACTGCTGGGCTTGAAGTCATTCAACAGAAACTCCCAAATTTCAGTTTCTGAAACTGTCAGTTTCAGCCCCCACTTGTCTATGTGATACTTAAAATACAGGTCTGGACATAAAGCATAAAGAACATCGCATAAAGATCAACTTGCCACAAAGCCTTGACTGTCTCGGCATTTAGAGAATTTTGCATGCAATTGGGATACAAAAATGCCATTTATTTTATCTGTCACTAAAAGCAGCTTCTTTAGTAGCAGTTAAATATGGGATCGTAAATCAAGATCATAAATCGCAGGCTCTGATCGCTAATTATTTTTTTATTGTTTTATCTCCAGAAAAAAGTCACCTTGGTTGCACTGAATATTCATATGAAATCTCTGTTTAAGTTTTACTTTCTGATTATCTTTTCCACACTGTTTTTCATCAAGAAAGAGAAGCCCTGCATTTTACATCATTAAATACAATGTAAAATTCCACAAGTCTTCTAAATGTACTGCAATATTTGGGAACTAATGAACAACTTCCGCTCCATGAATTCCTAACGAATTCCCTGTAGTAGGGCAGACTTTTGTTGGAGGTTAGTAGCAGACAAAATTATGACTTAGTGTTCTAGAATTAAGTTGGAAATGATGGTGTGCTTCCATAATCTTCCCCCTCACAAGCAGCTGAAACGTTGTAAACAGATTTATTTACTTCCTGGATTTGGCATTCAAAACTGATGCTTCTTCCTTATCGGCATTTTTTATTTTTTTAACTAATTAGAAGTTTTAAGTCCACCTTCTAAAGATTTGTTTAACTGTTAAGAGACCCACCATTAAAAAAAAGTCCTTCTGATTTCTGCATTTCTGTGTTTGTGCTGCTGCTATTACTTTTCTGGTCTTCGGAATGCCACTCAACAAAAGACAGTATACTGGAGCTTAAAAGTACCAAGGTAGATGGACACTAAACAAGTCTTTTGTTTTTAATTATTTCTGAGCAATCATTGCATCTCAGTGCTTCCTACAGATTCCTGTAACTGCAATCCAATGAGGAGTGCATCTTACAGTATGAACACGCAGGAACAAGACTTGATGCATCACAACACTTGGTAATTATTCTCTTGAAAACATATTTGTCTGGACTCTGATCCATAGCAGCATTTTATTTCTCATTAATTACTATTTTGCATCCTCAAAATCTCCCTTGGAGAGACTTGGCACTCAAATTCCAATTGGATTGCCTTAACCAGTTCTCTTTTATCTTCTAACATTAACATGCTCAAAAGTTTATTTTCACTATTTTCATATACTGAAATCCATGTTCAGTGGATGTTTCAGATACTCAGAATTATTACTTTAGGTAGGTTTCTTTTTATTATGAAATAAGGCTCCATATTCTGCAATTTAGATTCTCAGCAGATTTTTAACAGATTAGCTACTTTATTAGTGAGTTATGTTAGATCCCCCTGGACAAATACCAGGCAGTCCTCTCCTAAAATTTTTGATTTGTTGAAGTGTAACATTAGTCCAGCATCTTATCTGCTGACGCCTCAACCTCTAATTTTCACTGGATAAATTAGTTCCCAAGCTAATATCCTGCGATGAAGATAGCTGTAGTATAAACATAAACGTAGCGTATCTTCAATACCCTCTCTAATTGGATTCTTTACTCGGTTATAATCCCACAAAGCAAATGATTCTGTCAATGGCTTCCTACTTCTGGATGATTCACTTTTCTCAGACCTGTAAGCTTGAGGAAGAAAGATATAGCTGGAGAGAACTTACATCATTTCCATTCACGACTTCGAATCTGTTCGCCTTGCAGCGTTATCTGATATCATGCAGTCCCCTGCTGAAGCCTTGTGTTGTAACGTGCTGCACCTGGCACGACAGACTCAATAAAATTGTCCTGCCTAGGCTTGCATACTGAAGTGAAATCAGAGATCTTTGCACTGGATACATAAAGCAAGCACTTTTAAAACCATAATCTTATTGCATTTTCTTTGAATTCAATTATTTCTCTTCATCTCTGTACTGCTGTTTTTTCTGTTTGCTTCATTATCTCGTTCTTGACACCCTCCTCTTTGTATGTCCTTGCCTTTTTTCCTTTTTCTTTTCTTCATTATTATAATTTTTTTTTGGTGCTCTGCTTCTGTTTGACCATTTTCAGCCTTTTACCTCTTCTTCTCTGTACATGCCTTCCCATCCTGCTGCTTTCTCTTTTATTTTCTACTGTGTGCAGAAAAAATCCTGCCACACACAGTTCATCAGATAGAAGACAGTAAATGTATAGGAATGTTGTAGAATCCCATCATGGCAACAGTCATTTCCATCATGTCACTGTATGAGTGCCAAAATAACTGCTACTGGCGTATTACAAATGCCTCAGACATACAGTCTGGGGAAAAAAAAAAAAAAAAACACCAGGTTGCTACTTTCTAAAACATGTAAAAACTGTTGCAGAGAAAAGTAAACATTTTAAATTCCAACATCAATCTAGAGTACACCACTGAGGGTTCTTCATCACCTGCAGTTTACATCTTCTGGACCAGTTGCAAGGTCCATTTGTTGATACCCATACTATAGAAAAAATACAGTGCACAGGCTTTGAGGATTCCCTTGATGTTTGGTTGCCTCTGTTGTGCCATTTGTTTGATTTTTTGTTAGTGAAATACAGGACTTTGAAACCAAAAATATTGCCTGACATGCCTAGACACCACAGAAAACTAGAAAACAAAAATTTAGTGTAAAAATGTTCACCAGTGCCTAAGGTTCATTGCTATACACATGTGGTCTTTTTTTAATTGACTGCCTATTTCCTTATCCACACCTACCTGGGACCTAAAATTCAGGCATCCCTGAACTCGATCCTCCCAGAAAACCCAAATTACTAGTTATGTTATCAACTCAGAATTTAGTTTCAGAAAATGTGGCAAACAGTGTCACAATAGACCTCTTATAAGAGAAGTTGCCTAGGAAGGCAAACCCTGACTCTCCCTGACAGATTAGCAGCTAGGTAGTGTATTTAAACTCTGGTATAAGTTATTGTTTCTGAATACAGTGAAAGTCCTAACTTCTCTATTCACTGTTTTTCCATCTGAAATATACAAACAGTCTAGGAAAAAAGGACTAAAGCATTTTATGAGCTATCTTTGGTTGGAAGTGTGTCTGTGTGTTAAAATCCTTGGGTTGGACAAGATGACCTCCAGAGGTCCCTCTCGACCTAAACCATTCTGATACACTCTGATCTTCTGAGGCTGAGGTATAACTAGAAATCAGGTATCACTTTCTCAAGATAAATGCTCCAACTACCACATAACTGGGTAAAAAGTGAACAGTAGCATTACCTCATCACTATTTCTGGAGGAAAGACAGATCCTAGTATTTATTCCCACGCAGGTTTTCAAGCACTTAGTCTCTGAGGTATCTACCTCTACCTATTTTCAAGTCCAGGTATTTTCTGAGCATGATGTATTTTGCATTACTAGCAATCCTCAAGGAATCTCACTGTTGAGTTTCTCTTGAACCCACGTTTGCCTTTCTGTATTCACAAGGACTTCACATTATTACTTATCTTTGATAAGTAGCTCTGTGTAACTCAAAAGAAAACGGAAATGAAAAATAAAGACAGCTCAAGGGCAAGTACCATTCAGGATTATTTCAAGTTTAAAAGAAGGTACTCTAGAGAAAGATAAACACTGGCCAAATCCAGAGTTTCATGCACTAGAGACTCCAAACTCTTCAATGCCTGGAGTTTTCAAAATAACTTACATTGAGAATATTTTTTTTCTTAGGAGTAAACTTGTTCTATCATTTTTATACCTTGATTCTACAGTGTATGAAGTAATATATTATCAACACTGTAATAAAATTAAAGTATGCAGGGTATTTTTTAAGGCGCAGGTAACAGTGTTATGAGTTCTCAGGAGGACAAAATAAATTTTCTTCTGTCATCTGTGACAATAAAAATAAATTTGTATAATAAAATGGGTATGTTTATACACACAGGTTATTTTTTCCAATTTCCAGAGGAAACTAGTCACCATTAGTAGCTACAGAACAAAGAGCAAAATTACTAAATATATTCAATCTTTAAAAAACAAATCACAATAAAGACTATTACTTTCGTTTATCTAAAATGTAAAAATGGTAGTATACTTTTCTACTGGTACAAAAGAAACCCTATAACAGTGATTCCAATAACTGTGTATTACGTAAGAATCTTTATATTTACCCACGCACTGGAATATTCATATTCCTTGCAGATTTAACAACTTCTTCAAATTTTTCTATGCTTTCTTCAATTGAACAATTAATATTCATTTTGCTAAAAGATTCGGATGCTGCACCAAATACTGAGACTTCTGTAGCCCCTGCTGCAATCTGAAAAACACATTTCAATAAAACAGAATCATAACACTATATTAAGAGATTAGGTTAAGCATTTACTTCTGCATGACATTCTAGAATTTTAAAGTACGTTACATCATCCGTATCTAAAATATAAGTGTCATTCACATTTTTTTTAAATCTTTTGCATACAAACAGATTGAATGAAATTTTGAGTTCATTCACTATGGCATATTTCCTTCCTCTTCTTAGCAATTAGGTAAACATATTTTTAAAGCGATAAATGATAAAGGTATTAAGATGTAGGAAACCGTATGAACCAACTAAAAAATAACAGTGATTGATAATTATATTCATTTTTCAGAAAAGGAAAAGATCATATAACAACTCTGAAATATCCATCCTCTGTACAAAGCCTGTTCCTCATGAACGCCAGGAAGTCATTCTTGTGCTTAGGAAAGCTCTGTGCCTGCATGTGCCTACAGCAGCAACAATAACCAACAGGGATTTCCTTGTCAGAGCCAACTCGAGGATCAAGGGCTCCATTGGTCTTGGTGTCACAGTCGATACGGATAACATGGAAAATGTGTATGTGAGAGTCTGCTGAGAAACAGTCTCAGAGCAAATACCAGTCTAGAAAATGTGTAAATGTGGTGACTTCACTGAAGGGGCAATTAGCTTGAGCTCAGTACCTCAGTACTCAGTAAATCAACTAACGTGAGGCAAACTAGTATATACTGAAAGCCAAATGATAGAAAAAAACAATTAAGCTTAAGAGAAAAACTAATTAATTAATTCTCACTCTCCAATGAGAATAATACTCTTGTTCTATGAAATAAATGGAGCTTTTCCCTTTACTCTCTGCTTCTACAGCATAATGTCTAAGCTTCAGCAACCCTTACAGGAACAAATACCCTTTCAAATAGAGAAAAAAAATAGCAGCAACAAAGAAGTCAGCAATCACCTACAACTATATTTGCATGGTTTTCCTTTCATTATATCACTAAATGCAGTACAGAGATACAGCAGATTTAACTCAACTCATACAAGCTACCACTGCAGACAAAGTTGTGGCACTATAAATCTGACTCTTGATAGTTAACTCACCTATGTACAGGATTCTGTTTTAACAGAGATCTCATACGCAGTATAGAAAGTGAAAGACAGTCCATTTCATTTAATTGACTCTTTCCTCATCCTTCTTCACTATTTTCCAATAAGAAACTCTTCAGAAACTTTTCTAGGGCCAACAGAAGAACTGTCTTTCTCTTTACATACAAGCATCATTTATAGGAAATTGCAAAGACTGTTTGATCAATAGTTCCATTGAAATACCTTAACATCACTCCGTGAATTTGCCCATTTTTCACAATGAAAACTGTCAGACTTTAACTAAAAGAACTACAGCTTAGTTTTAAAAGGACAGGTTATATGACATTAAATAGCTACTTTATCATACTTAACTGAAATGGTCTGAAACATGAAAGAGGTAATTGTGGATACCTTCTCTGAAGCTACTTACAGCAGAATGAAAACCTTGAAGATTAGGCGTGAGAACAGGATACTGGACTCCAGGGTGCCGCTCGATGGCCCTCATTACTTCTTTGTGATCTGCCATCTAAAAAATATAAATAATTTGTACTGATCAGCAGTTCTTTTCTGATTTTATACAGCTAAGCAGAAATGGGCTTAAACTATGGTTTTGCCTTCATTAGGTATACAGCTCATATAAAAAGTGTAACAACAAAGGGGTTAAACTACAAGCGCTCCTCTTTTGCATTTCTTAACTTTTGAGTACCTGAGTTGCAAGCTTTCTACTTCTATATGAATATAGAATTGGAGCTAAGATTTCTACAGTGTTTCTTTTTGTGTGTATGTGTAAAAACACAATTTGCATCATAAATTGATAGACTTGTGATCAGATTCATCATCAGCTATTATTGCAACTGTAAACTTACCTCAGTGAACTGAATAGGTGGAATTAACAGTATAACCGACGTATTAAAACCATCCAAATCTTGAAAACTTCAGCACTCTGACAAATGCAACTTCACAATCTTAACAATAAGTGAACCTGAATTACTCAACACTGTAATCAGCATATTTGAAAAGACTAATCACAAGTCTATCCTTAAAAATGCAGCAAAATCCAGTTCTCTGTGCAGTGTAACATTTTTATATACTTTGAATTTTCTTTCAAAAGAAGAAAAACTTTATTACAGCAAAGGCAAACATCATTATTTTATGCAAGCATTTGTCTTCCTTAGCCTCCTCTCACAAAAGAAATTCTGCCTTTTTCAAGATATTCTTACATTTTTCTCACTCAAGATTAAACATACTCCATCTACTAATCAAGAAGATGAATCAAGACTTATTCATGTAATAAACTGTAAATTATTCAGACAAGCACATTTTTCTTGAAAGAAGTGGAGGAAAAATGAGTTTATTTTTTAATGGTGTGCATACCTGTAAACAATACAGTTAATAAAATGTATCCCTCATATTTCATGTCTTACAGATTTTGAGTTTTAAAAACCAAACAGTGTATTTTCAATGCTTTTTTAACCATCTCTCATCACAGCAAATCTTCCATGCAAACAATATTAAATTGAATTTCTGATTCATTCCATGCTGATGAAAAGCCATTTAAGGAGTACCATATGAAAAGATACATGAACCACAAAGCCTTCATTACTCCTTATTTTCAAGAGAAACTTTATTGATAGCTTTGCAGTACCACAATACTAAATATGTGATAGTAAGTTATACCAGATTATTAACTGACAACCTACTGGCAATCTGGAATCTTCCTGTCACTGGTTTCCTACTATGAGAATTCATCGATTAAAAATATCAGAAAAATGTATGTATGCCTCCTCAAATGTAAGCCCAACATGTACCCATAAGGAAGTGGATATAAGGTATGAAAAGTGTCTTATGGCCAGACACAACTAATTTCTAATCAGCAAACAAATGATGGCACAAAGCAACTTTCTGTAATTGCTTATGCATAAACTATATCAGTGTGCCCACCTAACATATCTGATAACCTCACCAAAAAAAAATTTGTTCTTCAAAATCCTTCATTTTTCATTCCTTAATTCAATATAAATAGTATCTACATTTCCCAGGGCAAGGAATAATGTTTGAAACTAAGTAATCAATTAAATGGCAAATGTTGGAACTAATTCCACATTTTAAAATTATAGCCTGTCTTAAAATTTAAAAGAAAACTAAAATGACACTTTTTCAACTAGTATAAAGCTGCCAGGTCCAGATAATATTTTATATACTACATTTGTCCCACAGCTATTTTTCCTGTAAGTAAAATCCCATTCTAACACATATTGCACGTTTTAAGATTTTAAATTGTAATAAAATATTTCTTTTCCAAATTTCTTTAAAAATAAGCTTTTTAATGGTAGGTATTTATAATTTTTGGCCATATAGGTTATAGGTGTGGGATCCTGTTTTATATGGCACCTAGCTACTGCAGAACTTTTTCTTTTAGCTTTTTTAAGTAAAAAACTCTGCCAAAAAAAACAGTGGATGGGAAACCATAAAAGAGCTTTAAAATACTAAAAAAAGAAATAAGTGAATGAGTGATCTAAACATAACCACGAATTCTATTCCCATGACCTATGAAAAGAAAAAAAAAAACAAGCAAAGAAAAGGCAGTCAAGACTGCAATCCCTATCAAAGCAACACAATCTTATCTTTTAAAATAAAAGACATTTTAAACACAAATTAAGCCATTAAAATAAAGTATTCAGACACAAATTTAAGATAAGAAGGGATTGCTGATTTTTTCCAAAACTGACAACCTGTGCTAAATTTGGTACTCCTAATGGCTCACAGGAAAAGGAAGTAATTAAACAAGAAAGGAAGAAATCCACCTTTGCTTTAGAATTTTCCTTCTACTGTTTAAAAACTTACATTATTCTCTGTTGTGGCAACTGCTAAAGTTCAATGGCACTTGGAAAAACTTAGCCTAGCCACTTTTAATTGGCACAGCATCATTGCCCATGCACTGACAGCAAAAAAATTCTGCATTGTGGCTGTTCTCTTCCCTTTTCCTATCACCCTTCCTCTCGGTCCTTCCCTGGTGGTCCCAAGAATGCTGAAATAAATCAAACGAGGCCCTCAGAGTGCTGTACAGCCAGTTTGTTCTGCTAACTCATGAATAAGAAAAAGTATGGTCGTAGCACTTTTTTCTCAAAGGAAAGCCTGGAATACAGTCCAGGCCCAGGATGCATTCTCAGTTTAAAGTGGACAAACTTTATACACATTGGGACAGAAGATATGCAACAAACAATGGTAAAAAAAATGAAGCATTTTCTCAAATAATTAATTTCATGTTTTACTTTATAAATAGCTTGTTTAGTCCTTACTAAACATAAGTACTCAAATGCTTCTGTGCAAATAAGTTCATAATTTTTTGAAAATGAGTTTAAATTATATAGACAAGTACTGACTTATTTCCTTACTTGCAGGGAATAAGTAAGTTTGCACAAACAGGAGCTCCCTAGTGTACATCAGGACTAAGCCTGAATTTGCAGGGTTAAATCTCAGATGAAAACCTGGTGCTCCTAATGCCAATGTAGTTTTACTCCTGACTTCGGAAAGGCTTGGATTTCTGCTGAAATATACCAAATGTAAAAATGAATTTTTGAAAAATAATGAGCAAAATATTGAAATTATTAATCAAAACTTCACAGCAACTTTTAAGCTGGGACACCCTCATGGTTCCTCCCTGCCTGAGAACCAGCGCAGCTGCACAGCAGTGTCCAAGCCCGTGCTCGGCCATGTACCTTACTGACTGGATCCTGACTATGTCTCCCAAATTTGACTTCTGGGCTTAACCTGGGACCTGCCACATCACTGCAGACTCACCTGACTATGTGTACTCTTGCCTGCCCTGGTTACCCTCACCAGACTTGCTCTGCTCTCATGGACCATTGGACTGCCCTTTGGTCAACAAGGTTACAACGTCTGCTCCCCTTGTTATCATGCTTGGCTTCCAGCTCCCCTTCCTTTGTGGAGCAACCTGCTCTTGTTGCTGATGAGTTAGGGGATTTAACCAGCCTTCTGCCCAGCTTACTGGCTTTTCTTCAGTTTTGACTATTTTTCACTATTTAGCCCAACTTCAGCTGACCTGAATGAAAGTGCAAAACTTGAGAACTGTGACAACAGCATCCCATTTTAAAAATAAACAACATTATATCCATCCCATTTTCTTGAATAATTATACAGGCTATATTAGTGGAAAACTCCACTGCATGGAATAACATTTAAATTTAAATAGTTCTGAATGGTGATGATTTTACGTACCTGAGGCACCCATTTGGATGAAACAAAACTGGTCACTTCTATTGCTGGCAGGCCCGTTTTGGAAAGCTGGTTGATTAACTCAATTTTGATATCAGTTGGGACTATCACCTATGGACATGGAGACAGACTATAGTGAAATACTTCACGCGGTAAGAAACTTTTGTATGTGAAATATTCTCAGTACATAATCAATACTTTTTCTTTTATATAATGAACTATAGTCGTACATTATACCATAACTATGTTGTTTCTGACAGTTGGAAGCCACTGCATAAGCAAAGCACTAGGCAGTACTCATGATCCTACTCCTTTTTTTGTCCGCCACAATAGAATGAGGAACCACTCCTGTGTAAATGGTTATAGATCTGGCCTCACTAATTGTTAGTAACCAAACACCAACCTAGAAGAGAAGTGACAAAGGAAACAGTAAGACAGAATAGTCCAACCAGAAAAAAAGGGGCAACAAAAAGCTCCACAGCTGAGGCAGAGTAATTCCATTCTGTTACTACTACTAAAATTTTTGATAACAACAATCAGTAACAATATATGTAAGCTTATCCTCATGTTGGTGGAAAGAGATGACTGTTTTGATACACATACCCTATCTTACATAGTCTCTTTCAATCTTCTTCCACGCTTCCCACCACCCTTCTGGAATACTGTGTCCAGTTCTGGGCCCCCCAGTTCAAGAAGGACAGGGAACTGCTGGAGAGGGTACAGAAAAGGGCCATAAAGATGATTCAGGGCCTGGAGCATCTCTCCTACAAGGAGAGGCTGAGGGACTTGGGCCTTTTTAGTCTAGAGCAGAGAAGACTGAGGGGGGATCTAATCAATGCTTACAAATACTTAAAGAGAGGGTACCAGAAGGACGGGGCTGGTCTTTTTTCAGTGGTGAAAAAATTTGCCTGTAACAGAACAAGAGGAAATGGGCACAAAGTTGAGTATAAGAAGTCCCACCTAAACGTGAGAAGGAACTTCTTTACTGTGAGAGTGGCAGAGCCCTGGAACAAGCTGCCCAGAGAGGTGGTGAAGTCTCCTTCTTTGGAAACATTCAAAACCCGCCTGGACAAGTTCCTGTGCAACCCGCTCTAGGCAGACCCTCTCTGGGGGCAGGTTGGACTAGATGATCTCTAGAGGTCCCTTCCAACCCCATATGATTCTATAATTCTATGATTCAGGCAACCCATACTATCAAAAGAGTAATTTCTTTTTTTTTTTCCATGCCTGTTCAGCAGAAAGTATGATGAAACCTATTGTACTATTCCTACTATAGCAGCACTTGTAGCACAAACACATATTGTGAAGATAGCCAGTGTTTCATGGCATTTATCAATGATGTTATTGATTGACAAGACAAATTCCAGAAAAAGAGATGGCATTTGAGTAACAGAAAGGCTAGTTAACCAAGTATAGAAAGAAATTATATGATTTAATATCTCGCTAAATAGTAATATACTTCTAATATACAAAAGTTATTAATATGAAAAGAAAGAAATAAATATATTTATAGTACAAAATGGAAGAAACACAATTAGCAGGATGCACGTGTTTTACACTATGAAAATGACACAACTGTCCATGTCAAAACACACACACACAAAAAAAAAAAAAAAAACAAAAACAAGAGAAAAATTACCTTTTCATTTTGTAATCCATCTCTTGGCCCAACTTCTACAATCTTTATGTACTCAGGCAGTCCAGATGCTTGAGATTCCTGAAATAAAAATCAGTACTGAAACACAAAACAATGAAGGCCACCAAGATCAAAGGTACAGCTTGTATTTGTCCTCTCATATGATTCTGGGTATAAAGTCATATTGTCAACATTAAGTTTGCGTATGGCCTTTAAAAATCTGTGAGAACATGTTCCACACTTTGAGTTAGGGAATAAAAGTTAAAAGCAGAAGTTATCCGCGTGCATGTTCCACTGCTCCTCTGAGGCCACAAATGTTTATTATAAAAATGTACATAAAACCATAAATGAACATTGTGTTTGACAGAGTGAGAAATATTCCCATTTCAGAAAGCTTCCCAACGAACAATCCAGTCCTCCAAACTTCTAACAGAATGTTCTCAATTTAACTGAACAGTTACTTCTCTGTAAACGTTTGCAAGACTAGGCTATAAATCTGAAAATAACAGAGCAGTCAAGAAATGTTGAAGAGATTATTAATGAAAGATGAAAGTAATTCCTCTGCCTGAAGGTGAAGGCTTTAAAGAAGGATTCAAAGGATAACAAAGAAGGCCCCTGGTAGACAAGAAGAATTTTCCAGGTGTAAGAGCAGCTCTGGAAAGGCAGGAGGCTAACAGTGACAAGAGGGAGGGAAGGCAGTGGTAAGGTCAAAGGGCTAGGGAGAGCACAGGGAGTTAGAGGGGAAGGAAGGAGAAACAAGAACAGAAAAGCAGGTGAAGGGAAATGAAACTTCCTTTTTTATTATTTAGCTGCTCTGTTATTGAATCAAGTTGACAGGTGTGGCAGTTAACATAACCCGGGCCTTTAAATCCTGAACCAGCTCAGAGCAGTCGCTTAGGCTGACCCCCAAAAGCCGCGTGTCTTCAAAAATACATTAAATGCCCAACTTGGGGCAGGCTGCCCGCACCTGGAGGAGCGGACAGGAGGGATGCAGGCAGCCTCCCCAGGAGCTCTGCAGACTCCCTGTTTTCTGTATTGCACTGGATACAGAATCCGACCCAGTGCCTCCATCCCGGTGTAGAAAGCCCATGCTGGGATGAGCGTGGGCTACCTGCCGGAGGGCTGATCCTGCTGCGCTCACCGCCTCCCCGGAGGGTTACACCACGGGGACACCAGCACCGCCAGCCCAGGGGGACGTCAGCTCAGCAGCTCACCCAGAGACCAGAAGCCACTTCTGCAGGGCATAAATAATACGGCCACCGATCTCACATCACCCGCAACCAGATGAAAAACCCATTTTTCATCCCTCCCTGTATCCGGTATCATCAGCTAGGTAATTAGCAGCCGCTAATTTCTCCTCCTGGTAACGGAAAATGAGCACTTCTGCAGCACCTTTGATTTCTCCCCAAATTCTCTCTGCCCGTGGATTAAAGTAAATTCTCTGCAGCAACAGCCACAATACTAGCCAAAATACAATAAACATATTTCAGAGCATTTACTGTGTATTTATCTGAGTCCAGTAAAAAGAATGGGAAACAGCTGTATAGTATCTATTTGATCACGTGGAACATCTGGTAAGTTAAAACTCTGTCAGGCTGTGCTAAGCCCACACTCACTGACAGTATAAACCTACTTAAATGTGAAGGTAAAACCTCCACATCTGCTGCATATTGTTTCTCCTTTTTTAAGTTATTTTCACAAATATGGCACCGCTTCAGGACTACGGGCATAAATCTGGGTTATTTCATGATTATCAGATCCTTCTTGTTACAAGACAAATGCCACAGCTGCGCTATGAGTAAAGCTGTGACTGGAAAAAAAAAAAAGGCAAAAAAGAGCTAAAATAGATTATGTGAACCAAGGCTTAATTTAGAGCATGAAAAATGTCCATAAAACTTCGGTGGCAAAAATGTTCTATTTCTAGGCTAAATCCTGTAAATCCCATTCAGTTCCTACTGTGGTAAAACTTCTGCTGAAATCAAAGAGCTGTACCTGTCTTTACAGAACAGTTCACGCATCTAGAGAACATCTAAAGAACATCTGCAGCCCTTGGATTTTGGAGGGGACAGAAGTTTGGAATGGACACTTTAAAAGGCATTCAAGTACTGACTTTTATTCTCCATCCGTGATATCATCTCTTTCAGCCACAGTCCAGGTCTCTCATCCCCTGATTTTCTCTATAGCCTTGCTGTCCACTAGACAGCCTTAACTCCAATTTACTGCTCTTGAACATGACACTGAGAACCGGGTACAGGATGAGTCTCACAAGGGCCACGCAGTGGAAATTCAAGGCAGTACTACAGATAAATCCTTCCATTCTTTGAGCTGATGAACTAACAGCTTTGAGTACATAACTTGGTTCTTAGGCCAGAAGAGTCTTGCTTTGCATTGTATTTCGTCTCGTTTCATCTATAGTGCACTGATTGCTCCTGTCTTCAAGGTCACTCAGTTCCTCCTGTGTGGTACCCACTGTGGTACTGATGTCTCCTCCTGTCTTTCTGTCATCAGCAGATCTTACTACCTTAATATTTCCTGGTGAAAACGCCTGGACTAGCACGATTACCTTACTTTACCACAACCATATATTATCTCAAAAAATTTGGGTTAGTGCTATAGAAGAAACACGTCTTAAAAAAAAAAAAAGACCTGAAGAACTGCACCATCAATGTCTCTTTAATAAATGGACTAATAAATCTGCATTCAACAATATCTCTTATTTCCTCTTCAGATTCTTAGTCATCTCACAAATTCTCTTCTGATCATCCTTTTCCCCAACTTAACTAATAATTTCTCTTGTGCTGCATTGATGAGGCTCAGATAACAAACAAGTAAAAGGGAGGCAGAATACTTAAATTCAGGCCCCCGTGTACTATTTATGCATTTCACAGTGCATAATCACTGGATAAAACTCAGAAACAAATCAGACACTATATGAGTACATGTACTATCTTCTGCTAGGATGACTCTAGCATTTTTCCATTCTGTGGTCCAAGCCCAATCAGAGGAGAAAAGGAGTACCTCTTCACCTTAATCTCACCTGTCCTATGAATGAATATTCAGTAACCTAGCAGTTAATGCCATTTTTCCAAGAATTTGGAGATACGTACTTGACAATGTTGTCGGGAAGAAAAAAGAGATTCCCTGTTTTCTTAGGAAGTCTTCTGACCAGCATCACGCTTGCAGAATATCTGGACATCACTTGAAACACAGCTGAAAAAGTCACCTGAGCCACCAGTCACATTCTGTGTCAGGCTCAATGCCACCTCCATTCAACAGGCAAGTTTCAAATCCACATAACAGACTGAAGTCTTTAAGAACTTATGCAGAATTTAAACACGTCTCTGTTTACTATCTGGATGGCATCAGACCTTAACCAGGACTTGGGCTTCCTGAATTGAGGGATCGAATTTCCCGAACTCTAACTGGAGGATTCCAAATGTGCACCATCCCCTTGAGTAAAAGGATTTTTGGAAACAACAACGAGACAAACTTAGAGAATTTCAACACCTTCAAATATGGCATTAAATAGTCTACAGATAATAAACAGAAAAATGAAGAACAGTTTTTATAAGATAATTCAAAAAAGATAAATATGCATTAAGCACTAAGCATGTCAGGTAAAACAATTTTGTTTCAGAAAAAATATTTACTAAATTGTATTGTATGAAGTATTTTCATGTAACGAAGTATAAAAAGTAATTATGCTAGATATTTAGAGGTGACTGCTTATTGAATTATAGAGTGGCTCTGTTAAAAACTAATGACTACCAAACTACACTGTTTGAAATATCAAAAAGGAAATAGTTGACATAAAAGTCTAAGAGCCTGGAAAATTTGTTTTTTCCATGTATCAAGCCTTGCCAAGGGAGAACAAAAAGCATATAAAACCACAAAATATTGCCTCCCTCAAAACAGAACACAGCCAAAGAATCTTTTTTTAAAAAAATTAAAAAAGGAAAACCATACCATTCAGCTTGAGAGACTGAATGCCAAATTTCTCTATGGAAACATTTTCCCTGAGGTATAAATAGCTGAAAATTCAAGTTTATTATAGAAAATCCTAGCAAACCTTAATTAGAGCAGTATAATCTTCTTAAGATAACCATAAATGTAATCAAATTAAATAAAATTACTTTTTCTAAGCTCTGTCACTACTTCAGAACTTCTAGTAAAGGTGCTGAGGTTCACTCATCCTTCTGATTTTTATTCCATGCAGATCATTCATATCGGCACTAGTAGCACAGGTAAATATTACCCAGAGCTGCTCAGAAATAACTGAAAGGACTCAAAAGTAAAGGAGAAGAATCTGAAGGTTCGGGTCTTTTCAATCTTTCTAATCAAGCAAAAATGAAGCTCTGCTTTCCTCTTCCACAAGGTGGTGTTCTGGCACAGAGGACAACTGAGCAAAGGTTGGTCCATCTTGTGCAAGGAAGAATTATTCAGGAAAGCAATTTTAAACAAGGGTCAGCAGGGAGGTGGCATCATAACTCCGTATGTATATGTGCAGTGACATGGACAAATGCCCAAAAACTGGGAGAAGGCTCTGAGATAAATAATATGATTGCTGGAAGGAGAACAAAGAAAACAGTGGTCGATCTTCTGAACACATAGATGCCTCTAAACTTTACAAGACATAGAGGAAATAAACAGGAAGAAATTAAAGTCTCAGTACATAATCAAATAATGATTGAGGTGGTATTGCAGAGACTTGTTTATATACTTCACACTGCCGAAAGGCAGATATAAAACATTAATTGGCAAGTTAACTAGGGGGAAAATGGAGAAGATTCACCTGTGAGATATAAAGAATATATACAGATATTCAGAAAACAGTGGGACATACCTGGTAAATATCCCTCAGTAAAGATAAACTGAGTGTTCACCCTAGAACTTCTGCCATATGCTGCTGACATGACCCCTGGGAGAACAGTAGCCAGGAACAGGCCATGACTAGCAAAAAAACTCATCAGCCCTTGAGAAGCTTTCATTAATTAATTTCTTCTTATGATACCACTGCATATTCATGACCTGAATGATAACAGAAATACCACAAACAAAGCAGTTGCAAGTGCTTTAGACCACAGGACTGGAATTCAAAATTCCATTGACATACTATAGAAATAAATATGATGCATTTCAATACTATCCTTATTGTATTTGATGTTGACTAAGTAAAAGAATTTTGGCACATTTGCCCCTTACAAATTCTATTGTGCACATGCTTATTTCTCCATTTTAATAATTTTGACCCCCCAAAAAAAGATTTTTGTAAAATAAAAAAATATAAAGTACTCAACAAAACAGTTCTATAGAAAAAGACTGGGATATAAAAATGAATAACAAACTGAATGTGAGTCACCAACATCATGCTCTCAAGAAAAAATGAAATGGCAAATCTAATCCTAGGCTATAAACAGGGATGTCATAGATAAAACTGTAGCCCGACACTTAAAGAGTAGGAATACTATGTCTAGGTTTGGAGGCCCTTTTGGACGCCCTACTTCAAAAAAGAATTCAATCAACTGGAGATCATCCATAGGAGAGCAAAGCATAAAATGCAAGTAAATCATTACAGAATGATAGTAGGTGCAGAGTTAACTTACCTGGAATAAACCAAATAATTGTTGAGGTCAGAAGGAACCTCTGGAGATCATCCAGTTCAACCACCCCTGCTCAGAGTGTGGTCAACTAAAGCAGGTTGCCCAGAATTGTATTCAGCTGGGTCTTGAGTATCTCCAAGGATGGAGACTCCTGGGCAACCTGTTCCAGTGCTGACCACCCTCACAGTAAAAAAAACCTTTTCTGATCTCTAAATGGACTTTATTGTACTTCAGTTTGTGCCCATTGCCTCTTGCCCTGTCAGTGACTCTGTCTTCAATATTCACCCTACTAAATATTCCTACATATAAGATCCCCCTGAGCCTTTTCTCCAGGCTAAACACTCTCAGCTCTCTCAGCCTGTCCTTATATGACAGATGCTCCAATCCATTAATCATCTTCATGGCCCTTTGCTGGGTCTGATCCAGTATGTCTACGTCTCTCATACTGGGGATTAAACCCACAGTTATTACTTTAGTCCACTTCTTCAAATTTAATTTGAAAGTGCTTACAACTTTTATTAGAGGGTTTGTGTGAGCTCATGAGACAGTAGTGATTTACATACATTGGGAGATTATCTGAACTGACTGAGAAGTCACTGCAGGGATTTCTATTGTGAAGTAATAGCTGTAACATTCCTACTGTCATTTCCATTAATTATTAAATTCTAATATAATCTACTAGTACACTTACCAAATTGTCGCAGGGCTGTTTACAATAAAATACAAATCATTCATATGAAAACAGAAGAAATAAGATTTTAAACACAGGGGAATTCAACTTGGCTCGAGTGGCCAGTTGTTTGATCTAACTCTGCTTACGAAGAGGAATTTAACGGTAAACACAAAGGTCATAAAGTGCAAATAATATTAACTAATGATTAATAAGAAAAACTATGACTTTGATTTAGAAATTAGAAATTAATATTTTGTAAAAAGAATTCTATCTAGTGAGCAGTGATGAACTGACAGTTCAAAAGGTAACAAATGGTATTAACAGGGAACACTCCAGATTGTAAAAAAATGTTGCTCTGTTAAGAATGATATTCTAACATAAAACCAGAAAATTTAAATCACACTCTTAACTACACTACTCACGGACATACAGTTATAAATTTAAAAAAGCAAAATACCACCTATATATTACTATTCATTATGGAAATCCTTTAGAACAGGTCTTCCAAAGCTACAGAAGACGAGGTTTAAGAGTAGTATTCAGCTCAAGGTTAAGAAACCTCAGCTCATTCCCGCTGTCTAAACACACGTACCTGAAGTCAGTCTGGATGATTTAAGTTCTGGCCTCTCCAAGTGCTGCTCAGGAAGGGCAAGGGTTCATTTACTGTAGGTCCCATTTCAAATCTATCAAGATATCTATACACTGCAGGGAATCTTTAATGGCACTACAGACACCTGTTAGGCAACTAAAATAAGATTCTACATGGTTCCCCGCATGCAGGTATCTAAGGGAATGCTCGATGTTTAAAATCCCATTGCAGCTCAAGGAGTTTTAATTAATATGGCCGATGGAGATAAAGAATAATTCAGGCCATCTCAAGGTTCATACCTAGCGGCTGATGATACCAATCACTAGATATGTATAACCTCCTGGGGACTGAATGTCACTCCAGAAGGAAATAGGTCTCTTGTGCATTTTACAATGTACAGGATATGCTTACCCCATAAGGACGTCTCATATAGCCCAGGTGCCCACTGTCCACTCATCTAATCCACACTTCCTAAGCTTATCTGTGAGGATGTTATGTATCAAAAGCCTTGCTAAAGTCAAAATAGACAACATCCACTACTCTTCCCTCATCTACCCAGCTAGTCACGCCATCATAGAAGGCTCTATCAGATTGACCAAGCATGGTTTCCCTTTGGTGAATCCATGTTGACCAATCCCGATAACCTTCTTTTCCTCCACATGCTTAGAGATGACATCCAGAATGAACTGTTCCATTACCTTTTCGGGGATGGACATGAGGCTGACTGGTCTGTGGGCTCACTGGCCTGTAGCTTCCTGGGTCCTCCTTCTTGCTCTGTTTGAAGACTGAAGGGACACTGGCTTTCCTCCAGTCCTCAGATGCCTCTCCTGTTCTCCATGACCTCTCAAAGTTGATGGAGAATGGCTTGGCAATAACATCTGGTTGGACAGGTCTCTGAGCAACCTGACTTAGTTGAAGATGTCCATGCGTATTACAGGGGAGGTTGGACTAGATGACCTTTAAAGGTCATCTCTTCAAGCAAGGGAAAGTCTTGCTTTCTCCAGACTTTTCCTCTTACCTCCAGGGTCCTAGAGGCCAGCCTTAGCAGTAAAGACTGAATCAAAGAAGGCATTCAGTAACTCCACCTTCTCTATATCCTCTGTAACCAGGGCACCCATCTCATTCAGCAGCAGGCCCACATTTTCCCTAGTCTTCCTTTTGCTACTGATGTACTTGAAGAAGCCCTTCTCATTCTCCTTAGCCTTCCTCATTGCACCCCTGCATACCCTCACAACATTCCTATATTCCTCCCAAGTGGCCAGTTCCTTTTTCCACATTCTGTAAACTTCCTTCTTCCATAGGAGTTCTTCCAGAAGCTCCTTGCTCATTCATGCAAGTCTCCTGCCTCCTTTGCTTGATTTCTTACTCCTAGGGATACACTGATCTTAAGCCTGGAGGAAACGGTGCTTGAATATTAACCATCTGTCTTGGACACCCCTACCTTCCAGAGCCTTAGCCCATGGGATTCCTCCAAGGAAGTCTTTGAAGAGGCCAAAGTTAGCTTTCCTGAAGTCCAGCACTGTAATCCTATTCATTTGTCCTGTTTCTTCTATGCAGGATCCTGAGCTCCATCATCTTGTGGTCACTGTGGCCAACGGTACCCACAGCCTTCACATCCCCAACTAGTCATTTTGTTTGTTAGTACAAGGTCCAGCAGCACACCTGCTTACTCATTACCTGCTTACTTACATACCTCTCCTCATTGGCTCCCCCACCACCTGCCAAAAAGTTGTCATCAGTGCTCTGCAGAAACCTCCTGGACTGTGTGTGCCTGACTGTGTTGCCTTTCCAGCAAATCTCAGGATGGTAGAAGACCCCACAGGAACCAGGGCCTGTGATGGTGAGGCTACTTTCAGCTGTTTATAGAAGGCCTCATGGACTTCCTCTTCCTGATCAGGTGATCTGTAGTAAACACCCACAACAGTGTCACCCATATTAGCCTGCCCCTTAATTCTTAGCCATAAGCTCTTGACTCATTCTTCATCCACTCCTAGACAGAGCTCGATACATTCCAGTTGCTCTCTCACATAAAGAGCAACTCCATCAGCTTGCCTTGCTGGCCTGAGTTTCCTAAAAGGTACACAGCCATCCATGACAGCATTCCAGTTATGCGAGCTATCACACCATGTCTCCGCAATTCCAATGAGATCATGGCCCTGCGACCACACACAGATCTCTAGTTCTTCCAGTTTACCCCCAGGCTCCATGTGTTGGTGTACAGGCATTTCAGAGAGGTAATCGAGCATGCAGGTTTCCCTGGAGGGGTGCAAGAGGATCCACCATAGCCATACACAGTCTTGAAGTGGTTGGCCTTCTGGTTGTTATCTTGGGGCGCAGCTAAGGAACATCTGATGGTGCTCTGGTTGGCGTGGTTTATTCCCCAGTTGGATGCGATGGCATGAGCATTGCCATTTTGGACCCCACCCCCAAGTCCTTTAGTTTAAAGCCTGCCTCACCAAGTTGGCCAGCCTGCTGCCAAAGATTCCCTTGCCTCTTGTAGACAGGTGGATTCCATCCCTCCATAACAGCTTATAGTCAGCAAAGAATGTTCTCTTGTCATAAAAGCCAAAACCCTTGCAACGGTATCAGCTAAGGAGCCAGAAGTTGATATGCATTATATGTTTATATATATTATAGCAGACCATGTCAAAGGCCTTACAGAAGTCCAGATAGATGACATCTGTAGTTCTTCCTTTGTCCACTGATGTAGTCACTCTATCAAAGAAGGCCACTAAGATGGTCAGGCAAGTTGCCCTTGGCATGCTGGCTGTCTCAAATCACCTCCCTGTCCTCCATGTGCCTTAGCATAGCTTCTAGGAGGATCCACTTCATGATCTTCCCAGGCACAAAGGTGAGGCTGACAGGTCAGTTGTTCCCAGGGTCCTCCCTTGTACTCTTTTTAAAAATGGGTGCAATGTTTTCCTTTTTCCAGTCACCAGCGGACTTCACTTGACTGCCATGACTTTTCAAATATCATAGAGAGTGGCTTGGCAACTACATCAGCCAATTCCCTCAGGACTCGGGGGTTGGAACTAGTTGATCTTTAAGGTCCCTTCCAACCCAAACCATTCCAAGATTCTGTGACTCTGAAATGCACCTCGTCAGGTCCTGTATGTTCAGGTTCCTCAGGTGGTCATGAACCTGATCGCCTCTTACAGTGGAGCTATTTTGTTCCCCTAGTCCCTGCCTTGCAGTCCATCCACTTGAGAGGTGTGAGAAGAGAGAGGTTCCAGTGAAGACTGAGGCAAAAAAATTGTTGAGTACCTCAACCTTTTCCTCATCCCTTGCTACCAATTCGCCAGTCTTGCTCATCATTGGGGGTACACTTCCTTTAATCTTTCTTTTCTGGCTGATGAACCTGTAGAAGCCATTCTTATTATTCTTTGCAGCCCTCACCAAGTTCAGCTCCAGCTATTCATTGGCCTTCCTGACCCCATCCCTACACAACCAGGCAGCATCCCTATACTCTTCCCAGGATACCTGTCCCTGCTTCCGCTGCCTGTGCATTTCCTTCTTGCCCTTAAGTTTGACCAGCAGGTCTCAACTCAGCCATGCCCGTCTCTTGCCTTCCTTTCCTGATTTCTTACACCTGGGGATCGAGAGCTCTTGCATTCTATGGAAAGCCTCCTTAAAGATCTGCTAGCTCTGTTCTGCTCCCCCAGCCCTGAGGGGAGTTTCCCAGGGGGTCCTATTGAATAACTCCTTGAACAGCTGGAAGTTTGCTTTCCTAATACTCAGGGTCCTGACTTTAGTCTTTGCCTGACCCATACCTCTCAGGACTGCAAACTCCCCCAGTGCGTGATCACTGCAGCCCAGACTGTCTCCAATTTAAAGAAAGCCAATGAAAGTATACTGGAAAATACGCATAAAAATTATTATGATGTGAAGATAAGTTACAGAACTCTAGAAGCCTTTCCCTTTAGTAAGCAAAGGTAAGAAATGTGAACACTTGAATTGCATGAAGTTACTCATTTTAAATTGTGACAAAATTTAAATTGTGAACAAAATTTTGACAGTCCGTGATACATTCTAACTATACTGCCAAGAACGACAACTTATTACATGTCAGTTGAGAGTCACACAGACATCTCTGGTGGTCACGGCTTACAATTTGCCAAACGTGAGCTCCAGTGGATCAGAAAATTGCACAGGCAGATGCAGGCTATCGAAACTGCTGTTCTGACAGCCCTGCAAAAAGGAAACCTCAGGAACTGGGGACTGAATGTCTAACAGAAGGAGCAGTTAGTTCTAAGAGCAACTGCAAACCACATCCAGTTCTCTGCCATGACATCGGATGCTCTGAAAAAAAGCAGTAGCATTACAGGACAAATACTCAGAAAGATGAAATCAAGCCCAAAGACTGTTCATAATCTTATAAAACAAAGAAATTCCTTCTGTAATATTTACATCTGTATTTTACATAAAATCATTCACAACCTGACAGAACAAAAAAATAGACCAAATTTCTCAAATAACAGTCTCTTGGATGAGTCTGACCCTTCTGAATTATCACTGACAATTTGACTTGCCATCTTCTAAAAAACATTTGTTGCTATTTTCAACAAATGTAGAGCATGTGGAATTGCAGAGGTTTGAATTTAAGTGTCAATTACAGCTAACCATTCATGCAACCTGAAAGCAAACAGATGTGGTGTAGTCACAGATAATTTCGGATAACTTGCAAAATAATGATGAAGGGAATGTATTACTAGAGTCAGGTGGTAGCAGAGGCATAGACAACCACAGTTAGACTTGTGTTACAAGGGAATAATTAATAATAAATGGTATTACAGGCCTCTGTTGTTAGTAAGAGGACAACACAACTTCTTACTTACTTACTAAAATGACTACTTTAGCAAAAATTAAAAATGTGTTTTCAGGACATGGTGTATACATTACCTTTTTCTACTTTCTATTTCCCTAAATGCTTCCCTTGGCTAACAAGCAGCATTTCTGCATTAACCAAGTTGATTTGCAGCCAACTCACTTTCATCCATATCCCTATCTTGGTCAAAGCCTGGAAAAGCAATTATACTCTACCATCTGGGCTGGATGAAAAGGATACAGAGAACTGAGATCAACAGCATACTGATGACACTGGAGCCAAAACCTCCCACACTTTCCCTTACTATTATTTATGGTAATAGTATTATGGTGTGTATGGTGTTTTACAGGCAAGACTGAAGACAGAATTCTAGAAGGCAGAAGGAGTGGTGTTTTTCCACACACACTGAAAAAGCAGAGGCATGATCATCCTTACAAGACCAGCATGTGAAAGTCATTTGTCCTTTATAATGTTTTGGGCTATCAATGGGGAAAACAAATACATTGACAAGCCAGCCCCATCCACCCTATCAGACAAGTCTCTTTAAATACCTCATTGTCAATAAAAGCGAGTTATGCATAGATCTTTAAGAACCCAAGTAAAAAGTTGAAAGTAATACAACTATTCTCAATTATTATTGTCATCAAAATCACCTTCTGTGTCCAAAGGCATTGCCTAAAAGATCAAGGAAATCTTTAATTCAAGTATAGCTGGCCCACAACTATGTCTTCCATACCTCTCTTCCCAAAAGACACCGATAAAAATGACAGTAGTTTAATGGTTATTTATTTAGCCACAGTTGGCAACTCATCCTTCAGGAGAATCTAAAATTTATAAAGCTCTTTAGAAAAATAACATCTGCAAAGTGTTACCATAATAATTTTCCAATAGTAGAAAGGAAATTATGGTATCTTGAATGCTACACCATTCTTGATGTTATAAAAATGTTTCATTTTCACAAAGGAATCAGTCAAATGTGAGCGTATTTAGAGAATATAATTTTCTGCCCATTTAACTGATAATAATTAAAGCTATTGAAAGTTTTCCTTATATGAAATTTAGATAAAAGACAGATATGCTGCCTTATTTTTAAAATAAACATTTTAAAATGTTTATCAGCTTTTATGAGCCTATTAAAAAGTAGACATATTACAATTATATGTCACAGCTTCTGCTGAACTGGTTAAATTTCCAATTACACTATATAGTAATGTAGTAAGATTTTAACATGTTCTAATCATGCAAACCTGAAATCAGTGGAATGCAACAAGCAGAAAAAAATGGACCGGTACTAGAGAAACTATGACAAAGACAAAACCAAAATGGGATCATATCACTTCAGACTTTTTAAGATTAAGCATTGTCATGGCAAAATGAATCACGAGATTTCCTTATTTTTTATGGCTTCCACTTCTAAACTTCACAAATTTAGGAAGATTTTTTTCAGCCTTCACATTCTGGATAATAAGTTGTAGAACAGACGAGAAAGAAATGTGCATTGTTGTAAAACTGGTAGTAAGATCTATGGGTCAGTGTTAACTAAGCACGAAATAAGTCAAAAATACCTAATAGTATTACCATTAGCTGTACTTTCACTTTACTGAGACACAGAATCTTGACCAAAGAATTGTTCTAAACTCTGACAAAAGGTAACAATTAAGGGCTAAACAGAAATCCAGCCATACTACTCACTAAGCTCAAAATGTCCTGAAGCATCCTTGATGGCAGGATTCAACTGGACTTTAAGACACCTGAACTTAGGTATCTCCACATTAATATCTACAGTTGTGCTAGGTATCACAGTGTAGTCAATTTATATATTCACATATAACGTCTTACGGTTCCCTAAACGCAGCATGTAGGACACAGGACCCGTGCCTTTTTTGGAAGCTGGAGGTAGAGTAAGATATTATACAGCATCTTAAAAGGCATCAGCAATGAAGCGTGGATCACTGAATCAAGCCACTTCTCAGCCCTATCAGCAATGGCCAAAAGCACATGAAACAACTCAGGTGAGCAGTAAAGGCACAAGTCAGATGGCTAATTACAGGCAGCTAGTGCATTTGAGATGCATCCCGCTTCCAGTTAACGTGCCAGAGGGCACAGATCTCCCATATATATCTGTTGATATCTGTCAACCCTATAAGCCATCTCAGCTACTCTAGGGCAACTCGTGCAGCACCAACTGTGCTTAGTGAATTGAACCAAGTCGTAAATATCAAAAAACACCTGGGAGACAAGACAGTTCTCGATCACCGGTTGACTCCTCTCTGTACAGCCAACAGCCAGCTGGCTTAGTAGCTTAACTTTCTGTCTTCTTCGTACCATTCAGGCACGGCAGGACCAAGGAACTTGCCTATCCTCTCTCTTCTCTTTCCCAATAAATTCTTCATGTAAGCTGTTTTGCTTTATATGAAGCCAACATATAGTTCAATTCAAATTATGTTTCCAGGCTTTTAAAAATTCAGCTGTGATCAGCTGTGGATTCTGTTAAATCTCTTTTCTAATCCCAGTGTTCCACATGATATACCTTCATCACTTACCTTGCTCTCCCATTTCTCACATAGTAACACCTATATTTAATCTCATCTTAACTACTCGCATTAAAAGTAAACCCTGAAGCCACATACAATTCCTTTCCAGATGCTGCTGTTGAATTATTTCCCTATGGGCTTCACCTAACATTCCACCAATGTCCTCTGGCGCTTCAGTCCACACATCTCATGCATTCAAAGCCTTTAAACTTTTTTTTTCCAAGAAACTCATAAACTAACACCTTTATTCCCATACAAAACAGCTAACATCTGTGGACAAAAAAAAAAAGCCAAACAAAGAAGAAATGTCTACCCAGCACAGTTTTTTACCAATGTACCTTTGAGCAGTTTTTGCATGTAATAAATCTATTTTTTTGTTGCAAGAGCTGTTGAGAAGCACTCTCCTATTTAATGCAAATAAAAAATTCAATTGGAGTATAACAATTGGAGTAACTCTCATTCATTTATACTAAACCATAAAATAAATCTTCACTTAACAAGACAATTATCTAAAAACAGTATCAGCTACAATGTTCTGACAGAAAGTGTACTTTCCTTCTCATCACCTGCAACTTATTTGTCAACTTTTGCAACATTAGAATTTTGTCCCAAACTATGATTGAAATCTTTGCCATTAATTATTATGTCTAACCCAGTAAAATTGTGAAAAGTCATGAGCCGATTACTTCCAACTCTAACACCTTAAGAGTAAAAAGCAACCCTTAAAACAATCCCTGAAAGTATTTTCCTGAAATGTAAATCATGCATTTATCTGTTTTCTGATTGCTTCGGAGTGAGAGATTGACTAAAAGACCAGTCAGTCAAAAAAATAAAGTCTGAATGTGATTCACAATCTTGTATTTAATAAATTCTATATTATTCATTATAACTTATGTCACTATCAATGTATTACAAAACAGAAAAATCTTTTATCTTAGCTGCACATCATTTTGACATTTCTGCCCCAAAAGGGCTATACAAGTATACACTAATACAGCAATAATAAAATATTTCCCTTTTGCTGAAAAGCAAAAACGCTGAATTAGCTTTACTGGTATTTAGGATGGTACGAAAGCCTGATTTTCATCATGGAGCTACAGGCATCATATTACATCCCCTTATCTCAGAAATTCCAAATCAGCCAATAAAAGTAACTTTCCTCAGAGTTTCAATATCCTGATAAGGTTTTCTGTGACAGAAGATGGATGGATTAGATAGCCAAAGAGAACTTTTTCCTATAAATTTGTGTCTGATAGCTTTTTTTCCACCATTCTTAAAATTAATATTTTTCTGTTCCAATATTTTCTAACGTTCAGTTAATTGATGGTCCTTCATTACACTGTATGTCAAGGTCCACAAATGCATTACAATGTACATTGGCACACATTATAAGATGGTACGTGTTCCCTAACAAGTTCTCAATACCACACACCAGCTTCAATACACACTTCTCTTTCATACTTCATCTATCTTTTTAAATATACATTTGGGGGAAAAGAAGAATGCTAAGGAAAATATTTCATCTTTGTAAAATGAATGAGAGAGCTAAACAACAGAAAAGAATTCAACACAGCCTGAAGTACTAAATAACTACTTTTCTGAGGTCCCCCTCATTTTCTTTAAATATAATTTCTTCCACATTTGATACATCAAAGGATCTCAATAACCTTCAATTCCTAAAATTTCAGAGAATCATCACCTTGGTTAAATGCCTCAAATATTTATGTTGTGAAAGAGCAGAGGGTGACAAGAATTCATTTCAGCTTTATCTCTGGACGGTACCTACACTGCACCAGTTTCTCATTGCGTGATATTCACACAGAAACTGAAATTCAAACACACTTTTGCATAAACAAGTGAATCTTGCAAGCCAGATGCAGAGAAATTGAGCATAACTTCATTCCCAGTACCCAGCATTCCACCTTTAAGCCAAGCCTAAATAAAAAAAAACAAAACAAAACAAAAAAACCTTGCGATCCTAGCCAATACAGAGATGACTGTTACTACTGTTTGTCACTTTGTCAGTTCAAAGATATAAAATTTGCTTCATTAGGAGCAGTAAATATTTTGCTTTATGAAAACTTCTATGTCTGACCATCTGGTAAGTCTTGCAGTAGTCTTATAAGGCACTTGTGAGATTTCCTTACCCAAACTAGAAGCCAGAAGATCCACAAATTGTAAATAAAATCCTTATTAAAACCTGAGACAAAGATAATATTCCCATTTATTTCAGTAGGAATTAAATTTGGATCCAGTCGATCTTAGGTAAGCCATTTATCTTCACTCTCAGCCAAAGCAATGAGAAAATGAATTAAGAATAATGATCTCAGGACATATGAATTTTAAAATGATGATTTGACACATGGGGTGTCTGAAATTAATCTTTTTCCTTGAGCTGGCAAGAGAGGAAATGAACATCACTGTGCCCATATGTAAGCTTTGAAGGAGGTGGAGGTGGGACAAGTCAAAAATGGGATCTCACCAAAAAACAGATGTTGGGTCTGAGCAGAAATTTCCTGTGTGTTTTTTTAATTCCCAAATTTGCAGAGCAAGATCTGTAAAATCCTTTACAACATTTCCAGCTGTATTATAAAGTTCTAAACCCACATAATAACCCCAATATAGCATAAATCTGTGTCAACTCAAAACCTCCTGTTATCTTTCCACTATTTTCAATCCAATGGCACAAAAGAACTACAATGTAGTGACTCCATTTAAGTCAAACTTACACTTTATTATCAGCCTCTTAACTTCTAACATCCTGTTTAGCACCTTTAACAAGCCAACTACTTAGCCTTTTCAGACACTCTCTCTTCAACATTTTCTCCACCAACGTTCTTGAGCTCTTATTTTGCAGCAGAAAGAATACCTGGCTGAGAAAATTGGCATGAGTCTACCGACTGGATCTTCTAAAGAGGAAACTCCTCTTGACTTCAAAGAAAACTTTGGAAAGAGCTCAGTGTTGAACTCGCTCTACTCCAGTTAAATTCACTGGGAGTTTCTGTGTTTCATTTACTACCTTCAGTGTCAGCACGTACCAAATGTAATTTATCATCTCCAAAGTCATAAAGAAAAGATACGATACAAACTTAATGGTTTATAATTTCATTCTAATTTATATTTATAGTAAACCTTTCTACTTTATATTCTTCTATTTATTTTCTTTTTGGAATAACATTGCATGCTTTACATCTCATGAACATTAAGAAAATAAATGCTGCTTGGGAATCTGAAAAAAAACAAGTCCCATTCTTGTCAAGAAAAATACCCATCTGCTGAGTTTTGTATTGACAAGGCTTCTACATGTAGAGGAGTATCAAGGGCTGGAAATCCAGAATTTCAAAGTCTCTTAGTGATCACTTATTTAGTCTTCAATTACATGAAAGACAACATAAAATCTAAATATCTCGGAAGTTTAGGATTAAAACACAGAATGAAGTAAGAATGGTGGGTTAAGGAAAGAGAAAAAAAGAAAAGATACAAGATCTTTGCTCCACGCAATTAATATACTTTATACTGATTTCATTAAGTTCCTTTAAATAATGTCATCCTTTTAAACAAGAAACAATATAAAATTCAGGACATCTAGCTTCTTTTTTCTCTATTAAAACACACTTTCTATGCAATTTTCAGCAGATAAAAAAACCTGAATGCAAATTATGATGTATTTATTGCATATTGTAACTGTCACAATAAATTAATATATTTGCAATATTGATGACAGAAAATTTTTATAATACTTCTTAAATTAAAAAAATTAAATAAAAATAATCTAAATAGTTATTTAAGGAGAGCTTGCAAATATGAATTTGTTCCTGGAATATATAATTAGATGGAGATAAAGAGAAAATGAAATACAGTATGTCTCAAATCAGTTGCTATGAGGTGTAGCTGAAAGATTAAAATAAAACAGACATGCCTTCTTCTCCCAGGTAGCATAATACCACATGCCTCATTTTTTATGCTGTAACTTGAATCAGAATCAACCATCAAATACAAGAAGTGATTAAGACAAATATACGTAATTGTCATATGGGCTGTGGTTTTTGTTGTTATCCTTGAGTTACTTTAAAAATAAATTTGAGAGGTTTCTGCCATATGATTAAAACATGATAGTATCCTGCCAAATCTAAACTATGAAATTAAAACTGCAAAAGTAAGACACTTGCGTGCATCTCTTGATCCAGGAGTGTCATGCAGTGAGGAGATGAAGGAATCTTAGGCTGTGTGGTTTAGGTCTGGCTATTTAGGCATGTAATATATAAAACACTGCAACCTAGGCACTGAAACAGAAGTTAGCTGTCAAAATTAGAGAATTCAAGCTCTTCTTCATTATCATACATATTTAGCATGCAGAATTTGTGTTCCTCGCCAGTTATAAAACTGACAATAACATACGTTGTGCTTTCCACTGATAATATACTGAACAATTGTTAATAATTCTGGGTATTGCATCCCACATGACAGCCTAAATCTGTGATAGAAATCCTGCAAGATAACATAGCACACATTAGCTTATGTAGATAGATTTATGCCTCCTAGAGTCAGTCACATCCAGCAGAGCAAGAGACTAGTTTTATTTTTCACTTATTTTTACTTTGCTTGTGGTAGATGTAGGCAGCCCTCACTAAACCATATAATTCCTACTATACTCCTAATATACAATACCTCTTAGTTCACCCAGCTAGTGGTATATTAAAACATATTAAAACACAACTGTCTAAGCAAAAGAATCTAACCTCTTGTAGAGTAGGATGCACTGATTTAAGTGGCAGATCAGTATTCACACTGAAGTTGACACTCTGACCTTAACTAATTCTACTTTTTCCAAAGTACTGTAAGCCATGTGACGTAATTAAAACCTGGATTTGGAATTGTCCTCTATTCCTTACTACATAAACTTTAAAATCTCTTAAGAATCAAATCATTTTCACTACAATGGAAACCATATCATTAATCCTTCTACTAAACTTAAATCATATGTGTTATTCACTCTTATTATTTTGATTAGAAAGCTATTAAAGAATATCACCACTTGATACTTAGCTTTTAAATTTCTACTCTGCTTTTAAAATATAGACAGATAACAAGTGTTTGCTTGTTTGTGGCAACATATTCTTTATTTTAAGCAGCTCTTTTGTTGTCTTCTCTCCCTGTCTACCCATCCTCCGGGTCTTAATACTAGAGATTGAACAAATCAGTCTTTTTACATTTCATCTCCATTTTCCTGACCATTCCAGTGCAAGACCTAACCTGTCCCAGCTGGTATTCTAATTTCTCGAACATGAGTAACCAAACAAGTCTCAGATACAGCCTTTTGCAATGGCACTAACATTTCCCTGTTTGACTGGAAATTTCTTATCTGATATATCTGAGGACTTAATCTGATTTTTTTAACCACTGTACTGTACTAGCAGCTCACAGTCCTCATACAATTATTGAGTATTCCAAGGTTCTCTTCTTCAATTGCTTGTAACTGATAATGTCAGTTTCTAGTCTGGGATTATTAGCCTCAAAGTACATAAACACTCTGCATGCTTGAATTTCACCTCAATATTTTACACCCCTTCTTTAGCCATCCAGCTCTTCCCTGCTGTGTCCTTTTAACATAGTCCTAATGCATTCAAATTCTATTTTAACCTACATGAAAACATAACATTAAGTTGGAGGCAGGATGAGACCAATCTCAGTTGCTCTCAGAGAATCTCTCCTTCCAGCCAGAAGGTTTCCACTAAGCCAGAGGACAATGATCAGCAGCAGATGAGGAGCCAGCCTTCCTCCCTGCTGCCCTGCCTGAGCTTTTTACAAAACAGAACACAAAGTACATTACAAATTCCAGTCAAGTGCTATGAGTCACCATCAGTAGCAATCTCCATCACTCTGGAAATCTCCCGAATTCTGCTACATCTACTGCCACCTCCTTTCTACGTAGATCCTAGCACATTTTACAGTTCTGATATAAATTCATAACTTTAACAAATTCTCATGTAGCTATAGCTCCTATTCAGTAAAATTAATCAGATCTTTAATATNCTTAATTAGCATTGATGGACTCAGTAGACTGTGAGTCGATATGCACAGGGAGGGCAAGCAGCGAATTCTCATGTTTGCTGTTTACTGAGGAAGATATCTTCCTGTATCTTTGGAGGAAGAAAAATGGTGATGAAAATGAAAGAACAGGACTGGAAAAATGAAGCAAAAGTTACAGGCATCCATCAAAATACAGAACCCATATTTTTTTTCTTGATCTGTGATTTTCTGGGAAGATATTACTGCTTATCTTTAACTTCAAATTCTCTCTGTTGCAAGCCCTTGAACCTTTCAGATGCTTGGTCTGATTGGGGGCACAGACTGAAGCAACAAAGTGATATAGCAAGGTATTTTTCAGGAATTTTTTAAAAACGTTCACATCTTTTGAAAGAAAATGACACACCAAAATATACGAAGGGCACACTAAAGGGGATTATAGTGGTTTGCTTTATGCCTAATACATAAAAGTCCTCTCATTCTATTTTACTTCTTTTTACAGCAAGAAAACACTTTTGCACTTTTACAGAAATGACTGAAGGAATCATTTCCGATTTTTTCTCCAAAATTCAGTGCTGGATAGTCACTATTCTCAGGGAACTGTGACAGCTGGAAGTTGCATGGAGCTCACCTATACAAAGCTCTGTGCTCACAACAGTAGTTTTTAAGGTTTGGCAAGGTTTGGATCTATATCTGCCATAAGCATTGCTTTGGGTATTCCATAGATACAGCTTCTGAGATATCAAGCCCAGACGATCTGAAGCAAAGTTACAGTGCAGTGCTGCCAGCCTTCATGGCACTCAGAGCATTGTATTTTTCATCATCTCCCCACCTCTGAAGTTACATTGCTATCCAATAATTGAATTTCACTTCCAGATGGTGGAGAAAAATGGAAGATGTACCCCTGGTATATCTGAAAGGTGTAAGAAACAGGAAGAAAGATGTAGTGAATAAGAAGTGCATTTCTTTCTAAGACATGATATTTAAACCAATTTTGTTCTAGACTTGGCTCATGTTCTGTAATGCTTGAAGCACTGAATGATAACTGGAGTTAAGACTCAGGAGAGAAAGACAGCTGAAATACAATATGCCCCCAACAACATATACGTTGTTATAGCGAAGACAACGTCGTACTCAATTTCCTTCTTTGAGCTCTTCGTATCGACATCTTCCTCCAAAGTCCTTCCAGATTTATGCAGCCTCTCCCTGAAAGCCACTGATACCTTTCCCTTTCCTTCATCTCTTTCTTTCTTTCCAAATCCACAATCAGGACAGTCTTGGTCTATGGTCTTCATTTGACCACCTGCCCATATGCCTCCTTGTCTGACTTCCACTCCCCACTACCTCCAGATGCTCTCCACACCTGTGGAGACAGACAGGAGGGTCAGCAGCCACCTCCGTTCATCCCTCCATGACAACCCCATCCTTCCTCAGAGGCCAAAAGGTGGGTACAGCTGTTCCAGAGGGGACACCAGCTCTGCCTCCGCGCCCCACGCCTGCGGTGACTTCCCACCCGAGAGCAGAGAGGGGCCCACCACACTCCGCTCTGAGAACTCCAAACTCCGGGGAGGGAGCAAAGGCGATCCTGTGGCCTCGCCAAAGCATGTGTCACCCTACAATTTCACTGATTTTTTAGAGTTGGAAGGGACCATAGAGATCATCTAGTCCAACTCCCCTGCTGAAGCAGGACCACCCGGAGCATGTCAGATCATGCCACTCAGGACGGCATCCAGGCGGGTCTTGAAAATCTCCAAAGAAGGGGACTCCACGACCTCCCTGGGCAGCCTCTTCCAGGGCTCCGTCACCCTCACTGTGAAAAAGTTTTTCCTCATATTCAAGTGGAACCCCTTGTGTTCCAACTTGTGCCCATTGCCCCTTGTCCTCTCACTGGCAACTACTGAAA
>JAHREE010000257.1:831158-967606 GCA_033628505.1 Tringa tobata
CAGGTCTTTTGACAGGAGGCTTTGGGTGCGCGCTTGCATTTGTGCTTTTCGTTTGTGCGGCTTAGAACATAGCACGTGAAATAGCTTTCCGGGTTTTAACAGCTCTCTCAGAAGCAGCAGGTTATATTTTGTCATCTCCTTCAGCGCTCAGTGCGTCAGCCAACTTTCCAAACTACTCTCAAGCGAAATACCGTATGCGATGGAAATTGTTTCTGGATCATTCCTTTTCCGGGGTATCAGGGATTTTTTTATTATTTTTTTTTGTAAAATTCACTAACCTTTCCCTCAGTCGTTTTCTGCAAAAGATTATCAGGTTTGCAGCCAAGCCTGTTTCAGTCGTTCAGGGATAGAAATGATGCTCCCAAAGCATCCCCTCTCTTTCTTTTGTTGTTTTGCATTTCAAGCTTGCGGTTCTGTGCACCCAAAACTCTCCCTGTTTCCGAGTGCGATTATATGCCAAAACTGGGTGCTGATTGATTGGCTGGGAAGTTTTTGTTTTTGAAAGATAATGACAGCTTTTCAGGAATAAAGTATTTAAAATACGATCTAAAACATCGCTAGTTTCTCTTCAATGTTTTGAAACATCGCTAATTTCTCTTCAATTTCAAATCTGGCCACAGAAAAGTGCCAGGGGGTTTCTCTACTGAGTGCGAGCTGAGGCAGTTAGTATTTTTCCTGCCTCCTTCTAGTAAAATATTTGCAAATTCAAAGTTCTTGTATTTTCACTGTTCAAAATTCCACTAAGTTTCCATTAAATCTGACTCTGGGTACCTGCTTTGGTCTTGTTACCTGTAAAGCTAGGGATGAAATACACAAAGTTTCGCTGTGAAATCAAGCCTTTCTCTTTTGCCTCCCAGGGAAACACAGCTTATCGATGATGTGATACAAGTAAAGAGAAAAGCACTTTATTGAGGTAAATAATTGCATTTGTGGTTTTCTATACATTTCACAGCGAGTTGAAAATAGATTGAAAAATGCAATTGTGTGTATAAAGCATATCTCTCCTACCTACGTGGCATGTTCTCAAGTTACTCCAATATTGAAATCAAAATTAATATTCCCTTTAATCATCTTTCTTACAAATACCTCTGAAATGAGGTTCATTGTAACCCTCTGTAGGTAGCTTAGCCATCAAACTGCTGTCTTCTCCACATAAAATCCCTTCTAATAGCCTTGTTTCTTTGTTGGTCGCTGTTGTTATAACCATAAAAGCATACTGCCAGGATTTGATGGCATTTTTGTAGGGCTTAAAGCTTCAGTGTGCTCTTCCTGGCTAAGTCCACTGTGAAGACTTTCTGACTCAAGCCTGCTTTAAGACTCGAAGTGCCACCAAATATGCTGAGAAGGAACATCTTTATCTGAAATCCCAGTGTTGTGTGACAGAGAAAGAAAATATAACAGCGACACATTATAAAATAATCCCAATTAATCTGGATTCTCATGGAAGAGTTTCTCGTTGTTTTTTTCCTGATGTACCTCTCGTTCTCCCTGAAATCAGAATTTGTTTTTCATGCTTGCCAATTTAGCACTGAATTTTTCAACTACTGCTTCTAATTTAATGTAAATTTTTGTTTCAAAATCAAACCATATATACATAAAGCGCATTTATCTGAAGCTCCCATGTTTCTTGGGAGAAGGATGTTAGATCTAGCACTGTGTGTTAAAAACTTTAGAGCTAAACCAAATTGTTTTTCCTAAACAGGAGCTACATGAGATAACACAGTGTGAAAGTAGTTCCCAGAAGAGCCTGTCTTGGGCAGGCATAGTTATGCCCATACTGTTCTTTGCTTGCAGGGGCTAAAAAAACTTACTCCGCCCAACTTTCTGACTTAGCATGAAGGTAGGTAACATGCTGTTTAACCTTGTCTACTTTCGGTGGTAGTACCAGTATATTTACTGATTGAAGCTTTTGCAAAATCATGTGAAGAATAATGGAGGCTTCTGGCAGATCTTTCTGCAACAGCACATGGGCCTCTCGTGGTCTGGACCTTTATATGCCCCGTGCTGTTCCTTATTTTGATTCTGCATAGCTTTTGTTCAACAATGGCATTTTGGAACAACTTCAGATTACCAGAACACATGGAAGGACTCAGATGTGTTTAGTGCTACATCAGGATAGCGAATAGAAATTGCACATGACTGGCTTTTGGCTTTCCATCTGTCTCTTAAAGCTATTTATCATTCTGATATTCCTCTGAATTTATCACTGTCATTGGCTCACGCTCTGTTCTGGTCAAAGGTTTTAAAACGTTTATTAAAAGGAATTCTTTTCACTAAAATAAATAACCTCTCATAAAAGTCATGCCACCAAGCCTAGCAGATGGAGAGAACAGGCAAATTTGTGTAATGTGCAGAGAAACTTCAAATATTACCATGAGAGATGTTTCTGTACTCCTTATTGTTCCCGTGCAATTACACAGGTAGTTGGCAGTCAGATCATTAGGAGTGGAAACACCAAGCTGTTGGATTTCCTGCCGTGTGGCACAAAGCCTTGGCCAAGACAGGCATGGTAAAAATAAGTCGATGGTTTACAAGCATCTAAAAGAAAATAAGAAAGTTGTTTAAGGAGTGATTTGATGACAGCAAGAAGGACAGAATCAGAAGCAAGGGAGCTATTCATACTGCTGATAATTGTAAGTGCCAAACTGGCAAGCGGCCAAGGTGCCTACTAGGCAGGGATCAAAGACACATATGGTGAGTCTCAAACAACAAATAAGCCATAGAATTCTGGCAAGCCTTGCAGGAATAATATGCTCCAGCCCTGACAAAGAAGATGAGGGCTAAAGAACAAACAACGGGGCTACCAATAGTGGATGATACCTCAGGGAAAGCAAAGCTTTCATCATTTCAGTTTTATTGGAGAAAAATGCAGATAACTTCTCACATATGGTAGGTCTGGTTGATCTAAATTGATGGGAAGTGTAACACAATGTTAAAAAAGATTCTTTACAGTTGTGGCAGTAAATCAGTGTTCCATTAGCAGCGGCATCATTCAGAGACGGCATTCTTCAGAGGGTTAGTAATAGAATTACTTTGCCAAAGTAAGATTACACCCCAGGTGATAGACACCTGGCATTTGAAACAGACACAATCAAGAGGAAAGTCCAAGTTACCTCTTGCCAGATGTTGGATCCTGTTCTTTTCTGTTCTTTCACTAATTCAGTCAGATGACAGGGTTTTTGCCAACTAGATGACGGTGTAAAACACACAAAGAAATTGAAACATTTTCATTTTATTCTCGTACTACTAGACAGTATTAAATAGGAAAAGAAGGAAATTCTGTGAGCTTAGACCTAGTTTCATAATCAACAGTTATACACAGTCACAAAATAAAGGGATGTACCTTAAGCTAGGTTATTCTATATTTATACAGGGCACTGGCCTTACACTGGTAAGAATGGTACTCTGCAGCCCTTTGGGTGATCTCCAAAGTGCCAGCATTACATAGCTACATATAATTGCCATGAGGAATACCAAAGACAGCAGAGGATTGTAGCAGAAAGTGCTTATTTATGGATAACATTTTCCATTTGAGATATTTCCGTACCTGACAGAAATGTGGGTGAACCAAATGTGTCTCATGTGTTTTAGACTGCAAGTTCTCCCTCTCAGTGACCCGACCTACCACTTGGCATTATCAGGAGAAACAATGAGCCATTCCCTGAATAGATTTTCAAGGTGCTATTATAATATTTAGGAAAATATTTCCTTCTAAGAACAAGTATTTTGCCTGTCATTACACAGACTGCTTTACCATCTCTGTCTTTCACATAAATGCAGTTAGTATCTCCCTCTCCTCTCCACCTAGTCTGTTCTGCCATTAAATACTGATGTGATTTCTTATATGGATTATAAGGTATAATATGCAGTAACCTCTGTTTTCCTGCCTCCCTTTATGTTACTAAGAGCCAAGAAAACAGTATTGATTTGTCAGTGGGGCCAGTTTTCTTGCTCTTCCAGCCAGCAACCGCTTTATATCACACAGTACAAAGAGAAACTATTAATCATCCTTAGGAAATATTTACTGAATAAGGAGGTGCTGGGACAATTTTCATGCTATATCCGTTTCTTCTCAAGTAGAGAGCATTTATCAGAGTTTAGCCAAAACATCACAAAATAACCACCTGGCAAGTGTACCTGCACTGCATTCTGGGGTTAGTGCTTTCCAAGCAGGAAAAAGAGTTACAAGACCCGCACCTTTTCTCTGTTCTCTTAGGGAGCAATTCTGATTTATTTTAAACATGTCTTTTAGTATCAAATGAACAATATTCTAATGGTTGCCTTTGTCTCCCCGCTGACTATACAGAGACAAGCGTAACTACTCAGATGTGGATAGTTACATTTACTCAAATGAGTCCCACGCCACCTAACATTATTAAGTCCATTGTGTTGTTACTGCATTTGACTCTGTACCTGATTTCTACCTCTGCAGACAAGGAAAGTCTCAAACCAGTACACTTAGCAAACTTGTTGATGGCCTCAGAGAAAAGGTCACCAAGGAAGCAAGAAGTGGGCTGAAAGGGAGGGTAGGAATCGAGTTCAATATACAAATATGAATATATAATCTCATTGTATCTCATTATATATTGTATAATATATAATCTGTTAAAGGTTACGTGGTAATAGCTCTGAGGTAGGTAGGTGAAGAGATAACTAGAGAGTGTGTCCCTTCGGCAGCATAGGATGCAACTTCAGCATAAGGGGAGGGAAAGAAAGAGTAGAACGGAAGTGTTTCTGGGAAGCTCAGATAGTCCAAGGAACTGCGTATTCAGGCAATGAAATCACAAGAGAAACAGAGATTGATTAGGTGCTGTCTTGCTTGTTGGAGATTGTATTACAAACCCTGGGATCTAATATAGTAATGTCTAATATACTAATACCTAATATGCAATTTCTCTATTTCAAATTTTCCAGCAAGTGAAAATGAATTAGTCATTATCTAATAAAGCACAAATATATGTAGATTATATTAATCCAAAGGTTAGATTTCCCTGTTCTTTTTGGTTTTATTCTTCTAATTACTAAGTTAATGCACAAAAAATATTTTGTGGGCATGCCAGAAACAACTATTTAAATTCTTTGTAGGCATTTGCCATATAATTGTCCTTTAAAAATTACTTGGGATACTCAACTGCTGTGTCCCTGACATTAAATTGTTCCAGGGCAATAGTAACAGTTTAAATTCTAGTGACCCTTCTGTCACTAGAATTTTTCTGTTTCTTCTGTCACCAACATTATTCAACATGGGGCCAAAAATAAATGGAGAAGAAGTCATCTGATGCAGTATAAACTTGCTTAATTTGGCAACCAAACAGTAAAAAAGACAGAGGCATTACTGAACAGACAAAGCAAAGTTTATATTTGCACATAAAGGATGTGCTTGCCAAGGTAGTCTGCTTGTGTTTAATGTGGCAGTTTGATGTTTTTCAATTTACTTCATATCATTTTGCCTAAACAATGCACAATTAAAACTCATATCCACGATAACTGAATGCAGTTGTTAAATTATCAACGTAGCAAAAACTTCTGGACAATATACTGCTAAATAATGAAAAATAAATTGAAATAGTGTGTAATGTGGAATAAAAACAAATATCACATGCACCAAAATGCAAAGTAATCTGAGATCATCAAGTAAATGTGTGCATCATTTATTTCTTCCATCTCTGTTTGTATTTAACTCCAGAGTCAGATTGCAGTTTTCAGCTGTGTCCTGTGATCTAAAATCCTCATTGGTAGCATGCATAAGTTAGGACAAAGGATTGTGTTTTTTGGCTTCAATAGCAAAGACTGAACCAAGCAAATGAATACTGTAACTCTAGAGGAAAGGCTGACATAGGAAATACTGGAATGGTATTGACTTTCAGAGATTCCCTTTCCAGCATAATGGTAGCAACACCACAATAAACTTGGAAAAACTCTAGGTTTTTTTACGTCTTCTTTCTCTATCTTCATTGCTAATACAAGATATAATCACATAAAAATTAATGTGCATTACTTCATGTTACAGTTGCCGTAATAAGCACTTTCTTGAGTCTGCAGCATCTCAAACAAAAAATATATCTGTAAGCTTCATCTGGGGAGGGGGAGAACAACCTTTAAATTAAAATACTGGTGCCATATTGTGAAGCAGAACACATATTATTGTTGTTAACCTTAGGTACCCACAGTGTTGCTCAAGCAATATTCTGTGACAGAGAGCAATATTGTTCTTCCTAACAAGATTATTATTTGTAGTATCAACCATTCCTCGCTACCGCTAATGATTTCTTTCCCCAACTTAAAACACAGTTCACCTCCAAAGCAGATGTTTGTACACCAGGACAAGAAGGGGTTTGTTTCACTTAGTAGTTGGGGGTTTTAATGTCTATGTGTCAGCTCATAGAATTATGTGACAACACAAGACTCGGCCATCTTCTTAAGAAAATTACCCGTTTTCTCATCTTTCTGAGTGAAAAGAATGGTTTTGAGATGTGATGGTGTGGTCCTGGTACAAGAGGGTACTGGTTTTGCCTGGGGTGGAGTTAATTTTTTTCATTACGGCTTTTATGGTGCTATGGTTTGGATTGGTGATGAAAACAGTGTTGGTGATGCACCCGTGTTTTAGCTGTCTTTGACCAGTGCCAAAGCCTTCTGGGTTTCTCACCTTGTCCTCCCAGCAGGTAGGCTGAGGGTGGGCAAGCAGCCAGGAGGGGACACAGCTGGGACAGCTGACCCCAGGTGACCAAAGGGATATTACGAAGTAGTGAGGTAATTCCTTATTTTGCCTTGCTTGCACGCACATTTTTGCTTTACCTAGTTAACTGTATTTATCTTAACCTGAGTTTTCACACTTTCACCCTTGCGATTCTGTCCCCCGTCTCGCTGCAGAGGGGTAGTGAGCGGGGGGCTGCATGGGGCTGAGCTGCCTGCCAGGGGGTAACCCACAACAAAGATACGGCAGTCTGTCTGCAGGAGACTGCAGAGAACTAAAATAGGTACGGACAGCATTAGTCAAACCTCCTACTTGAGGCATTTAAATGAGGCATTGCAGCATTTATGAGCCTTTGGAGAGATTTATGCTGCCTAAGCTGCGTTTTTCTGGAGAGTCAGTGGAGAGAGCAAGGTGTCCACATCACCCTCAGGGGCTTCTTTGGAGCAGCTTGGCTGCAGACTTGCTTCTCCACTGCCATGTGGGAAGCTTAGGTGTCTCTTCTAGGCAGTGCAGTATGTCCACATGTTGAACAGGTAGCCCCTGAAGTTTGGCCAGTAGGAAATGTCAGGCACAGAGGAACGGCCGTGAAGTTCCTGGCTCAGAGTTTGAGAAGCCTTCAGAGTATTCAACCCACACTTCCCATTTCCTAGGAGAGAATCCTAGATGCCAAACCAAATGTTGACACTGGATCACTGTACAGCCAGGAATTTGAGTAATAAGGAATTAAAAACAATGCATAGAATATTTCATTAAGTTCTATAGTAATACATTAGTGTTACAGTTCTGACTTTTCTTTGACCTTTAAGAATGGCTGGTCCTAGTACAGAGAGATGCCTAAAGGTCTATAGCTTCCCTTGAGGACAACAGGTAAATAGGCTTTTTGGACATAAAACTATTCTTTATTATTTTTGCAATTTTTTTTCCCCTCTGGCATCTACAGAACTTCTATTAAAATTTTTGAGGTGTTTCATACCATGTTAAGGACCAAAATTTGACTATTGTAATTGTAATTTAGAGCTGAAGGCGAGAGCTAACGAAGATGTGAGGTACCATAGTGTTCACGGAGGTAGTTTGAGTTCTTATACTCCTCTTTCAGTGGGCTCTTTGAGGAACATGAGAGAAGGGGAGCAGGTCACCGTGGAGCACCAGGAGACCCAACACAGACAGGAGAGGCAGCGTTGCAGCCACAGAGGCGGTAGGACTGCTCCAGTGCATGACAGCCAGGAAGGGAAGTTTTAACTTTCTTTTGCAATTGGTCCCAGAGAGACTTTGGCTCTTCAGCCTCATTAACATCCATTTCCTGCTCCTTGCCGTAGTGTTGTCACCACACATGTTCATGAGACAATAAACTTGTGTTCCCATTGTAAACACAGTGGTGTTTACCCATGGTACATCTGTGCCTGAAGCAGTGACCACTATATTTAAGTTGCCAAAGCTTTTCCAGTACAAAAGTATGTCCAACTGTTTTTAAAAGCACAGACATCTCCATGTCTTGTAGCAAGAATTCGGAATTTAGCAGCAGCATAGCCTGGAGTCAGGAATATGCCCTCTGTTGTCCCGGTGAATATCGATTTAATTTCTACAATGTTAAGAAATGTAATTTTCTAGCTATGTTTTGCTCCTTTATGTTTGCCAGGAGCTAACAGCTAAGCAGTTTAATATTCCAGTTGCTCTGAGCAGATTTTGCTCTTGCATGTTGCTCCAGCATGGGAAACAATGCTGAACCTACATCTGGAGCCCACACAACTCAATTCCTGCCACCATTCCACAACAAACACTCTCAAAGAGCAAAACTTAGTAAGACACTGAAGAAGAGTTCTGGAATGCAAATAAAACTTCATCCTTTAGGGTTCCAGACAATCTCTAAGTATTAGGGCTTAGGATGAGACCTCCTTAGTAGAGAAATAATCCAACATCTGCCCGCCGTAAGGGTTTTTTGCACCTTTGTGTAAAACATCTGGCCTTGGCTACCATCACAGATAGGATGATGCGCTTCATAGATTTCACGTCTGATTCGTATGTTTTTTATAGTATGGATAGAAAGTTCACAGAATGTCAATTCACAAAATTCTAGTTCTAAAGGAATTTGGTTGTACCTGTGGACTATTTTGTTTCTACTAAAACAATTATTTCAAACAAGAGATCATTCAGCTGAGGTGTGTAAGGTGCTAGTTACAAACATACAAGAATATAATGGTACTTGAATGTTTGTCTTAAGCTTGACTGTATCCAGATGTAAAATAAAACATGGTTCCTATCCCGATTTATCAAAATGACAAAAGAGAACAGAAATATGGGAAGGGAAAGGCAATCAGAAAAATAATCAGCTTTTTAAAGCCTTTTATTGACAAAAATTGTACAAAATAGCGAGCCCTGTTTCTTTCAGAAACAGATAGGAAAACGTGGTTGGCAGAGTAAAGAATCTCTTGCTGTTCTCTGTTTATGTCATGACAAGAAATAATCTCTGTTTGTCATGGTTAGATATCTGAGTGAATCATTGCTATGGCATTTGAACAGTGATACCATACAAAGGGAATAAGATGAGCCCTTCTTAAACAGAAGGGAGATCAAGGTCAGGTCCTAGCAGCAGGTGAATAGGTGGGGTCTCCAAAGTTGGCGGTAAAATTCTAACCACAAGGAACAAAATTTCATCCATAAAAGAGCTATATGGAAAAAGGCAAAAACAGTTGAAATGTCTTTTCTGCTGGAAAATGTGAAGCAATCTGCCAAATTGAGTAGATTCACTGCATGATGAATAATTCACCACCCTTATTCTTATTAGTCCTCTAGTCTGCCCAGGCAGATTTGGGATCCTTCTGTAGAAGCATAAATGGTCTCTTAAGGGTGGTAATTATTGTATTCTATTCAAAATGTGGTTTATCTGGAATGTACTGTCATGAATTATTGTGCAGCTGGTGCTATATTACAGACATGGAATACAAGAATTAATTAAAGCATTAAACTGATACAAAACTTTTACTGCCAGTGGGTCTCAACAGTCTGTGAATAACACCAATGATTCGAGCTTTTCAAAGCACAAATCAAAGTGAGAGTGAATGACGTCAGCCATCGATGAGATGCACATTCAGGATTAGCTGGGTATCATTGGAATAAGTGGCTTATTATTCTACATATTACGTAAGCAGTGCCAACAGAAACGGAGACTTAGAAAAGAAGGTGTTTGAGAGATATCTTTATGAAAAACAATTTATATATCTTGCCTAAATAGATTGTGTAGCTGTTCTGAAAGAAAAAGGGGAGGGGATTATAATTGAAAACATATTTCCTGAGGAATGATATTTGAAAACAGTGATTCAGCTTTAAAAACAAACTTCAAATTATATTCCCATACCATTAAGAAAGCAAATGATTCCTTTGATTCTTAACACATGTCATCATGACAAATCAGAAAAGTATGACTTTTCAACCAAGGTTAAAATTGAGTATGTCACATTTTTCTCTTATAGCATAAAAACAAGGATGAATTTCATGGCAGGCAGAGCATTTCAAACTGATAAAAATATTCATCTTTCAGTACATATTTAGGCAATTCTTAACTAGTATGGATTATTATCATTGCATGAGATATCATGGAAACTAAAAGCTTAGCAGGAGGACTAGTGTCCCTAGGCATGAGAAGATAGCTATAAAAGAAAGGCTAAAAAATAGAACAAGTATTTACCAGGTTGTCACTAGGTGGAATTACAGAGTTTTACTCAGAAGTATATTTAATTATTTGTCACTGCCTGATTTCTTATAATAACCAATAGAACGCAGATCCTGTGAGAGGTTACTTGTACCTAGACCTTACACCTCATGTAGCTCTCTATTTAATATGTACATAAAGAGGTATCACAATACATACCTCTGATATAAACAAAATGCAGCGTCTGCATCAATATGTGACGTTATGTTTTTAATATGAATACTAATCAGGTCATAATTTTAAAGGAAGACTTAATTTCTCCCTTCTAAAGTGCCATGACTAAGCCCTTCCATCTCTACCACTACAAAAGCTAAGGCCATATACAATAGCTGAAAAGACAGTAACCGCGATAACGTGAACAACCCTTACTTAGCTGTGATTTCACAATTGGTAGCATGTCACCTAGCAACGGCAATATAGGGGCACGAGGGATGATGTCAGAGGACAATAAAATTGATGGATATGTGGCTGTGATGAAATCAACTTTCTCCTAAAAAGGCTGCCTAGCAGTAATTACATAAATAATATCTGGGCAACAAGGGACAACTGACTTCATGCAAGATATAACCCAAGACTCCGATAGCAGTTCATCTTTCCTGGGGGGCTGTGGGATAAGTCAGCAGAGCATCCTATTCCTGGTGTCAGTACTCTGCAGAAGGAAGAGGGCTGGCTAGCAGCTGGTCGTTGGCCCGGCTCCCATTCTTAGCCATTACTGGTGCACTGGTCTGTACAGAGAGGTACCATCAAAGCCTGTTGTCCTGACACGTGCTGCCAAACGTAATTGCAATTCAGAAGGAGTCATCTTGGCTTCAGAAGCAGAATTAGGATTCGCCTCAAGGGAGAAAAAGCACTTTATTTTCCTCATACAGTAACAAATCCTGAAATCCTGTGTAATGACAAAGTATTTGGGCTTTGTGCAGGTGTTGCATGTAGGAAGACAAGTTGCCAGATGTACACTTTCGCTCTTAACCTGGCCTACCCCTATATGTCCTCACTGATATATTCATAATGGATGCAAAGCTCACCTGTCTATGAAGCCCACTACACTGTCACCCATACTTCCTTACTTACCGCTGTCTTAAAGCAGTCATAGCACATCGACACAGCAATTTCCTATGTGAAACTTCTGCTGCCACAGAAGGCTCAAATGTATCTTACAATTGTATCAGTGAACCCCCCACCCCATATCTACCCTGCTGCCTATTACTGCAGTGTTTGAATGCTTGCTATACAGAATCAGTAACAACAGCAATGTCTCTACTTTGAAATAAATAAAATCCCTTTGGACTGGAGTTTGTTCTTAAGAGACAAGATTTTAGTCATTAATTTTTGTTTATATGGATATATACTCAAATACTAACACCAGAAGCGTTGCTGTGACTGGGATGGTCCAAGAACATGCACAAGAAGTTGGTGGGACTAATGAGTATATTTGGGGAAAAAAAAAAAACAACAAAACAGATAATCCCTTGGGCACATTAATCCTTCCTAAATGCATCAGTTCTTTTGCTACAGGGACAAGAAAGTTGACTAGTTGAGAGATTTGGGGTTTTTATGAGGACGACAAGTCAGGGTTATGAGTATTGTTCTGCAGCAGTAACGTTTCTTCAAAGAAGGGTTTTGTTAGTGGAGGGAGAAGTTTAATGTTAGAAAAAAAGAAGGAAATCTGTTTTGTCTAGTTTTACTGGATTATCTGGTAAGACAAACACAAAACTTGGTTCCTCTGGAATATGATCCTATAGATTTCCATGTGTTCCTGTTAATTTAATGCCTTGTATGTACTTTTACAGCTGGATTCATGAGCTGAAGCTGTTAAATTTAATTTCTAGCAAGCTAAATAGCTTATGGTCTAGTTTTATTATTCAAATTTCTGAACCTTAAGCAATAAGACATTGCCTGTAGGGATGTGTTAAACCAACACATGACTAATCCACCCCACGAGAGCATGAGTAAAGGAGGGGCCGTGTATCCACAGCTGATCCCCAATGACTTTTTCTCATTATTCCTGCAGACAAAATAGTATCATTTTAAAATTAGTCCAATAAGTGAGAATAAACCTTGGTGACTAACCTGATGAACTGTTTAAAAAATTTAATAAAGCAAAAAACCAAGACTGAATGATAAAGTGGGCTGGAAGGAGTCTTCTTGGTATCATTCTTCACCTTTGACAGACTCACCTGCTGTGAAAGGAGATAAAGGACATTTCCCACTGATATGTAAACTTTTTAGACCCTGATCTGCAAGTCACAGAGTGTGGAAACTGGTCTGAGGTGGGCCTTGCTCTCCAACGGGAATCTATTTTAAATCATTCTGGAATTTTGCAGACACATACTCTTCTGGATACCTATATTAATCTGAATAACAAAGTGTGTTTTCTCGAATGAAGCACCGGTCTTCCTTTAAAGCAATCATTCTCTTTTATATTTAAACTCTACTGATGTATTCCTCAGTGAAATACCAGTTACGCATATTTTCCTCATGAAGAATGACAGGCAAACTGCGGCTCCGTTGTTTGATGTGCGATTTATGCTCCAAAATTACAACTGCTTTCAATCCGATCCGTTTTGTTTAGGGGAAAGCCACCGTATGGACGAAACCTCCCTCGCCTCGGACGAGAACTTCAAGAGACTGGCCGCGCGAGTCTGCCTGGAGCTCAGCACGTTTGGCAGCCTTCGCTCCGGAGAGGCTCAGGCCCTGTAATAATCCTGGTGTGGCAGATCAGAAACAAAGTGCAATGGGAAAGCCATCCCAGCCACGGTTGCTCAGCACACGCCTGCTGTAATATATTTCTTTTTTACCAAGGTGCAGCCGGCCGTGCTGTGTTGTAAACTGGCCTCTTGCTGTGAAGCAAGAGCAACAAACCTGAAAACGGCAAACCGCCGCCACACGCAAAGAGTATAAAACTGATACCAAGTCTGAAAAGTGTATGTTTAATGTTAGTGTAATGAAATGCAACTGTGTGACCGTGCTGCTTGAGGACTCTGTTTTGCGAGGTGCTGAGCACTCTTAACTTAAGGCACGTAATATTTTAAAATGAGGAGCTGTGCAAGGCCAAAAGAAAGGCATTTCATTATGTCGTCAGGTCTGATTACCCAAAATAACAGTGCTTGAGTGAATACCCCAATATCCTATATGCCAACTTTATATGAAAGCTATTGAAACTTAAAAGTCTTGAGTCCACAGGTCCCTCAAAACCTCCAGTGTCTGAGCAGGTTAAGAGTTATTACCATTTTGTTCTAGAGAACAATGCTATGCTACACTAAAAAAGCGTTAGCTACCTTGTTTAATGTAAATTTAGAAATCTCAATAAATGTAGCAATTTCTATATAGAGAGGACACCTATTGATCCCAACTGGATTTTATAAGCATATGAGTTGAAAGATGATGCATAATGCATATTAATAATGTACGTTAAGTCGGAAGAAATAGTTCCTCTCTATACGTGTGAAAATGTACTAGATTAGAATTTCCAATAATATGTTTTCTAGGGAGAAAGTTTGCACACGTGTGTGTGTGCACACACACATGTACACACATGTTGAGTTGTGTCTTTTATTATTAATATTGAGACATGAACTTGGATAGGATTCACGTGTATTTCTGACAGTATTTAAATATTGATGTAGGTACATCTACTATCTCTAAATTACACACAGGGTACCTGTTTACTTACGAAAGCGGCGCCAGACGTAACCATCCTTTATAAATATTTGCAACGAGCAGTTTCCATTATGGCTTCCTCATCTGGGCAGTGATTCAGGTTCATAAACATGGATGCCTGATACCTTTAAGCCCCCTAGTTAACGAGACGTTTGTATGAGGCTAACAGACATGAAATAAGAGATGATACATGTCTTGTATGGGATTAGCAGCATGGGACTGTGACCTGTGCCTTTCTAGAATGGCTGTGCATCTGCTATAATTGCCTAACAAGTAATTTAAGGTTAACATAATCACAAGCAGCTCCAGGCTCTCTGAATTTTAAGCTCTCGTCTCATGCTCTGTTACAACAGCTTCTGGTTTTATGTTCTAATGAGCAAAACAGAAAGGAAAGAAAGGGCATCCATACACATCACCCCATCTTACTTATTCAGCTATATATTTTGCATAATGCAGCAAGGTGAAGCAGCTTTTCTGTCTTGGTTTCATGTCTTCCACGTGGCAGTGGGGAGTGTCAAAATCTATAAACTCATAAAGATTCGGTCTTTCCATTCTGAGAATCATCCCCAATGTTTTTGTTTACACAAAATTAGCAATGTTGTTCTTTTGCAATGATACATTCTAGGCCAGACAACTACCATATTGCTACAGTGAGAAGTGATTTTGTTGCCTCCCAGCAGTGTCAAAGACAAACAAAAATTTTATTTTCCAAATTAAATAAATGAACCATAAAAATATGAAACCTATATTTCTGTCTTTTTCCTCCACTGTTTATATTTTGGAGTGGTATTTTATTTTTATCATTATTTTCGCAACAACGTACATCTAAAATACTGAAATTATCCATAACTTCAAAGCCCAAATAGGAATTACAGCACATACAGCAGCAGGCAGTTCAGAAAACTGGCCTTTTTAAACATTTCAGAATGGCTGGAAATATCATCTGCCAAAAGCACATGGAACACCTCTTAAACAGATGCAGAACAGTATGCTACAAAGGACACTGAATTCAAGTGCCCTTTAAAAAAGTTATCCAGCTTTAAATGCAAGCTGCAGTGAAAGCCAAAAGACATTCATGAGACTGAAACACCACAGCTTGGACTTCCTCAGACCGTGCTTAAGAAAAAGCTGGATTGTAAAAAGTCATGAGCTGAGCTTCCATTGACCTTTGCTCTGCCTTCTTAACTCTGAAGAGCACGGTCCTTCAGGACTGTAGATAACCATAATCATGCTTCAAGAAGAGATATTCCAGATTCCGGATACCTGCTAATGCGCTTATAAGTAGCAGAGGGGAAAAAAAAATCAAACCCTCAAACGTGACATATTTCTACTGGGTAATTAACTACAATAAAGTGGTTTAGGAATAACATTTCTTTCTGATAAGAGAATTTTAAATTCTATTTTTTTTTTCAAACTCAGTACTAGTTGCTTTTTTCAGTGGGTGTTCTCCTGTGTTGGTTTCACTGAAAAATTACAGGAGGCTTAAAGATGGAAAATGATCCTCATTTTGGCAGTGCCTGCTCTTTACTGTAGATTGAGAGCAGACTCCTGTTTTTCCAGAGCTCGTTTTGGAAGGTAGAGGAATAGCATGCTCCATTTCTAACCCCTTCTCCTTTTCCTTTCTTCTTTGCCCTTTTCCAGGCACCAGTTGAAAGAAACTTGGGTATGACCTACCCAAGCTATACCCACTTTCAAATTATTGTGTTTCCTGCTGGTTCTTACCAGCAACAGTAGAAACAAACCTGTTATCATGATCTCAAGTGAACTACCTAAGCAATATCTTGAACTATCTTCTGCCGTAACTAAAGATTTGCAGAAAACTGAGAAAAATGTGTCGAATACTACTTTTTTCTAGCTTTATTGCTGATACCACCTTATCAGGTGCAAGATGGGGTCTCATATATGCATATGTGAGTCGTGTATGTGAAAGAGAAAGACTGCAACTTGAACGTATGCAACATGAAGTTTACCAGCTTATGTGATCATTGCAAATAAAAAGGCAATCATCTAATGACTTCTATTCAAAAGGATAATCTACTGATATTTTTTTTAAAATACCTGTCTTTCACAGCTCAGGCAGTTAAGAGCTGGACCTAACTTCTTCCCATAACGATCAATTTCCAGCTGTTGAGATTTGCACTGTGCCCACACCAGTGAATCTCTGCAAAGCACTAGTGAGCAAGGTGTGGGAGCCACCTTCTCTGCTGAAGGAAGGCAGCAGTAAGGGTAGCCCATAAAATGATTAAGTCAGGAGAGGAGAACTTCCTCACCTTCTGCAGGTAAGAAATACAAGTCAGAGAATAAGGGAACTGAATGCTTTTCAGAAGGAGAGAGTCACAGAAGGCTTTGGTCTCTCCCAGTGGTGTGAAATGAAGGTAAGAGAGCAGGTCAGAGATCTGGGAATAGGTGACTGTTATTTCAGAAGAGCTAGAAAGCAAGAATCCCGCTGGAGTGAATGTGAGCCACGGATATGATAATTGCATTTATTTTTCAAGGACAGAAGAAGTGGTGTGAGACACTTCAGAGAACGTGCTAAAGACAAACGATGCAAGTAACAAGTTGTTACTGGGAGAGAGGGAGAGGAGCTTTCTCCAGGTGGAACAAGCACCAGAGCAGTGCTCAGTCCTGTGAATTCACATCCCTTAAGAACAGCTCTGTTGAAATTAATGCCTTCAGGGAAGCCACAGACTTCAATGTGCTTTCAGTTACCACCTGAGTGTGGGGTTGAGGGAGGAAAGGGGAGTTGTCAAGGTTGGGGCCAGTTGTGTTTATTTTGTAAGCAGGAAGGTCCAGAGATTGTAAGATTTTGAATTCTGGAAAGATACAAAGAGGCATTTTCTCAGAAAGAATTCGTTCATGGTATGCATCTCATCTCAGAACATCAGTGAAACTGGGTTTGATCCCCTACTAAGTTAGCAAGGGGACAAGCTGTCAACATGCAGCAGTCAAGAATTACAAGTATATTTTCTAATTTTCCAAACACGGGAACATACATAAAACTATCCTGACTTTTTTTCCTAGGGGTGGAGAGAGGTAACAGGAGGAGTGAGGAGGTTGGTGAGTTTTGCTTTGTTTTAAGATTGTTAGCAAGAAGGCAGGCAGATCTTTTGAAAAATGTTCGTGGAATCCAGAGTGTTGCCTATATATTTTCTGTAAAAATACTGCAAAGAGAAGATATTCCCTTTTCTGCCCTCCCCAGTCCTATATCTTCCTTAAATGATGTCCCTATACTTGTGAAAGGCTTTCTTCAAGGTTAGAGAGGGAGGATCCGAAGCAACTATAGGTGAAGGTGAACTCAGTGCTCAAAGGGAGTGATAACAGTGTCGGCTTTTAACATTCCTCAGCATCCTCTCTTTCCTTCAACTGAGGCCCCCCAGTACTTATTATAGCAAAGTTGTTCTCCTCCTGTAAGCTAAGTCTAAGTGTTTGATTGCTTCACCATATTGAAGGCAAAATACATACTTTGAAGAAAGCACAGTTCATATTTTAAGGTATTTCATCACTCAAGGCCACAGCTGGCCAATACCAAACAAGCAATCAAGAGACTAAGGACTGTCAACAAAGAACAGTTCTTTACATCACAGGATCAGACACATTTGCACTCAATTAACACTTTGCTTAAAAATAGACAAAGATAAGCCCTAAAGAGTGTGGTGCCCCACAACCCCATCGTTATATATACAATAGCAATGCATAGCAGCAGTTATCATTATGCCTTACCACTCCATTTGCTATAACAACAAAAACATCCGCTATCAATTCCTTATCGTGTTTTTGGAGATATTATCGTAAAGCTGTCTCCATTATATGGTCAAAGGGGTGATAATCTAGTTTGTTTGAAAAGTGAAATTTATATAATTGTATTCTCTTAAATTCCTTACTTAGTGCTGATTAAACATAAGCCTCTGTCATGTACGGGTGGCAAAGATGACTTTATGTCACTTTTAATGTTCTTGAGGTTCAGCAGGAAGTATTTTGACTGTGGTAGAAGTTAGCTCCGCTTCAAAATTACACAAATCTGTGTGTGGATACAGGGATCAGTGGAGTGCTGGAACGCTCCGGACTATCACCTCTTCAGGGAAAGCCCACTACTTTTTCATGGCTAAAAGTCAGTTGGTGCACAGCTCTTCAGTCCTTTTCCGTCACCATGACACGACATAGGGATTCATGCAGGCAGAAGAATTTAAATCTGCGCAGATCAGCGAGTCCCACAGGTGCTTTGCCGCACCTGAGCAGTGCGAAGCGGAGACAATTAGGTGGAGAAGAAAACTCAACGTTATAGCAGGTCACAATTCAGCAAAGCCTTCAAACATTTCCATCTGCAGAGCTGTATCTGGAGAAGGCATACAGCATTTACAGAGCACTCAACCAAAGAGTAAACTCTTTGTCATTTTCCATAGCGGCTCTCTGGTGAAGGAAAACACTTGTAGAACAACAGTAATAACTTTCCTTTTACAGAAGTATAGTTCACTGGAGATGGTTCCCACATGGAGAAGAAATGCCTCAGATTTTTTTCAGCATTTACTTGGCACTTGGGACCTATTTATTACTTCATATACTTGGATGTAATGGCAGTTAACACACAGTTATGATGGGGAAGTGATGTAGGATTCTAAAAGATACAAATTGCAGTACATATTAAACTTTAATTTGCTGCCAGTCTCAAGTCCTTCAGCTTTTTTTTAGGACCGCAGGGCCTCTCCAGAAGAAGCGTGGTGGACATGAGCTATATTAGCTCTTAGTTAAACCCGGTGCTGCAAGCCAGCTCACTGGGGGATAATGTCAGTGTCTCTGTTCTCTTCTCTCTACACTTCCCTGGTGTTATGGAAAAGATGTGCATAAATAATTGCAGTTTTTTGCAAAGTCCAAGTGTACAATACCCAGCTTCCGTGGTCACCTTACAAATAGGTGGCTTGCAACATTTGCATTTGTTGCAGTATATTCTCTAAATCCTTATAGTTTTACTGATTATAGTTAGAAGTACAGGAAAACATCACCACCAATTATAAGATTCAGTGGATGATTAGGACAGATGAATTCAGTTGTGTCTGCGTGCCATTGTCTCCAATGCTGGAGACACGAGCTCTGGTGGCAGCCAATGCAGACTTAACCAACGCAGTCCATGGAGCTGGAAAACCCATTCCCAGTTCCAGGCACAAAGTGAATTCAATCACTCTCTAGACTGGGATTCAACTGTCTCAGCTTAACGTGCGTGCTTACAAAAACCCACTGCTATTTGAGATGCCATCATCCCCTGGCTGCTGGTCTAGAGGACGATAGGTCTCCAGCAGGTCCTTGACATCTGTCAGGCCTACTGCAGGTCTCTTGGACACCCCAGAGCCCCTCAAATGGAAATGCTGCAAGTGGGGCATTATCTTCAGCTTCATCCTTTTTGAGGTTTAGGGTGCTTAATTACAGATTAAAAAGATACTCTTCTCTCTGATGGTGTTTCACTATTTGGAAGCTGGGGGCAATTTTTTTTTTCTTTCAGGAAAAACGGAACAACCAAGTACCTTCTGTTTAGCCAACAGTCCAGAGCTAGGGATCCACATTCTGCCTGAGCAGAGCTGAGCCCTTTTCTTTGGCTGCAGATTTTCACCAGCCATCACTATAGTTTTTCCAGGAGGAAAATCCTGACCAGTCAGAAGGCCATGGAGTCACTGACTTTCTTCATCACAGCCACTGACTAGAAAACATTTAATCAGGTAATGGAAAACTTTAATTAACCAGAAGAGGATGACAGTTCCTATTCCCTGAAACCTCTGAAGTCTGGCAGTTTAGAAACGCTGTTAGATTCAGACCCTTTCAGCCAAAGGGTGGAACTGAAATCACATTTCTCACCAGTGCTAGGTGCACTTTATATGCTGGAATTCAAAATGAAATCTCAGCTCTCTCCCAACATTACGACTGAGTAGTCTGTGGATATACCAAGAAATAAAATTTGCAATAAATGAGCAATTTTGAAATCATAAGCTTAAATACATAGGAATTTTATATACTGGAGTTAGCTGCGTAAGGAGTCAGAAAAATCTGTTCTTTAGAGTTAGGCTCCTAAAGAGGCATTTAAGAATATATATTCTGCTTTAATCTCAGTTATCCCGGCTCTTAAGTAACTTAATAATTTGGCAAGAAGGTCGTTGTCTGGTTATAGCAGAAAGTTGATTTAAAATGCTCAGACTTTTAAAAATCTTTTCACATCAAGCCAGAACTGAATTATCACACACATTGTATAGTAAATCTGCTATGCAGTAATATTTTATTTTTCTGTCTTGTACCTTAAATCATCATACTGCATAATGAAAAAGATACATCAAACACAAAAGTGAGCATATTTTTCAGCAATCTACTAAAACTTAAAGTAACTGTTAGCTTTTGCTTCTAGAACTTAAATAAATGAATGTATCTTTTATCACACCCTAACAGGATGCATTTTCTTGTCTGCTAAATACATTATTTAACACTGAAGTATAAAACTACAAGGAAATGTCAATGAGAGCTGGAATGAAGTCAACTCATCGCTGCAAAAATAAATATAGATCACAAATACAAAGGAATCTGGAAAATAACCATGAGTATTTTTAGATAATGGCATCCTTCCGCTCCTTGAGTGATGATACAGTAACCTTGAAGTTGGAATCTTGTAAGAACCTTTCACTAAATCTTATGCAGCAAGTATAATCTCAAGAGAGGACAATACCTGGAAACATGGTTCTGAAGTTTCTTTTTTGTCTTTCAATATTACCTGCTGGAAAATGCTATAATGATCTCTTTTTCCTTTTGATTTCATTTTTTCTTGCCTCTCACTTTAAAATATTTATAGTTTTTTAGAAAGATGACAGAAATCAGGACTGCACTGGTAATGTACTAATTATAAAGCACATGCAGTCCAGTAGTTGCATTTGTGTTCATGAATACATTTATGCAATTGAAGGGATTCTCAGTGTTCAGAGAGTATACGTCTTTAGTAAATTATTAAATATTTTACATATTTACACTAGAAACATTCCGTGCTCAATTGAAAAGACAAGGATACCTCTTGCAGTCTGAACTGTATTGTACTCAGATTCAAATTATGAGCATTATCTTTCAGAAAGAGAAAAAAAAAAGGTCTGTTAGCGCTCTTAGGCAAGAATGGATTAATTTTTATCTTAATCCAGTTTATAGAAAAGCATTTCCTCCTCTTTGATGTGGTATATGCTAAGTGAAAACATCATGCTCTACCCATCAGAATCATGCAAGTGGTCATTCTTTCTTTTGCACTGATGTTACAAAAGGAGATAGCCTGCATGGCTGGAAGGTATCCATGATATTAAACAGTTCATGGGGCTGTGAAGTGCTGAGAGCAATCATGCAGAGCAACAGGCCACAGGAATGCAAATCATCCACAAAGCCAAAAGTGGAGCTAGCAGGTGGCCTCTCCTATTCATCTGATGTCAACACACTGTTCAGATCAAGCCCTTTTAACATCTGGGTAGGCCCACTATTGCTTTTAATTAAATATAATACAGCCATTCAATGTTCTCGCATACAAGAAAACCACACAGTAAAAAGCATATCTTCTACACACTGAGGGTCACTATAGTTATATAAATAAATAGTACCATTTAACTTAGATTGTAAGGTAGTTTAAATTTCATATACTTTCCATCTACCGTTCAGTGTTCTACAGTTAGAGTCTCTTTGGCATTTCAGTGACTGACCATATTTCCATGGAAAATGTTCTTACTCCTTCAGAGGATTTAGAAGGGGAAAAAAGCCTTATAATTAACTTTTTCTACCTTTGAAACATTTCCACTGTAAAAGATTTTGAACAGAAACATTTGTTCTCAAAATTAGTTTACAGAGAGAATTTAACTCTGTTAACATATAAACCATGGAAACTGTCATAATATCTAATTAAATTATTACTGACGTTCCAATCAGTAGCAAAAAAACATCTGTAACTGTAATTCTACTACAGAGAAAGTATAATTAAATCTATTCAGTAATGGGTAACAAGCTATTGCAAAAGTATACTGCAATGCTTTAGAAAGCTGGAATGCTTCAAATATCTTTTTCAAGTATAATAAACCTTTTTTTAAAGTGGGAACTTGAATATATACATTCTTCTGAAGACCCTGTATTACTATTTAATTTCAATGCATTTATGATTACATTAGTTCTTCTGTTTGAAACAGACTGGAAAAAATAACTGCCGTCATTCAGAGCCCGGGACAGAGAAGCACATAAGTGTGTTTTCAGTCTATCTCTATGGAGAGCAAACGGTAACGGCATGCTTCATTTTAATTTCAGGAGATAAGTAAAATAAAGCACACAGCGGAGTGTTTTCTTGAACGGAAACATTTTCCGGAATTGGAGCCAGAAACCTGTGACAATGCTGAAGTGCTTTATTGTAAAATATTAGGAAAGTAGATGACTCGGGAGGAAAGTAATGGGATGTGAAGCATTTAAACTAAGGTCACGAGGTCAACTGTTGGTAATGGACTGAGAGTTTTAATGTAAATGATGGCTGGTCGGTAGCTCTGTGTAAAGAGAGATAGATGTCCAGCCCCTAATGGGCAGATGGGATCATCCCAGAACTCCATCGCAGTTGCCTTTTTTTTCTTCCTCCAGTCAGAAAAGACTGCATCCGACTGGAATCTCAGTCTACGATGCCCTTTCCCATCCACACTGAGGTAGGCTGATGTTTGGAAAGCAGCTTTGCCTAGACTTCTCTACATGGTAATTATACACGTAGCACAGATATTTGTTCTCCCTCCTCCAAAGTTGAAATTATTACTGAAATGCGTAAGAGACAACAAAACCAGCAACACATCAGACTTCTGCCTCAGCCACTCCTAAATATAAATGTCAAAGGTTGAATTATAAGCAGTAATGTTTTTCTGCTTCCCTGAACAGCCAGCCATCCATCCACAAATTCTGTTTCATTAATTCAGGTGCTCAATAGCATATATTACAAATAAACAATGTTCTAGTTTTCATTCATTATTCTGATATAAAAACCCATACGTCTACTAACGGTCATAGCGTATACAAGAAAATGGTACCTCAATAGCACTTCCAGAGCAAACGTCAGGTTTCAGCTGCATAACTTCTGCTGATTTGCAGGGGGTTATATCCCTAAAAGCCCTATTAAATGCTTTCCAAATTTATGGCTATGTAACTTTTCCCAGTGTTAAGTTAGTCTAACTGTAGGCAAAAATATGCGGTACAGATATGAGGCAGTCCTTGAGCAGATAAGGAGTTTATTGGCCTGCTAGAAGAAAGGAAGTTTAGAGGGTGTTGCGCCTACTGAGGTCGAAGCTTCCATTGACTCCACTTGCTGCAGAGGTGGCCTGGAGGGAAAGAGGTTTTCTTTCTCTTTTCTGTAAATTTTACCAATGGGGCTGGGTTGGGGTGGGAGTGGTTGCCTGTGTTGGAGAGAAACTGCAGGTTGACTGCTGGCAAGGGTCTTGACTTTTCTGAAAAGCTTCAGGACAGGAGGCGTCGCACTGAGCAGAGATGTGCCTGTTCAGCTGACGGCTATTGGAGAAGAAATATATAATAATCATGCCAATTAGTCTGTTCTGATCACCCGGCAGCTGTTATTAGGCAATAAGAGCCAACGGATTTACAAACCGCACAGTTTAAGAAACAGCTATAAGTGTTTATGCAGATCAGACACCTAGCACTGAAGCATTTTGGTGTCATGTAAACAGAAAAAGGACACTATATCATTTAATTTTGGTAATTGTATAAATTCTCTACAGTTTTCCATGCTGAAAACATCTGTTTCCTATATTGTTAAATGTTTCTTCTTAGACACAAGGGAATTTATATATATATTTAATGAGACATCTTATCAGGTGTCTGTCTTTTTAGCACATTTTTTTGTACCTGACTACGTTTTCCATAGTTTACAATCTCTTCTGCAAAGAAGGTAGAAATACCATCTGAAGTGACCAAATGGAAATAAGTGTCTCTGTAAGCATGGCTTTCCATAATTCTGAAATCTCAAAAAGACAGTAGAAGTTCCAAAAGTTCCAGATTTATCTTAGTTCTTAAACCAGTTTGGCAACTGAAAACCTATTCAGAATTTTTCTGTTATGTCCTGTAATGAGGTGTGGTGGTTTTGAAAATAAATCATTAGAATCATTTTCATAGACTTTAGGAATTCATTTTAAAACCCAACTAAAATACTTCTCTGACCAGTCTATGTCTTAAAAGTCATACAGTCACATTAAAATAATTGGTATTTTGGAAGCCATGTCCTGAGTGCAGATATTCCACCTCCACTTTATAATAAGGCTCAGCTCTTTTCTGGGAAAGATTGGTCTCTCTTAGGTACTTCAATAAAATGTGGAGTGTTTCAGACTTATTTTATTGAAGTCTCCACACCTTTCTTTTATTCATTTCATTGTGGAAGTAATTATGTTTTGGAGGTGTTATCTCTGTTAAATACTTCATGACCTATTGTACATCTGTCAAACCTATTTTTGCAAACATGATACTCTTTGGGGGAATTCTGAGGCACTCATACAGATTTCAACTGGATTAAGTGCTGTAATGAAAATGCTGCCCAAGTGTATTTTATACTACAGTAAGTACTTATTTCAGAATTCAATTATACCTACAGGAATATATTCTGTGTCTGATTATCTGGGAATGGCAAAGATACAGTGTTTTGGCAGAATGACTTCAACTCTGCTAACTAAGTTAATGCTTTTGAAGAGGAGATTGGGTGAAAATGTTACATACAGTCTGAATTTCCTCCTCTAGTCTACCAAACAACAGCATTTGCTTGATGGAAACATGAACAAGAAGGCTGTACTACCTTTTGCGTGTGCTCTCTTAGCTTTTCCAGTACAGCTACATGATTAGGAATGTAGCTGTTAAACCTTTTAAAATCACAATTTAAGAACAAAAGGAAAACAAGCGTTGTGGTCTGGGCTAGTACAGCACTTAGTAAGAGCTAGGCTGAGGTCCTCCCACAGTGCTAATAAGAAAGAAGAAAAGAAAAGAAAGAAATTGTTAGGCAGAAGGATGGGTTGCCTTAATATTTCATGCAAATATATTTTGAGGAACAGCAATCTTAAATTATTACTCTATGTTTGATTAATGCTGATTAAGAAAAGAAAAAAAAACACGTTTCTATTTGGATTTCTTAGTATTTACATCATTCAGTCCTAAGCAGAATTCATTGAGAGTCTCTTCTAGTTCTAGTGAGTTCTTTTGATGATGTCTTGATAATACATTTAAGAGCTGGTTTCACTTTTACTGGTTCATTGGGCATCTTGAAGACCTCACATTCAAACAAATTCAATTTTACCATCAGTTTGAACCGGTTTGTTATTTAGCTTAGATGTTGGTTTTATGAGCCATTTAGGACAGATGCTATTGCTACTGATCTTTTTTATTATCTCTAAGTGTTGAATGATTTTTAAATTATAATTTTGTGAAAGAGTTTTTATCAAAATAACATTGCTTTCAGTATTTTTAATTGCTGTTTTAATTGCTGTTGTGCACATAAAGAACATAAAATACACAAAATCATTATGATTGATGATGTAATTACTGTTAAATATTATTATCATTTAATTTATAATTTTGCACCTTTTAATCCTTTAGTAGCTTCAGTATACATTACTTACTGTCCCTTCCTTTTGTCTTTATTAAAAGCAAACTAACACATTCCTTTCCCCAAATCTCCTATCTTTCTGACCTCTTGATACAGTGAAGTGTTTTAAACTTTAAAAAGTTTTACAATGTGTTATATGACAGTTCCCACATAGAATTGCCCATGCCTTGTCTTAAAAAGACTTTAGAAAAGTCTCTATACTTAGCAGATATCCAGAAAGAACTTACAGACGTGCTTAGAAGGATACATCTCCAACAGATTCCTTTAGGCTGTGATTTTCAATAAGACAGGGCAAGGATTTTGGGGGGACTTTATGTATTTATTAGATCAATGGTGTTGGAAATGACAGATACATTTTTAGGAACATAAGGACTTGGCTGATCTGAAATGCAGGAAACGAACTTCAGGCTAAGTGAAGACTGATTATAACTCTTCTGAATTAACTATATTGCTCAGACCATTTGAATAAAGGAGGATGACAGCACCAGGAAAACTGATTAAGTTCTTAGTCCTCAAAGAGCCAAGAGACACGTTTTAGGGAAACATGTTCTCCAAAGGATTGTAGTTCAGAGACATACCTAAACATATTTATTTTTTTTCCACATTTTCAGTTCTTGTGCTTATACTGGAAACACTGGTTTACAAGGTAATTATCAAAACTGGGTTCCCTTGGATTTAAACTTTCTATTCTACATATTACAGTCATCAACTGCTCTCCTAAGATTCCTCCAACACTTCCTTGCCCAAAGCAAGCCAATGGTTGTGTCAGGCAGGTAGTTAAAGAAACATTTCTAATATATCCAGGATACCAAAATATCAGGCATTAGGAAAAAAAATTAGTTTGGAAAGCAGTATAGCCATGGCTAAGTGCATGTAGAGATGAGTTGTTCTCCAGTTGATCCTCTGCACCCAGCAACTGGTGCGGATCAAACTCCAGTATAGCATAATGTGTACTTGGTGCAACTGGTGTTCTCTTCCTTGGGCACATTCTGAGAAGAGCACATCGATGTGGCTTAACTACACCCGACTTGCAGGTGCCAGAGTTAGGAAATGGAATTTATAACACTGAATCAAGACTCTGCATTCCCTAAAAAATAAATTGGGAAAGTTAGCTCACTTAAGAGAGTGTGGATAACATCAGCCTACAGGAGCACAAGAGATACAGCCAAAGGAGAGTGTCGAGACTTCTGACCCTCACATATACTTCACCTGCTCTGTAAGATGGAATCAGACACTGAAACTACTGTCAGCACCTAAAGCGTCACATCTGAATGCAAATGGTTGGCCTGTTCTTCAGATAAGGAGATGGGGAATACTACCACCATTCATGTAGTATTCTGCTGCCTAGGGTATGCAGCCGAGGTCCCACCTTAACCTCAGGTTATTTGAGTGCTTAACTTCTTCCAGAAGATGAAACCTTTTATTGACTGGCCTGCTGAAAGTACACCACTAGGCTGTCAAGAACATAAACTGTGGAGCCAAATAGGTTTTAGTTCTTAGGGTAATGGTGGTGAGGCACTGGAACAGGTTGCCCAGAGAAGTTGTGGATGTCCCTTCATCGGAATTGTTCAAGATTAGGTTGAATGGGGCTTTGAGCAATCTGATCTAGTGAAACATGTCCCTGCCCACAGTAGGGAGGGCTGGACTAGATGATCTTTAAAGGACCCTTCCAACCCAAACCATTCTATGATTATGAGAGTGCTCCGTACATGCTTGCGTTTTTTCATCTATATGCTTTACACTCCATAGACAGAAGAACATAATCTTGATAACAAAGACTGAAACAGATAGTTAATTATTAGGTTATGATGATGGATTTGGCTAGAGAAATGTTTCTTAAATCAGTGTTCTGATGCTAATTACTTCTTCCATGTGACTATGCAGTGAACTTGACAAATACAACCATCATCATTTTCACTTCGTGAAGAGCTGTTATAACACAGTTTACAGGAATCGCTGACTACACTCCAGTTAATTCTATTGACATGACTAAAAACATAAAATGTGAGATCGTGTCAGACAAAGTTCTATTCATTTTCAGATTATTAATACCTTTTGGTTTGTGACTGTCTGTGCTAACTCTATGGAGAACAGTTTTGTTTAATTAAAGTTCTGTAAAGACTCAAGTAAAAATGAATAACTACATCAATTTGTAACACATTAAGATAAAAATATCTATTGTGTTCAGAAATGAATCTGACAATAAAGTATTATCTTTTGACTAAAGAATTCTGTGTTTGGCTTCATGATCTTCTTAGCACTTCTCTCATCCAGGCTCCTACGAAGTCCTCAAAATATGTGGAATGATATATTGTGCTCTGTTTAATCACTGAGCATTTGAATAGATACAAGTTTTTTAGGTGGGAAAAAGTGCTCTGAACTGTATTTTTATGGTCTAGTCTTCCTTACTCCTGTCTAAGCAAACACAGACAAGCCCAACATTATATGTTCTCTTAGCAAAAGAGTATTATAATCAAGCTGATATTCTTCTCATTTATATAAGCATGGGGTTTTTTTCCCTGTTTTGGAATCTTCTTAACTAACGTAACCCATCTGTGACAGCTGCTGTTGATAAAAGTTCTCTAAAAGCTTCTCTGCTTGAAAACATCATGAGCTTCTTTTTTTTTTTTCTCTTTCACAACACTAAAAATTATTAAAAACTATTTGCTTTTCAGTCTGATCTAACTTTGTATTATGTAATTTTCTTACTGTTGCAATTTCTTTTCTAATACTTATGATTGAAGTAATTCTTAATTTATTGGATTAAAATTCAGAATACTTACGTAAAGAAAATGTCAACTAAAGTAGGAAAATACCTGAGTGATTAGGTTCATTATTCATGAGTGGCTATTCTAGACAGAAGGAAGGATCAAACTGAGGAATTATTTTAGCAGTTGATTGGAAAATAATAGGGAACTAATTAAAAAATCATCCAGGTCAAGAAAATTTTGTAAAGCAGACAAAGCAGACTTTTACAGGAGTAAAAGGTTACATACTAGGAAACAAAGAATAACACACATTGTGATTAAGACTTTTGTAAAAAAAACCTGTTTGTGCTTTATACTCATGCAAGCTATGTAGTATTTTCTGTATTTAAGTTTTATAAAATCACATTTTTAACATAAACACTATCAGGACAGAAATGCCTTTTCATCTGGAATTTCCTAAGTTCTGAATATCTGAATATGCTATTGGATTGCAATTATTTTATGTGTGAAGAAGGTCTGCACTTTTTCCTTTAAAGGAAATTTAAAAAAAAAAAAAAAAAACAGAAATGAAAGCAGAAACCTTATGTAACTGCCCTTTGATCTCCCAGGACACCAGACATTCTTCCACTTGAGCAAATGAAGTAACTTGATAACACACTTAGAGTGGTCTTCTTCTTTGTTCATTATCACTAGAAGGGGTAGGTTGAGTTAGTGTTTGCTGATAGCAGTGTGATGGCAGGGAGGAGTGTTGGGTTCTGGCCTTGGGTAAGTAAAGACTTTTCTGCCTCCTGTGATGGACCCCTTCTGGTCTTTCTAAGGTACCTTGGTTTTGGCCCCTTCACCAATCAGACTGAATATATGGTTACTGAACACCTGAGTTTCACTACAAATGCCCTTATTTTTTTCCTCCACACAGAATCTTTGTCCTGGAGATATTGCTGTACTGCATCTATCTGCTGTTCTGGTGGGATAAGTAGATCTGTTTGGGCTATTGAAGGCTGAGAAATATCAAAGAAATGGCTACTATGCATGAGCAGATCAGGAAGTGTGATGAATTCAGTACATTAGAGAGAGCCAGCTCAATAGAGTAATTTTGGCATATCACAAACAAAACCTTTTAGTTTAGATGCACAGATGTATTGCATGTATTTTGGGACTCAAGGCCAAGTGTTATGTGGTATGGGTGCAGCCAAGACACCAGATCTCAGAGCTAGAGGATGGTCCCTGGCACTTTTAGATCACTGAAAGGTGACCACCAACAAAATTTGCAATTACTGATTGTATCTGGTGAATGCATGATGCCTTGTAAGGCATGTCCTAAGGACCCTTTGCCCTCTACAACTCCCTGAAAGGAGGGTGTAGAGAGGTGGGTGTTGGCCTCTTCTCCCAAGGGAATAATGACAGGAGCAGAGGAAATGGTCTGAAGCTGGGGCAGGGGAGGTTTAGATTAGATATTGGGAAGAATGACTTTCCTGAGAGGGTGGTCAGGCACTGGAACAGCCTGCCCAGGGAGGTGGTGGAGTCACCATCCCTGGAGGGATTTAAGAAACGTGTAGACGTGGCACTTCAGGGCATGCTCTAGTGCCCGAGATTGTTGGGTTGGGGCTTTTTGTGTGTGTGTGTGGTTGGATTTGATGATCTCAAAGGTCCCTTCCAACCATGAAAATTCTGTGATTCTGTGACTTGTAGGATAGATGTCTGACACATGAGTTTTGACAGCAATACAGTCTGGAGCCCAGTCAATCAAGAGACACTAGAGAGCAGCCTACAACCAGTTCATGTTCTTTCATGCGGCTGCAGCAACAGCAAATGAAGTTGCAATTACAAGGCAGGCTGCAATTTCTGAGATGTTGGCTTAAATCTCAGGCAGATTTGGACACATTATCACTGAAAGAGTGTTCACCAAGACTAGCAGTCACCAATATGCCAGCCAAGCTGGCAGTCATTCCTGCTACTGTGAAGGCATGAGTTCTCACCAGAGAGCTGTGTTTTTTAATGTGGGAAAGGAAATGTACTGCTTATAAAGCAGTGTACTGGTGTCCTTAACTTCCAGGGAACCACTGAAAGGTCTTGCCTGATAACTTCAAGTATACAAGGACATGCCCCTTAGCAATCTTTTGAATCTGAGGTGAGCTATTGACCTGGACCATTTCAGATCCGATAGTTAAATTCTGGCAACTGGAAATGAGATTTTATAGCGGAAAGTGTCAGGCAACTTTAAATAAAGAGAGCTGCCAGCCCTGCTTGTAATAAAAAATTGCACATACACATCTGCACACCCAAGGACTTCCTCAAAAGCCTCATTTGTGCCCGTGTGTCTGCTGCTGGACAGACCCAGCACAGCCGGCCAGACGCAGATGGGAAGAACAGAGAGTTACGAGACCAAGCATGAACTCTCTGGAGTCAGCCAGAAAACGAGGCCCCCACCGCCGCAGACATTGCTCATGGGTCGCGGTCGTGCAGCATGTGTGAGTGATAAACCAGAGAGCTATGAGTAATTAGAGCAGCTTACAGGTCATGCACATGCAGACGTGACCCAAGGGCAACAGCACAGGCTTGGACACCAGTTGTGATGATGATGATGATGATGATGATACGGCGGGTGGCACCCTTCCTTTCTCATCTAATCACTAAATCAGCAGCACTAAATCAGCTCCTCTGTAATTTTCCTTGGCTGAGTGAATAGCTGTCAAACATGGAAAGACCCTCCTGAAGATAGAAGTCAAGAGACGCACAGAGTGTTTCTTTGCACCCCTTGACCTTGTTCCCGTTAGGCTAGCTGCCATAAAGAGCAGATAGAAATGTGGACTGTACTTCTTGGAGGGTGGGTGGCCTATTTAATGCCTATAGTAGTACGTGGTTACTTATGTACCCTCTCAAAACAGAGGAAACGTGCTAAAGCTGCATTTTGAGGGAGTTTAGGGGAGCTCCCATAGACTGGCAGCTTCAAGAAATGCTTTATAATAAACACAGGTCCCTAAGAAACAAACCAAATAGTAATATATTATTAAAATTAAAACCACATTATTAAAAGAAGGACTTTATGGTGGTGTTTGGACTATTTTTCAGGTTTCTTGGCTGACACTTTCTTCCCTGCTGTTCCAGACTTTCCCATAAGCATTGTCACAGCTATAGGCTTCAACAGCCCTTCATCTGCTCTTGAGGTTCTTACAACTTTTTCTCCCCATTAAAAACTCAACGTAGAGCTCTTTACTAGTGCCAGTTTTGTTTTCTTTTAATATAAAAAAGTAAGTTAAACAGGGCAAACTTATTTCTTGAAATAAGGAGTGACAGCAGCAAACCTAACATAGAAGAAAATACCAAAAGCATTCTTTTATTTCTATTTTGCAGACTTTTTGTTTTTTCCTGGCTTCCACTTACATTGCTTATTGTGTTTCTCTTTTTACAATGGTGGGCTCACCTTCCTCAGCATTCTGGTTTTCAATACCATCACTGATAGCTAGTGATGTAGTGGAGGATGATAGTCAGATCCATGGCTCAGAAAACATTTTTTCTCTGCTTTGGGTAGTGGAGAATTAAGGTGTGGGGATAAGTACTTGTTCGGGAGGAATGTGTAGGTTCTATATGCTGGAATCAATAATCTATTTAGTAGTACTTACATTTGACAAGACCACAGTTTCTCTCCAAATAGCTAAGCAATAAGTAGGATGAAGATACTATTTTAAACTTGTTCTTATAATTCATAGGTAGTACAGGAGACTGTTATAGTACTCTGGCACTTTGATAAATGGGTTAAAGAGGAAAAGCGTTGTCATGTTATAAGTAACTAGGTCTGGTGCAATTGGTACTGCATTTTAATATCAGTGGGCAGAGTCAAAAAGAGGTATTTTCACATATTGTGCCCTAATTTAAAAACAGGATGTCTTTTTTTTTTTTTTTTTAATTTCATTCTTTATCTTCTAGAATCACAACATAGTTAACTTTTTGGTCCCTTTATAAAAGAAACTATAGAGAAGCATTGTCCACTGGTCTCCTGAAATCATTTAAAATGGCAGCAAACAACTAAACAATACTTACAACATTGTTGCCATAAGGGTAACAAGTGTTGTCAGGTCATATCTTTCCAGAAAAGAATGGAGACATTACATTCACAGAGATCATATCCAAACGTGAAATTTAACCATGTATTCCTAAATGTATTAACGCTGTAATATAATCAAAAGTACTAGAAGAACGTCTTAGCAATAGTTTTAAAATGGTAAGAAGGTCTATTTAAAAAAAAAAATAAAAAATTCCATTTCAGTGACCCTAAAACAATACATAAATTCTGCTGAATTCATACAATAGTTTCATTTGGTTTTCTTCAAGTTAAATTTTTCACAAAACTTTTGGTGTGAAGATCTTTCCTCTGCTCAGGGGTTAAAGTACTATATCAGACAGTAGCTAAAGAATTCTCTGGTTTAAAAGATTTTAACCCTTGTCTTGAAAGGGCTTGAAGGGCTTCAAAATTAGAAAGTACTTGGGGAGCAAGTGGGTAGACTTGGATTCTTCTGCTGAAGTTATATTGTTTTATGTAAGCCTATTCCCACTAGATCAGGGACCAAAACACAAGCATCTACCAGTTGGGTAGATACTGTGTAGACCCAGTATTTATCTTACTGAGCATCAGGAACATAAATCAGCCCTGTCCTGTTCATCACTGGGTCTGACTCCTTAGCCCGCCGCCTTCCCCAGACCAATCTCAAGACTGATATTGATACTGTCCTGCAGAACTAGAGCTTATTAGTTTGGGCTTGGTAGCTCACATTCATTGTGCTTACACCTCATCTTCCAATTTGGAAACCACTGGTCTAAGGTTTGCAACATTCATCTGGAAGAAGATGACCAGAACTTAAATTTTCCTGATTCAGAGCACATATAGTGAAACAGGATAATGTTGCACGGTCAACCCTAGCTTGTTTGAAGGTATGTCCCTCCTGTCACTCATAGGAATATGAGAACATGTTCTTCACTTCTTAATCACTGGAAAGTTTTCCTGTTGGTAACTTGTACCTTCCACACTGTGGTTTCAGCCTATTCCTTTTTTACCGGTCCTTCGCTGACTGAGAAATCACATCTTTTTCTTCCTCTTTGTATATTTGAAATCCTCCCACCAGGTACAATTATTTAAGCTTAACACAATTGATTTCATTCTTTCTGGATAAACCATGTCTTCAAGATCTCAGATTACTCCCTCTGCTGTCCTTTTTTATTTGAACTACATTTTTTCCCCGAAGTGGGCACGGCAAGGTTTGATCAGAATGGAAGGAAACGTGTCCTGCAGTCTCTCAATCTTGCATTAGAAAAGTCATTTCTTGATACTTCAGAAATTCCTGAAATCTTCTTGTCCTACTGTGGAATGAGTCCAATTTATAGGTCCCTTAGAGCTTTCTTCCCATTCCTGCCACAGCTCCCTGCAGACCATGAGGGGGTTAATGATTAATTGAACCCAGATGCCTTGGCTTTTTCCTGTGTCTGATAATTCATTCTGTCACAACAACCATGGAATTAAAACAAAATAAAACAGTCATTAAGAAACCAGATTATCCATGGAATGGTCACTAAGAAGCAAGCAGCCCTTAGGCCAGTAACCTACCCACCCAGCTTTTTAGACCTCCCCCTACCCAAAACACAGCATCAAAATTCTTTATTAACTCAACATAAGGTATCCAGGAAATCATCACCCAAAAATTTAGCATGTGGATAGTGGGCTGTACAAATAATTTCTTTTTCTGCATGACCAAAGAACCAGAATATACAATACAATTCTTATTTCCTCTTTCACTAATTGAAGTGAATAACATTAATTAATTATTTCTTAGACATTTTAAGAACTTAAACAGGAGTTCGCAAAGAGTGACAGAGAGAATCATCACACTATATTCTACAGGAAAAGGCTGAAAACACTCCAAAAAAGAAGCAAGTAGGGGGCTTGAGTAGGGCGTATTTTAAGCAAATATCCAAACTACCACATTACATCCTAACTATGCGTGCACTGACAGTGGCAAAACAGGGTTATGAAGGGCACCTTAAACTTGCTGTGAACCATACCCTAGGATTTAAAGCATTAGAAAATGTCTCATTTCCAAAACAGGTCTCTCTTTTTCATTTGGTGGGAACAACTAAAGAAAATTTTAGTCAAAATTGCAACTATTTCTGAATGACCTTAGGTTGTATTTTCGACGGGATAGGAAGGGGTAAAGATATTTGTTACTGGAAGAAAAAAAAAATCATCCAACTTCAGTAGTCAGACAGTACGAGCAGAGCACACATCTGAGTCTCTATTCAAAGCAAAACACTGGAAAAAAGCCTGTAAATTTATCATGACAGTATAATAAAAATTTAGACAATATAAACCACTTAAAACTACTATAAATAGTAACTTTTACTTAAACTCACATGCAGATGAATTTTTCTTAGTATGGATAGCAGGAGATTAAAGATGTTCTGCCAAAAAACTGGGATTAAAAGATAGAGTTCAAATGTGTATTTAGGGCTGGGAAAGATGAGGGATGGTAGTGATTATTTCAGAGCTCCACCAAGCACCTTTGTCCAATTAGCCAAATGCTTTCTTTTTCAGAACAGCTTGGAGGAGTCCAGAGCTGCTGGCTGGCCTATGGAGCAGACGTAAGTCCTGCTGCTGGAGATTGTTAATTTTTATTGTCATTAAATTTGGTATTCTGTAGTGAGAGACAAATACTACCACTTCTTCCAAAAACCAGAGTGAAGGTACAAGAACTGCATAAGCTCCAAGTGACTGCTTCATAAGAATTTTAAAAATATGCCCTTTTATTTCATAATTTTTCCTTCGCTCACCTAGACCCTGAGCTTGAGATTCCTCATGCAGAAAAAAGTTTGGGTCTTTTCCCTGAGGGTTCCATTTCCCTGATTGCCTCAACAGCCTCACCCTGGATGTCTCTTTTTCTTGCATTTCCTACAACTTTGTACCTGAGAGATAAAATGAACTAAAATATTTTGCTTATTCTGCAGGGATCTTCAGAATAATTATTTTAGCAAATCCTTTTTATAAGACGGAGTATCTCAAATCAAAAAGCTAAAAATTATAAAGAGTGAGAAAACTCCATCCAAAGGTCACTGCTAACATCAGAAAGTTCTGACAGGAAAGTTTTAAATAATTTCTAAGGAATAATTATGATAATAATAATTGTTTAAATTTTCCCTCTCATTCTCCGCATATGTGAGACAAACTATCAGACTGAAACATGACAGTAGGCAGTTCTGTAATTTTCCCATTGGTAGAAGTGGTTATTTGTATACCCAAGAATGCTCAGATGGTTCCAGAGTCCTGTTGCTTTTTTTTTTTTTTTTTTAATTACATCAATTTCAGAGTACAAAGTCCACCTCAGGGGATGTCTCTTTAGCTCTAGAGTAATTAACACAATGATAGCTGGACTCTGGAACAGTTATTATCAACATAAAGAGTGAGCCCAGTATTTACCTTAACAAACAAAAGGGTTGGGTCAACACAAAATGATTAAGTGGGCCCTTTTATTTAACCTCTTTTCACTCAGTTAAATTTTTCAATTAAAATCTTTTCAAATGCAAGAATAAGCTTTAGCTTTAGAAGTATCAAAACAAAAGGATTTTCCACTTTTGGCTGAAACTCTGTTCTGAATTCATTGACATTTGCTAGTTGCTTCAGTCCTCATGAAACTCCTGTTCTGGATGAGTTTACAATGTCAAAATGTTTCACCAGATGTACTTAAACACAGCAATCAAGTCACCACTTTGTCTTCTTTTTGATAACCTAAGCAGATTGAGGGGTTTTAGACATTTTCTCCAGCTCTCAAATCATGTTGCAGCCTCTCCAATTTCTCAACATCCTATGCAAAATGCAAACACCAGAAATGTCTATGATGTCTTTTGGTATCCGTCTCATAGCTGTATTTGGAAGACAAAAATCAGTCTGCCAGGAGAACAGAATGAGAAAAATATTTGAAGAGAAATACAAAGGGAGAAAAGATATGATGATCATAGGGGAACTACTTTTCCTTTTAAGCTGAAGATGATGGTAGGAAGACTATGGCTATGTTCGTGGACAATGAAACAACTTTTCTGTGAACAAGTGCAGAGTGCCCTGCACCTCTCATTGGAAGAAATATGAAGGCTTATAGAAGTCTAACCATTTTTACAGCACTGATTTCAGAAAAGTGATGCCTTAGCTGCAGAGAGGAGCTGATACTGAGTGAGGAGGAAGCAGTTGGCCCCAGGATCATCGCGGTGCAAAGCTTGGGTCTCACTGAGGAAGGAAGGGAAAGATACAGAAATGTGAAGCTGCCCATTCTATTTGATCAAGCGTATCTGTTCCAATCTCTACATCCCTGTGGATTTGATTCAACACAAAGCATGTGCTGCCTTGAGGGCTCAGTGTGAGCTCAGTGGGATTACTTAATGGAAATGAAGGAGATAGCCAGGAAATCAGCACAGTCTGAAGCTACTGGCAGAGGAAGGGGGAAGAGTTTAGTCTTCAGGCACACACTCTTTTGACAAGCCTGCCATCAGTCCCATCTCCTGTGGCTCCTTCAGAGAACAGCTGTGTTGCAGGCATGAAAAGCAAAATCAGTCTACCACGAGAAGCACGACAGCATTAACATCTCAACTTTTCTGTCCCTGTAACCCCACTATATTGACCTTGCAGACAAACACCTTCCTCTGACCTGGTCAGCTCAGTGGCCAAAATCCCCACCACTGTGTTCAACCTTATCTTGGTAATTTTTGTCTTTTTTTTTAATTGTTTTTGACTGTCTTTCCTTATTTCACTACCTTCTTCCACCATCATCTGCTACAAATGCCCAGAACACCCCTTAAAGTACACTGGAAAAATCTGAAAAATCTGCCTGGCATGCTCTAGCAGATGAAAAATAGCCAGTAGAGAAGAAGAAGTGCAAATACAAATAAATATCAATACAAATACATGATTTCTTTAGCTTCACTCTTTTGGAGTCATATTAGGAACTGCATACATGTTAAGACTGGGGTATTTAAATTCTTAGACCATGACCCCACTACAACGTCACATGCTGGTGTCAAAGTCAGTTAAATCAGACAAATTCATGGCACTGTTGGCTGTGACAGACCATCTACACCAGGAATTTGCACCATTCCAGGAGGAGAAAAACATCTCTGTCTGGTCTAAAAGGAGCAGCTCAAAGAGCAGTGGCCAGTAGAGTGGAAACCTAACTCTGTTGAAGTCCATTAAGCATAGTGGGGCCAGGATTTCACCCCAGCCTCTTTTTTCCTGCTTTAAGTGTGTGATTTGGCAGGGGAAAAGTTCACTTGAAGGCACACAGTCAGGCTATACCTACAACAAAGCAGCAGGGAAGGGAAAAAAAAGCAACACAAAGGATTACTTTAAAGTTAGACCTCAACTCCTTTAGCTTTACACAATGGAAGAAAGCACATAGGTTTCAACAGGATAAAAGCAGACTTTATTTTGTAAAGAGATCTCAGGATGAAACAAAGGACTGTAATTGTACCTCCTATCTGCAAATCTGAGGTGGTGAAGGAAAAGAAAGTGGGTGGATGGTTAACAAGAATAGCTTGAAACCATGCTTTGTTAACAGAGTAAAATTAGCTTGCTGAGAACCTTTATTTTCCACATAACTTTTAACAGGAGCATTATTTTACATATCTCTACTGTGGAGAACCCATTTACAAATTTGCAACAAGTAACCGCTGAACTTGAGCTAATTTTTCTCTCTGTTTTCTGTTTCATCTGCTTAGTTAATGACAACACATTCGAGCTGGGTTGCTAGCACATCTATAGCTAGAAGCCTGTCAGCATTTTCATTCTGCACACCTAGAGCACTTTCACACTGGCTTAATTTCACCCTGTGAAATACACCCGATCAAACCTGGGAAAGGTTTAGAGGTAAAAGTGTAGTTTGCTTTTTAAAAAAAAAAAAAATAATAATTCATGTAGCTCGGTTTGAAACGTGGGACCAACCAACTAAAATTAAAGAGAGGAGGACTGAATTCATGTGCCCTTTTTGTTTGCTCATCTTTGCAAATATGAAAAGCCCCGTGTGGGTCAGAGCAGAGGTGTGTCCAGCTCAGCACCTGCCTGCTGCAGGAGTTAATGGCAGATGCTTAGTGGAAAGTGATAGCCCTGCCCTCTCCTGCCATACCTATGGCTACCACCACCATAGGATCAGGATCCTCCCACACGTTCGTCATATAAATGAGTTGAGATCTGTAATTTGTACTTTTCTTTTTTTTTACAGTTCCATTTTAGCAGATGTGTACCATAATTGGCATCATAAAACCTGCTTCTAAGTGCAGTTACATTATTAAGTGCGGGTTCATTCTGCCATTTCTGCAAACCATCTGTGGTGGGGCGTTTGAACGCTTGTGTTTGCAGGGTGCTCAACACCAAGAAACTGGTGTGGCCTGTCACTGCAGCCATCCGAACCCAGGACTTTCTAGCCTGTTTTTAAAATCTGGCAACTCCTTTCTTTTCCTTTTCTAACCTTTTCCACGACCTTGCAAATGCAAGACACAGACTGTCCCCTTCATTCCTTTCAAAACCCAATTGGTTTTTGGCTGGAAGTGCCCTCTACAATTCCACTCTCAAATTCAGAAATAGAGGTTTTCCACTCATTTTTTAGGACTTTTCTACCTTGCAGAGTGAATTTCATTATGAGTTATGTCATGGCAGGTGTTCATCTCCCCTCACCTTCTTAATGCGGGAAGCATATGGGGCATTACCCACAATAATAACCCCACTGAATGTCTCTACCAGCAAAGATGATGCGAAAGCCAACTGGCCAGCCTGGAGTTCCCTTTCGTAAGGGAAATTCCGTGGGAGTTATGGGACCTGTACAATAATAGCCTTATTCTAGAATATTTTCCTATATGAACTTCATGTTCAGGTTATGGGCTTGGGGAAATGGTTTTTAAAGAAAGGAGGTAACGTTTCTGAATAACAATTGAAGAACACGTCGGTTCAGATTTAATTTCAAATTGTCATGTTTGGGGATTATAGATTCAGACTCCTGATCTTATCAAACTATATTTTTCATGGGTTCCACTCTTTTTTTAAGTGTTTGAGTTCATTCAAATTTATTTAGCAGATCCATCTTTGCAGGAGGAAATCCTAACATTATTAAATTCAAGGACTCAAAGAAAGGAAGGCAGAAAGAATATGTATTACTTGGAAAAATTTGTTGATTAGTACTGAAGGGCTCTCTAACCAATTTAAAATTAAGATTAATCTGAATGCATATAATATATGGAAAATCATTCTAAAATTGCAACTTGAGAAACTATATTTTAGTCTTGAAAAGTTCTATTTCTTCTGCTACACCGAAGTGAATGTGTATTTGCACTCTGAATCGTACACATATTTAACTCTTATCCTCCAAATAAAACCTTTGTAGAGTATTCATTTTCTACAGTAATACCTTTTTACCATTATATACTAATATTTTTTGCAATACAAGAGTCACAATATACAAAATGCAATACAAATCAAATCAAATAATCACTTAGCTACATTTGAGGGGTTTTATAGAGTTTCTTTTACTCTTGGAATATCACGAAAGGATTTTTTGAACCTGATCTCCCTTTCTGTCTATTTAGCACATCAGTCAGTCTTTCTTTTTTAATTCTATGGTTTTAGCCAAACTGTGCTGCACAGTTCAGAGTATGTGGTATTGTTTATAATGTACTCTCAGACTGGGACTCAGTTTCCTTGGTAGTGGGAAATACAGAATTTCCACCACTCAATGGAAGTGCTATTCTAAAACAAGTTTCTTGCTGGGTCAGATAATGCCACTAAGCTGCACAGCACCAGCTGAAGATTGGCCAAAATGCATATATTTTGCAATGGTTCCATAAACATTTATGGTAAACCCAGTTTAGCTATTCTCCTACTCTCCTTCTAGCAAAGAAATATTTGCCAAGCACTCACTGAGCTAAACTGAAAACAGAATGTGAGAAGAACTACTTGTGTTCTCTTTTCTCCAGTGAAAGTACAAAAAAATAGAGAAGCATAAAAAGTAGATTATTAAATTGAAAATAAGTATTGATATCTACTAGATATCTAGATATTGATATCTACTCAAAGATTATATCTGTTAAGACAGCTGAGGGTCTTACAGCCAGAGACTGGGAGCTGGGTGCAGGAGAAAAGGAAACTGTGTGACTGCCTGGTGGTACCACGCTGGTGGGATGGGGACTGCTCTGCAATGCCATTGAAGTTACAGCCAATAAACTTGTGCAGAGGCTTACTTCTCGAAGGCTGCCTAAAAATCTTGCTAGTGCTAGATCCTGTGTTTTCAATTATATAGAAGTTTTCCCCCATTATACATGCTCAGGTATTGTAAGAAAGATTTAAGTGCTGAAAATACTATTTTTTAAAAAAATGTTTGGAAAATTAACAGAAACCTCTGCGAGCTAGACTGATCATTGGGAGACAGAATCCTTTAAAAATTAGAAATTAAGGGGCCTTTGTATATGGTGGAAAAGGAATAAAAAAAATGAAACATGGGAACCCTATGCTTCTATATGAGCCATGCTCTGCTCAAGGGTGCAGGTAAGCAGGGCTGCGCTGTGGAGCAGAGCTTGCTTCTATTGCCTTTTTCCCATTATGAAGAGTTCCCAACGAGAAGACTACAGAAGACTCCCAGTGTTATATTTTAGTGTGGTGAATAGTTATAACCACGAAGACTGAATGGTATCCCGACATTAAATCCTAAGCTTTTTTTCAGATTTCAAATTTCGCTTCCACTAATGACTTAACCATTTCTTCATCGTAATAGTTCAGTAACACACATCAAATATCCACAGGCCAGATGCAATAGAAATTTGCTTAATACACTTTTAACACCAAACAACTATAGATGCAATAAACTAATTGCAAAAAAAGCAGATTGCAGAAAACAGCATCAATAGTGAGTTGTGACTATAAGGATTCCTCTTTGCAGACTCTGCTTTCACACAGATCAATACCTCTGTACGAATTATTCTCACTGCACTGCATTTTGAGTTAAGAGATTAATATCCCTTTGACTCTTCTGCATCTAATTAATGCAACGTGAAGCAAGATATACGTTCCCCACAAGAATTCCACCATTTCTAACATTCGGTCTTATTCCAGGCGTGCAGAACAGACAAAATCAGGTTATCAGCGGGATCAAAGGTTCTGTGACAATAAGAAAGAACACACTGATTGTTCCCAGAAGCTGGAAGCTAAGATGGCTTGGTAGCTAAACAACATAGCTTTAAAATGAATGTTATGAGTGAAAAATGGTGGGATGACGTGAGGATAACAACTCACTTTCGGTATAAACTGCTGAAGGAGATTTTGGTAAGTCCAAAACATATCCAAAATTGTAAGAAGCTGCCAAGTTGCCACACTGTCAGTCATCTAACATGGTTGGGTTCGATCACTATTTCTTAGCCAATTAGAAATACTGGTGAAATAAATATGTACTACATCAGAAGATTCTCCCGCAAGCCATCCATTAGAATAATAAGGTGGTTTAATTCCTGAAATATGTGGTGTTTTATGTTTCCCAGCATTCTCATCTGTATATTTAGACTTTACTCATCTAATTCTTGGGGGTTAGAAATATACTGGTCTATGTCCAGCCTCCCTTGGAACCTGTCTCAATGAACTCTTGCAGCAATGAGTTCCACCAGCTAACCATGACTGGTATGAAGAAACATTTCCATACGTCACTTTTATGTCTGCTGCCAGGAAATCACTCTGTTTTTCCTCCTTTCTTTCAGCCAGTTGATACTTCTACTGAACAAGGTGGTCCACCCAAATCTAGCAGCTGTGGATTGCTGTGATTCACATGGTGAGGAATGTGGTGTTACATGGAATTCTGTACCGAGGCAGAGCAGACCCGTGGTTTTGGAGGGCTGATCTACAACACACACCATGGCTTGCTTTGCAGTCACATTCTGCAGTAACCTGTAGAACTAGTTTGCAGTTTGAAAGTGGATGTGTTAAGTGCCATTGAGGCAGTTTTTAAGAACCACAGGTATATTTAAAGCAATTGTCTGTATTCCTTTGATGAACTTTGCCTGAAGGCTAATGACTGTAAACATTCCTACATAATAGGAGTCTTCATTAAGAGATCTGCAGCGATTGTCTTTGCAAGGAAAAAAAACGTAGGAGAGGTGCATGGCTTGGAGGAAACACAGGCTTTTTTCCTTTCTCCTTTTTTTGTTTTTTTTTTGAGTGAACGGAATGTGATGATGCAGTGGCTGCTAAATTTTTCCGCTTAATAACACTATGTGTTTAATATGCTCTCCCCAGTGACATTATGAAACAATTATGTTTCATTGATACTAGGAATTTAATAGGTTTGCAACAAAAAAATAGAAAAAAAAAAAGTTTTCCAAAATCTGGCTGATGCTCATATTGCCACTGTCCCCTTCCCTTCCCTTCCCTTCCCTTCCCTTCCCTTCCCTTTTTTTTACAAACACATTATCCTCTAAAGAGTTTATTCACATTCTACAGATTTGCTGAAAGTTATTGTGAAATCTGGCTTAGTCAGTAGCATGGACTGTTTCAGTTGCTTTCCCCAGCCCTGGCCAATTAATGTCATTAGTCTTTATTAAGTGACTAACAATGTTGTGGACTTTTATGGTCTTCTGCCACAAGATATATAACATAGGTAAAAGCATAGAGAATAGATTCATCCTGGAAAACACGACATGCATGGCAAATGTCCGCCTTGCACTTGAGAGGTTAACTGTGCATACATTTGTTCAACAAGCTTTTCTATATAAAGTGTCCATTGTGTGAACTTTTGAAAGCTAAAGATTAGATAATTTTTTCCAACATATCTTTTAAAAGTTTTGCCCTTTTGTCGTTATGGAACATTTGAAGGAGAGAAGTGTGGTGATTGGTTTGGTTTTTTTTTTCCCTAGAAATAAATCTCTGTGGAACAGACATTGATACAAAACAATTTTTCTTCAGTCTTATTCAGGGGAAATTTTAAAAATAGTGTTAACTTAGTAATAAGCATAAAATAGAGCAAATATATTAAAAATAAATGTATTAGAACATTCTGAAAATGAGAAAAAACTATATGCGAAAGACAACAGGAAAGATTTGAGCTTTTTTTTTTTAACTTTTCGACAGTTACAGGCAATACAAGACATATCAGAGGGTTTTTAAAAATTAGTTGCTGATAGTTATGTAGACAAAGCTTTTTCTGTATCTACTAATCAGTGGGAGAGCAGATAACCCTTTCCCAATCTTTATTACTGTTATAGTAGTTCTGGTACAGTATCACAACTGCTGTAACAGAGCCAGAAAGCACATGTAGCCGTTTCTCTTCCAGTGATACCGCAGCAGTTAGCCCACCTGGTGTGACCTAGCTTTGCTCCACAGAAATTATCTCTGCATGCCCACAAACTATCATGCTCCTTTCTTAGCAATTTGACACTAAGGACTGCTGGCACCCACATCTTTCAACGTGGGCGCTCTTTGTCACCAAGGAAGCTATGGTTTCAGTATCTGAAGCTCCTGGCAGGTCAGCTTTTAATTATCTTGATCGTTGAGTCTTACTGTACCTGCTGGTCTCTGCTTACTCTACTGGAAAAACAGCAGTGGTGGAGTCTCCTCTTCCAAGCCATACTGCTTCCTACTTTTCATTGTGGACCCACTGGTCCACCCCACCCCACTGGTTTAACTGCATAGAAATGCTATATTTGTCTACATTCTTGAAAGATGCTCAGATATATGTTATATTATAGGTTTTGTATGTTAAACTAAGAATAACCCATAGGAAGAATTGGTAGCTTGTCTTTCATTGGTTGGAGCTGATTTTCCCTCAATGAATTCAAAGTTCATTTGCTATTTTAAGGGAATCCAGTAAGATTTTATTCTGTGGGAGGGCGGTACAGTGGGAAACAGTGAGTTTTGGCTTGCAGACAGAATTAGCTGGAGAATTTCTGGTTTTTGGCTGCACTTGCTGTAATAGCAGATTAGTCTATGCTGAGAGATTTACTGGGGTCTGCACAAAATTAGAAAACCAAATCTGCTTGTGGTGAAAACTCCTCTACCATGTCAAAGCCTGCTTAGGTATTCTCTGTGCAACCCACCACTACCTGCCCTCCTTGGATGTCTGACGTCTGGATCATAACAAAGCCATCTGAGAAGAACATATTTTTTGATCCCTTGGATGTGCTTTCTTGCATATATGAAAATGGAGACAAAGGCAGACAAAGAAGAGAAAAAGTCTAGAACTTCATTCTCTTTGTTGTTTCTCTGTAGCCTATTGATTATTCAAAAGATAAATGCCAGAATTTTTATATACATGGCAAAACATGTTTCCATGAAGATTTGTGAATGAGCTACAATTATGAAATGGTTTTGTTGCCTCTGAATTTTTGACCAAACCTCCTCCAGAGGGGCTGCTATTTGTCATAGGAATCTGTGATGAGCATTTTATGCATAAGCATAAATTTAAGAGCATTTACTTTGGTTTCACATCAGTATAGCTCATTTTAGTTCATGGTGTTTTTCCTTATTTAAACCAGTACAAATCTGAGGAGAATCCGACTTAGTAAAGAAAACCAAAGTCCTATCGATAGTGGAATTGTTAGGTTTTTAACAGAAAAGCTTTTATGCATGTCAATGTTATTGAAAAATGTTTCATGTCACAATACTTAGTGCATAAATTTTAGTTAAATCTTAGTTTGCTCTAAGGGATCCCAATGTTTTCTTCCATGTCATTTCTGTACCTCTTTTTCCTCCTTGCTCACAAAATTTGTATATTTATGTTTTATACTGAGTAATTTTTAACAGAGAAAAACTATTTGCATATATATGTCAAATTTAGGAAAGAGAAACATGAGAAAGCTATTTCATGGATTTCTGGCCTGGTATCAGGAAACTGTGGAGAAGTAAACATTACATCTCATCTACTGACCGTGAGGTTATGGTACACTCAGTTATGAAAAGTCATTTATAAACTGCTACCTCTGTGGTTTTGGGGGGTGTGGGGGTGATATTCTTAGTTTGCACCTTGAAAATCATAAACCCAAAGGAATCACTTTTATGGGAAGAAATACGTGAATTATGTTTGTCTAGGACTGGATGCTGTTGTTAAAAGTAGAGGTTTCATTATTTAAAAAAAAAAAAAGAAAGAAAAGGAAGGAAAAAAAAAGCCACGCTAGGGCAGGGTGAACAAGTTATTTGCACTGTAGCAAGGAATCCTTGGATCAAGCAGCCTCTTTTCAAAAGTGTGATTGTGGAATGTAACAGCTGCTCAAGATTCTGCTAACTTGTGGGAGATTCATGACCAGTAGATTAATTTGCTTTTCACCAATTATAATTTATCTTACGTCAGGACTGTTTACATTTTCTCTGTCATCTACATGCATTAGCACCAGGTTAATGTGCAAACCATGTACTAAATTATGTCCTGTATAAATCTTTCCTGCTAAATACCACAGTCCTTGTCCTTACTTCCTGAGAATAACCTTTGATCTTCACATCAACAAAAAAAATAATTACCATCTCTGCCCAACCCAGGACAAGTTATTTCACTCCTAAATAGCTGCACAGCTGGAGACAGATGTGTTCTTCTCCCTGGGTAGACCCTACAGGGTCTTCCACGAGGCTTTATATCATACTTGTCATTCGTTTATCAGTGTCCAAATGTTGTACACTGGAAATGTGTGTAAAACATTCTCAGAATTTCAAACAATAACAAATCAGAATGGGGGAGGGGGAAGAAAAGGCTGCAGGAAAACATAGAAGTCTCCCAGCTGTGCAAACTTAAGTAGCTGTATTAGCAGAAAATGCACTCCAAAAGTTACATTATTGCCATCTTCAGCAAAAGTTGATTCAAGGAATGCAATGTCAATTTTCAAATGCAGTGCCAAGCTAACGAAAAAATGTTTAAAATCTTCCTTTACCATGTACAAAGACATCCAGACTATGGTATTCTACTCAGAGGAATCATGCAATTTCTTTATTTTTTTTTTTTCAGAAACGGTATTTTCTGACTGTGTTGTGAAACACAAAGGATTTCTAATATCTTTCTTTTTTAAAGTTAAAGAAGATTTTTCTGTCAAACATATGTCTCAGTCTTTGATTCTGCTTTTCCCTGAATTTTACCTTCATGTGTCTTTTAGATATTGTGTTGGGTTTTTTCTTTCTTAATCATATCAAAGATGGTATCATTTTTGCTACATTAGAAGAAAGAATATTAAATAAGCACTATGAGTAAGGGAAATTACATATTTTGAATATTTTTTATGATACAACAATGAGAAATAATTTAAAGGAGAACAAAAATAGAAAAGATAAAGAAATACTTTTAAGATTAACTTATGAAATGCAGTATCACAAGCGTATCACAATCAATCATATGTCTACTAGAGTTAAGTTTAATAAACAAAGTTGTCCTAGGAGGACTATAAAATCTTCAAAGCCAATTTAATGAGTCAACTCATATTAAAGAAAATTAAAAAAAATCTCTGAGATCAAACATCATATGAATTTGATCCAATATGACACGTGCAACCCAAAATGGAAACGGAACATTACATTAAGCAGTCTGAATAATCAATATTTTAAATATATATTTTTCCCTTTAATTCAGAAATCAGTAGGATTCAATCCGAAAATGTCAGTCATCTCTAAACAAGGGAAGAGTTGCCCAATCAGGTTGAATTTTTTCCTCTCCTTTACAACTATTTACGTTGTTACTAGTCTTCCCTGGTCTTTGCAGGAAGCATGGACAGTCCTGGCTCACCGTTCCTTTATTCATCACAACAACTCTTTCCACCCGACAGTGGCGCTTCTCCTAGCTCTCTCAGTCTAAGACATCAGAACAAAATCGAGGGGGGAAACAATCTGGAGGAAAAAAAATAATGAAATGGCCTGTTGTCAAATGGCCATGTTCACCTGGGTACTCTTTCTATACTCTGCTACTTGAGAAGTCCGGACAGACCAGTCTTCTCTAGTTGAAACAAAGAGCTTATCCTTGCTGAATGCTCTTTTTCATCCTGAAGGTGGGTCTATCTCCTTCTGTCAGTAGAAACTGCGTCCACACTAATGATGAACTCACCCTGTGGCTCAAAGGACAACTGGTTTGGCATGGTTCATGTCCATAGAGTTAAGTCCACGCCAGTCTTCCTATGCAAGGTGGCCTCACCCATGTTGCCTGTTGGGAACAGTCTCCTAGCCCATACCATCCCTGAAATGAGCCTGGATATCAGAGAGTGCTAACTAGCATGGGCCAAAAGCATGTCCAGAGAGAACAGTAACAATTATTAACCAGCAGTTTGGAGGTGGACAACAGGATGGACACAGAAACAAGACAAACCCATGCCCTGTCCTTGTTTAAGTTAGAGTAGACATAGTTAAGATGACTAAAATTGCCATCCTGCTTCTTGAGATATATTTCAAATGCATAGATGAAGCAAATGGAAAATGTTTTTGTGAGTGTTTGCATATCTGTTGTGCATGGCCTTACTATTTTTTTTAGTTGTAGACAATTCTCAAGCACTGCAATCATAAAAAAATTATTTCGGTCACATGGAAACCACAATTTTAACTGGCAGTCGCGGAACAGAACTGAAGCTAACAATGCAAGAGAAGGGGGAAAAGCTACTTTACTTTTAAGCTGTTTGCTGCAGTACAGTTGCATAAGCAATTCCTTTCTTTTCTCCAGTAAGATCCCTAAAACAGGGATCTGAGTCCGATGAAAATTAGATCAGCTACTATGTGAGGGTCTCACATTACATTTACCAGAGAAATGCAGTCAGCTTTCTTGGTCTACATCTCTTTAACATGTCTGTGAATGGGAGGCTTCACAGTGACCACAAGGTTCAGAGTCCAGATTACATATCCTGAAGCGACCGGGGAGTATCACATTCTGTATAAAACATTTTTCAGCTAATACGGCAAGCAGTGATACTTTCAAAAGCTTCTAAGGGACTTAAAAGTGTAAGCCCCCTTTCCAGCCAGGACCCTGGCCTGTATAGGGTACAGTCATCAAAAAACTGAGCACCATGATCCTGATGGTTTAGATATCTCGCCATCCCCAAGAGTGCTCAGCAAGAACGAAGTTGCTGCCTCTGGGGTCCAGGAGCTGGATGAAGAACTGACTAAGCTACCGAGCAGATACTGCAAAAGCAGTTTTGGAAGATTTGCCAGAGAAGAAGGCTCCATGTAGCTGGAATTCATGCCATTAATTCCTCTGTGAACTAATATTTTTGCAGTCTTAGGCACAAAACGCGGTGTTGGTGGTAAAAGGTAATCACATCAGTGTTCCCTTTTACCTAAAAAACTGAGTGTCAGAGACCAATATGCGGTAACCTAGGGTTCAGAGCAGCTTGAGGGGATTATAGCCCACATCTCCCGCGTGAGTTCTTCAGTCATTAAGGTAATGACCCTCATAATCATAAGCATATTTTCTCTCCTACACAAAGATTTCAGTATGCTGCTGAAAGAAGAACAATTCTGTCAGACAATATTAAGACCGCTTTGTCCCAGAATATCCTTCAGAACCAAAAGCCATCCTGTAAGACCTGGTTAAGGCATACGTGGCTGAAAATAACAGGTTGTATGCCAGGTACCTGGGAAAGCAGAGAGGACAAGGAGGAGCTGCAGGAATAGTCCATGGGTGGAAGATGACAGTGGCTGCCCAGACTCCCCTAGGATGGGAGACCAGTGGCTGCCCAGACTCCCCTGGGCTGGATGCTCAGCTAGGTCCGCTTCAGTTCTTAAATCAACTGCTACTGCAGAGACAATTCTGGATGTGCAGTAGCTCATGTGATACGGTCAGGTGATTTGACCTCCAAACTGCAGCCCAAATTAAGTGACTCATGAGCAAATAGGGACAGGTGAAAAAAATAGAAAGCGCAAATCTTCTGCAGTTTAAGTGACTGGAAACTGAACCTTCACAACCACTGGGGTGGAGAAAACGTCTTCATTCCTGTGTTTTTCATGTGGTCTAACCAAGCATGCTCTGATGTTGGGCAATCTGAGCCAGCTGACTGTCCTGTCCACCCTTTGCTCCCACCCTTTCTACTACCCTGACTTGAGCATTTGAGCAGTGTTGTCTTGACTGTGCCGTTGTCTTGAGCACAGTCAGCGTGCTGAGGAAACAAATGCCTTCTTCACATCCATTTTCTGTTGGATTTGCATGCTAAAATGACTCACTACGGAGAGGGCCAAACAAACTCTGAAAGGGAGAGGTCAGGACTCTGGCAAAGGGTGGGACCTTGGCACCCAAGAGTTAATTCAGGTTATGCTTGCACACCAGCCTGTTGAACCAGCCACAGAAACAGGTAGGGATTGCTTGGGCTTTGCTGTAAGTGTAAGGTGTCTAGCTGCTAAGCAAGTATAGCCAGTCCTCGAGCTCTCAAGGGGAGGTATTTAAGTACTTTTAGGGAACGTCCCCGGAAGAAATTAGCCTTTAGGTAACCTGAGCATTCAATGATGCCTAAGTTAACATTTTTCTGAATTTACGTTTGGATGAAGGTGTTTTTTGTAGCAGTTAAACAACATTTGGTTTCCTAGATCGTCTTGAGATTTCTAACTCCTGGTATCAAAGCTACTTTTGAAAATGTGATGAAAGTCCCTAATTTGCCTAGGTATCTTTGAGAATTTTGGCCATCATATTTCCAAACCATTCAAGGATAATTGTAAATGCTATACTTCTGTGTTTTACAAGTGACTCCTGACTTCAACTGCAGTATAGTACTAAGTACCACATTGCGTAGTACTCAGCTAGTCCTTCCTAGAAGACTGATTATCATTTTGATTGTCACAAGTTCTCTCAGAGCAGTCTTTTCTAGTAACTATTACTACTATAGCGCTAGAAAAAGTGGCTGAAAAAGATCTTTCTATGAATCATTTTTGAACGGAGAACTCTCAGATCATGGAGAACTGTGACTAGAAAAAGTACAGAGATATTCATATGAAAAACAGGCAGTAGAATAAGGTTGCCTACAAGGTTGGCATCTTGGCAGCTAGCATGAGGAGACATGTGCGAAGAAACAAGAAGAGACTGGTCAGAAAAGTAACTGTTCAAACAGGCCTTAGTATGGAAGGTGGCAATTTTTGATCACCAGTTCAACAAGAAAATGATCTAATGTGTGCTAGTGCAACAGAAAGAGTGCAGGTTGGAGACCTTGATGGTGGTGGTGGTGTTGCGCTTCAAGTGCTTAGATATCAAGGGGATATGCATGATAGAATCCCTAATGTAAACGTATTGAATATACATTACAGTTCACCAGTGTAAACAGGGTTAGAGCCTAGAAAGTTAAGATGAAAATTAAGAAAAAAATATTTCCTGGGGCACCTGTGTTCTTCCTTAAAGGCTTCTGGTCCCTCAGGATGTTCTGAGTCCACCATTTGTTGTACAGGAGGTGAAACAAATATGTATAGCTAGAAACTAAAACAAGAACTAAACTCATCTGGGGGTATCACCTCACCAGTATTTTAATTGAAAGCACAGTCTTCTTGCTCCAAGCTATTTTAAGATAGTTCTCCTATTTCTCATGACCTTTTAGATGAGGTCTATAGTTACATCTACCTTTTTTGGGGGGCTGCAAATAAATGGGGAAGTGATAACGGTGAGTATTCTGATCCAGTTCACCATGATTTTGGAGATATGCTTCCAAAGTGAAAAACTAGATGGCACTGAGTGTGCATAAGCCCCAAAGCCTCGTTTTCTTGTGACACTCAATAAATATCTCAATGGAGCTATACAGTACAGAATATTACTATAACCACCTGTACTTCTGTCTGGTTTATTCACTCATAGATCAATGTCATCAGGGTAATAAAGATCAACACAACTGCAATGCATATTTAGGCATTTATTTCAGTTCTCTACTGCCTTCATCTTGTATTAGCGTGTAAACCTCTGTAAAGAGTTCTACAGTGCAATGAATCATCCCACTATGCCACTAAGTAGCAGTTCCAGTGAGCCATCAGCCCTGCACATTGCGTTTCTTAGATTTTTTAACAACGTGTAGACAATTCAGAGAACAAGAACTTTAACATTTCAGAGACTGGAGAAATCACTTGAAAGGAATTGATACAACATAAATGGATAGCCTGGGCACACAACCTCCTTTGGTAATGACTAAAGGAGTTCTTTAGGATGGACCAAACTATTACCTCGAATTCAAGTAAGCACATTAGAAAAAAAACTGGGAAGGAAGAGCCCAGATGAGTAACAGGTACAATTTTCTAATGGGGAAATAGAGCAGATGGTGTCTATATGCAAATAACATATATGCACTTACATGATTATGGATGTATCTGAGTCCCTCATCATTATTAAGGTATTTAGCCTCTTAATTCTCTTATGATATTCATTCATGTTGTTATTGTTGTATTACAAATGAGAACAGAACAATGTAAACATATCTCTGAAAATTTTGGCCTATCTCAAAAAGAAGTGTATGGAAGACTAGAATTCAGAACAAAACCGAAAACATCTAATGCCAAAAATAGCACTATTTCTGCTCTGTGTGACAGATTTGGGCATCAAAATGTCTCAAAAAACCCCAATTTATAAATGTGTGACAAACACCTGTAGATATGGAATCTTTGTTTTCTGAAGTTTTGTAGTGAATCAGTGACAGAAGCAGGGAAACAATCCAGAACTGCTGAGCCCTTCTCTTTCTCTTGTACAAATGAAGCACGTGACTCTGGTTTTATGCCCTTGAAACTGTACCTTAAGTTTTAATAATTGATATGAAATGAACTGGATACGTGACTTCAAATATCAGTCCACAGCCTTTCCAAAATTAATTGACTAAATAGTTTTGGTAGTCAGCTGCCAGTCACTACTGTTTTTTCTTTACTGGCTGTACAAAAATGGGAAGAAAAGACACAGATGTGCTAAAACATAGCCAAGAGTTAAAAGTAGATATGATATGAAAATTTTACAGATTGACTCCTCTAGGAAAATAGATCCAACCATTGTTTTAAAGGTCTACATCTTTGTGCATAACAAAGCAAAGGTTAAAGAAGATTAAAACTTTACTAGCTAGACTGTATTTGGACTGTAGGAAACTCTTCAAAATCACAAGCATACAGTCTTGACCTTGGAAGACATTGAGAAGACAAGTGCTGTCAGTGACTCTCACTCACACAAAGCTGAGCCAGCATCAAAAACGTCAGCAGAACGTTTTCTATTTTCATTTAATTCTCCCGGCGTTCTCGTTGGAAATGTGCATACACTTTGGTATCAGGCTGCCAAAGCTAAGGAATTCTCAGCTCTGCACGGAGGATCGTGCTGCTCAGTATCTAGTGCAGTTAACCATTTCACTGAGTCGTTGGAGAACCGCACGAAGCAGGGCAGCAGTCACCTTTTCCCAAAAATAGGACCCTCAGAGATGCAATGAACCAAAGGCAAAAATACTCAGAAGTATCCCTGACAGGACATTAGTCAGAAGATGGTGCTATTATAACAGAGCTTCTAAGGCAGCTGGGGCTCTACAGGAAACAAAAGCCTACAAGTGAGGCTCAAGAGAAAGCAAAACCCAAGTGTAAACTGAAAGTTGATTTCAGCACAAGTTGATGCTCAGCATCTCACAGAATACACCTTACAGAAATGTACTCACTGAAAGACCCTTTGATTCTGTGCCTTGGCGTGTTTGCTCTGTTCACAGCAAAGGGGAAATGCACAGAAAAACACAGGCTTTAAACCGCCATTCACAAACTCATTTGGATCTCACCCGCTCACTTCAGAGACCCTCACACAATCAACAACATTTTTATGTGTTTCTACACCATGTAGTGTACTTCCATGTCAAGACAGGGGTTCTGACTGAATTGCTGCTGGTATTACAAACAGCCTGGGAATATGCAGTAAAACAACTGCACTGCCTCTGGAGCAGGATTATCTCAAGCGTCTACACAGATCTGCTGTTCTGTGCCACATAGAAGTAGCCTTACAAACAATTCCTTTTCTATTTCTAAGGGAAAAAAATGGAGGTTGCCCAACTTTTCATAAACAGATTGACAAATTTTCTGCAGTGTAAGAAAACTGAAGTGTGAGTGTGAAGGAGAAAGAGCTGGTGTTGGTGGGAAAATGAGCAAACAAGAATATAATTACCAAAACAGCTGGTTGCATGTAAATGAGCATGGTAATTATCCTCATAGCAAATGGGTGATTAGAAATGCATGAAATTAGAGTAGTCCACAGGAAGGCTGGTTGCAGTAATTGATGGGATGAGTGAGATAGATTCTGCAGGTTTTGGGCAATCATGGAAACTAGATTATAGAGAAAAACGCAAAACCATCAAGCAGGAAGCACCACAGATGGGTTTTACTGTCTGGCAGAGTTCTCTCTCTTGCTAGAAAAGCCACAGTGTCATTTTTAATTGCTAGAATATAAAGAATGTGCATATACGTAATGAAAATCCAGCTGGGGACAGGTGTCCTCATCATGACCTAGGTGTGTAATGGAAGAGATCACCATCCCTGGCTACAGTTCAGTACCCTTCTGAAGGACGCTACTGTATCGAGTAAACTTCTAGCGGAGCAATCTGTTTAAAAAATTGCAAAAATCCAATTTATGAGCTGAAACAGCTTGGTTAGCCTGACATTGCTTGAATGCTCAAGCAGACCGCTGTCCTGGAAGGCTGATGGGCCATAGTGCTTGGAGTCAGGGCAGTGCCTTGTAACTAATGACTGTAAGGAGAAGGATATAGTAGCTGTGTATTACATTTAGTTACCTAATCAAAAAAAATGCAAATATGTTTGTGTCACCCGATTCCTGCCTTGACAATTGTTTTTTGGCTCATTTCTTACAGCTTTTTCAACATCAGACGTCAGCTAAGGGGAAAGATTCAGAGGAGTGAGAGTAAAGCATTGTAGGAAGTATTTTGCAGTGGTACTTAGTTATTCTACAGTAAATCTGGAGGAGAACTACTGCTCCTACTGCTGTGTGTATTTACATCATGGGAAAAACTAAAAGAATGGTAAAAGACTTAGAGACAGTCAATGGAAATGGGGTGTAACATGATTGAGGAGAGGGGTCAAATTCTTTCCTGCCAAAAATGAGCAAACCTCTGTGAAAATGTCAGTGAAGCTTCACTCAGAAATGTCAGGAGAAATTTTAGCCAGTGTGGGAATTTCGCAATGACTACTTTTCTGTTGTTGAAACAAGAGCCATATCTTTAATCACTTTTCTGATTAAATGCAGGCATTTTCAGTGGGCTCTACCGTGCGCCGTTCTGCGAGACGCCTCTCCTGTTTCCCTGCCTCGGATTCTAAGATGTAGAGCTCCCGGACAGCCCTCGTGTCTGGACTGTGTCAGAAAAGGGAACCCTGCAGCTTCCAGGCTCCTTTCCACAGATGTGGGAACTCGCAGTCCCCGGGGCTGCTGGCTCCTCATCAGGGTATGTCGGCAGTCGGTGGCCACAGCCCCTGCCAGGCAGATGGGGCTTCTGTGAGGTACCAACAGCACTGGCCACTTCCACAGCACTGGTGTGGGCTCTGCAATTCAGCAACCATCTTTTAAAAAGCTTTTAAAATTTTTTTTATTTTTCCGTGACCTTTTTTTAAAGCTTCCAGTCGAAGTCTGAGAATTTCCGTGTTCGGTTCAGTTCTGAAGTGTGAAATTCTTTCCCCAGAATGTGAAGTCGTGACCTTCAGCCACTTTTTGCGGTAGATGGGTGAGAGGAAAGAGCAAAAGCCTAAAAACTTGGTTATAAGAAGAAGAAAATTGAGAATTAAGCGGTTAATTGTATTCTAGCATGAATAATATTCTCATTACCTCACTGTCCAATACAGATAAACAGAAAGAATCAGAAATATTTCAAGGGTGCTGTTAATTTTGATAGATTTTGTATTTACACCAATATATCTGAGACTGAAAATCTGGTTCTTGGATATACGTCCTGAGGTTAGAAATGTAGGTCCTGCTAATTAGCAACTCTTTAATTTTTGCTAAATTAATAGATTTCAAAACATGAAATGCAAGCATGTCCAGTAGTTTGCTAAAAATTATTTCCTTAATGGGAATCCAAGTTTTTTACTAGCTATACCACTTCCATTTTCAAAGGGAAACCAGTGCTGATGTTTTGTTTCTTGCTAAATGTCCAAATACTTTTTACGGGAAGGTTTTGTGGAAGTCTATGCACTTACCTACATATGCTTATCCACAAGAATTCATGCCGTGATAGCAAACCAAGAAAAATTCCGCGTGTGTGAAAAAGGAAGAAAAAGTGAGCAAAAAGATTTCTCAAAGATTCACACCCCAATTAAACAAGTAACTAACTTGGTAGGTCTTGTCTTTGTTCCATCCCTCCGGCACAGTCTAGGAAAGAGCATTCCCTGTGGGAGCTGTTAGTCTTGAATAATAAAACAGATAACATGCAGAGAAGGCTGAAAAGAGCCGTTTCAGAGGTTAAGGGAGAAAGACTAATTTTGAAAAGGAATCCCAGTGGTGCATATATAATTGGCCCAAATAAAAGGGAACACACTTTGTTGTGGCAAGTTAATATGAGACAGCTCAGCAACCAAGAAAATAATCAGACACGAAAAGCTTTGTTTTCCAATTAGATCAGTTCAGGGAGTTTGATGTATGTGCCATGTTTCTCTACCACATCTTGTCCAACTTTTGATCTCTGTGCAGTTGAGTAGCTCCAGGTCTGAGCTGGATTTCTCCTTTGCAGAAGGACTTAGGAGGGCAGAGATGCCAGAAAGAGCCCCCTCCAAGTTTTCTCCTCACAATTTAATTACAGAACATTCTCGTTCTTACAAACATTTCTGCTCACAAGTCAGTTGGAGAGTCAGAAGAAACCAGAACAAGTTTATACAGAGAAGATCCTGCTCCCACATCTCTGCTTTAATATTATTGTCTGAGAGCTGTTCCCTAGAAAATGTGTTTCTCTCACATCTCCAGCCAACATCTGCCCTGGGATCCCCTGCAACACAGATATTAGCACAGTCTCAGTCTTAAGGCAGTGCTGAGCTCCCCACTGAGCAGGAGGAAAATGCAAGGAAGAAGAGGGAGGGATGCGTCACTGCCTCCAACTCTTCTGGTGCAGATTTACGGCGCTGCTGAAAAGGTGCTCCAAGATCAGCTTCAAAGACATCTCGGTTAGTCCCATAGAAGTAGCTTTAAAATTTGACCACCTCCACATAGGAAAGGTGTGGTCTGCACCCTGCACGTGGCTTGATTCTATCACTCACTGCCCATATTTCCACAATCGTGAAACTAGAAAAGCACTTGGTAAGTGCAATGTATAGGTCCAGGCACCCCCTGAGATTGCTTAGCATCCATTAAAGTTATGAGCTTCAGGGGCAAGAGTGTCAAGCGTATGCATCACTCCACCAAGAGTGTGGGATCGGGGTTACAGCACCGGGACACGGGGGGTCTGGTTGTCTCCCCTACACTGCCTCCCGTCTCCTCTTCTCTTGGCCAAGTCTCTCCACTTCTCCGTACCTGTAAAGTAGCAATACTAGTAACACATACTTCTTTTGTAAAGCGTTAACATCTGCTAAGGCAATGAAAATATCTTCATTCATATTAATAATAATGATAATTGATGGTGCCCATCTGGAAGCAAAAAAGTACAGGAACAGAACAGAGTATTTAGCTCGAAATATAGCAGTCGGGACTAGCGTCTGTGTCATGTGTTGTAAATATGGGAAACAGAATACAAAAGGCCCATTTAATTCACATGAGATTCCCGATCCCTCATGTACCACGTTTGGTGCTGATTTATTTGAACTAAGATGGCAAGAAAACCTCCTCTTGCTGTTTTTGGTTGGATTTTTAGTTTAGTTTTCTTTTGTTTTTAATCAAGCTCTTGCTCAAGCCCTGTGAGTAAGAATTCAGCAACACGTTGTAAATCACAGTTTGCAAGTTCTGTGACTGCAGATGAGATAGTAAAAGATAATGCTGTATTATTCACATGTGGCTTGTTCGTCATTCAGGCACCACATGTCAGATTCTCCCTGTGCACAGCTGAATGTGTGAGCGGAAAAGTTGGTAGAGATTGCAAAGAACATAATTTTAAAGTCCTGCTTATTAGAATCCTTTGGTTATGGCTGAAACAATTCAGAATCTTATGAATACAAGTCTAAACCATTTTTTTTTAGCCATCTTTGAGTCAAAGTCAATTCCCGATGAAACTGTTTCAAAAGAGGAGCTGACAAAAAACCCCAGAAATAGGCAGTCAGCAAGCCAGCCTTTTCCAGGCAAATGGCAGAGAAAATTATATTCCAAAATGAAGCGTCTGACATCCCACCATGCTAACAAAAGCTTTCTGAAAGCTTCACATCCCAATTAAACAACCCAGTAAAACTTCTTAAACAATGTAAGATTATTTTAAGGGTGTCAGGGACTGTGGTTGTTTACAGTTGCCAGAGCCATGGGGTTGTAAAGGACGCATGAGACAGGGCTGCCCTTCAGATGTACAACAGAACAAGGAATGATCATTCTTTTTGTTTGAGGGCATCCACGCCAATTCCTGTCCAAGGTCTCTCTAACTGAATTTTGTGCTGATCGGATGTTGTTGCTACGTTGTCATCTACCAGATGGCTTTAAATGAATTCCATTTTTACCTTGATTTTGTATCAAAAAAAAAAAAAAAGGACAGCAAAATCATGTTCTGAGAATGTTCCTTCTAAAGGAAAATTAAATCACTGCTGCAATAATATTCACCTCCCAACTTTGACTTCCACTACTCCTAAGCCATAGAAGTGGTCACTAGTAACATCCTGTAAACATTTAGTCTTGGCCCAGAATGTGCAGCAATGGTATTAACATTATGAGTAAGTTAAAGACTGAGAAGCTCTGACCCGTAATGTAACATTAATTCCGTACAGAGCTGCTTCAGCTTTTCTGGTTTTCAGTCCTTCAGACTCTTTCCAGTTGTTGAGGATGCAGAAAGCTTAAATAGCTTTAAGTGGAGCAAAGTTCTTGTGTCCTAAATGATAATGGAATGATCTTCCTAACTATAGAAATAGACATATCTATAGAAATAGACATATCTATAGAAATAGGTATAGCTATTAGACATGGGTATATATTTAATATAATTATATACATATTATATTATATATTATGTATAAATATATATATAATATAACAGATATTTGATGTGATCAAGCAAAAGAACAAAGCCCCCTCTACTAGGTACTACTGGAGAAGGGCTTACCTGAGCAAGTTTACATAGAAACACACATATATACACTGATCCGGAGCATGCAGAAGGTGTGGTGCCACTATCCTTCCTTTCAAACAGATGACTGACCTGTTAGGGATTTACGGAGAATTTTGAAAACTATTTCTCTTTTCTAGTATATTTTGAGTAGAGTATTAGCATTTGGAGGTATGAGTTGAATGCGTGACTTATTAATAATGTAGATGGTTCACCAGCTGCAGTTTAAGAAGTACCTAAATGTAAGTAATTTTCAAAATGTCTGTACTAAAAAATGAACTGCACCAAAATCTAGCCATAATTTTTGATCTCTTGCTTTTAGCTTTAAATCATGTATGAGGTCAGTGTCATTTGTCTTCGAGGCAAAATCACAGCAGAACAAAATAGTATTACAGGTTTATTATGTCTCAAAATATAGAAATATATTCCAACAGCATATTTTAAAGAATAATATAACAATAATCTTCAGTTTCTTATTCTCAAAATGGTACACCATTATTTAAAAATATATTACTTAATGTACCCAAAATTTAGTTTCCATCAAATCCCATTTAGAATAAATTGAGTTCAAAAAAGCGTATCTACCTACCCAATTTATACAGAAACCAGTAGATTTTTTTTTGAAGACAACCGAGGAATTTAACTGTTCAAAAACATTAATTCAGGTGGAGACATTATATTTTGCTATACACCCTTGTGCATGAACTGCAACTAAACGTAGATATGTAGGTAATGTCAGTATAAAATAAAGATGGAAGTGTAAAATGGAACTGTTGTATTAAGGAGAAGGAGCTCCCAAGACTGAAATTAGAGCTGCTAATTTTTTTTAAAAAATGAGTGTATGCATAAAAGGATTTATGTATTACACCAATAGTAAGATAAAATAAATTAGTTTCTGCAAAAAAGACATTTGCACATACACACAGTTACACGCACACGCTGATTTTATCAGTCTGTAATATTCCGAGTATTCTGAAATATGTTTTAAATAACCAGAGAAGTAAGAGTTTACATGAATAGTCTGTCTAAGGAGAAACTGGTGTGTCCTATTCATTTTTTAACAACTCTCTGAGAACTGTTTAAATGAAGCATTTTTAATCAAGGCAATTCATGATAAAAGCTTATATTATAATTAGCCATGTAAAAAAGAGCAAACAGAGTTTCTATTTTCCCATTTTTATAACACTAAATCAAAGGGTGTCCGAAGACATTAAATGTAGTGAATTCAAAATATGCATATGGGTAGTGGTGGTGGGAATGATAATCTGGAATTAGTTGTGCAATTCACAACCACAGCATTTCATTTGAGGTCAAAAATTTAGGGAGATTAAAAGTCATAGAATCGTAGAATGTGTTGGGTTGGAAGGAACCTTTAAAGGACACCTAGTCCAACCCCCCTGCCCGAAGCAGGGACATCTTTAACTAGATCAGATTGCTCAGAGCCTCATCAAGCCTGACCTTGAATGTCTCCAGGGATGAGGCCTCCACCACCTCTCTGGGCAACCTATTCTGGTGTCTCACCACCCTCATTGCAAAGAACTTCTTCCTAATGCCTAATCTAAACCTATCCTGCTCTAGTTTAAAACCGTTGCCCCTCATCCTATCGCTACATGCCCTTGCAAACATTCCCTCCCTGGCTTTCTTGTAGGCCCCCTTCAGGTACTGGGAGACCACTACAAGGTCTCCCTGGAGCCTTCTCTTCTCCAGGCTGAAAAAAATGATTTAATTTTTTTTAAAGAATTTTCAAAATTACAACAGTTAATGGTAGAAAAAAGGAAAGATCTTAAGTCTCATGATTTAAATCAATCTCCACCTGATAGAAAAGCAGATGGGACCGAAAGGAGGCTGCAAATTATCCAATGGCTCTAATGAGAGGTGTTTTCCATCTTTGTCTGAAAACAGTCACCAGTGAGGGCAAGGTTTTCAATTGAACAGGTGATGACAACTGCATCCCTTGTGCCTTCCCTTGCACACTCAGAAAACACATCCAAATGTGGGAACTAAATAAAAGGAAGCCCTTCTGTACTCTGTCTTCTGTATATTTTGTGTATATAGTAACTTGTATATATAATGGGAGGCTTGAGTGATTTTTTTGCTTGATTTTACCTTGTGCTGCTATTATTAAAATATTTGCTGGAGCAGTGTAATAGGTAATAGACTGATATGATTTGAGGTAAGAATGTTGTAGTTCAATTTTTAGTGTTAACTTGGAAAGTCATAGGTAGAGGCGAGAGTCTGTCTCCACAGAATTCCAGAAGCTTTGAGCCTTTTGCAAACTCTGCAGCCCACAAGCCAAGAAGTAACACACTCCTCCAGTTACACTCATCTTGTTAAACAAAATAGTTCTAACAATTATGTGCAATCATTTCCCTTCTATTTTCTATCTCCTATTTATTTACTTAAGCTCTGTTCAACATTTCACTTTTTCTAATGGAGCAGAACTTCTAAAAGAAAAAAAAAGTATGTTTCCCCAAGCAGTTTTGTTTAGTTTTTTTCTGTGCCTTTTTCTAAATAAATACCCCACCACAGTTTTCATTGGCACAATATGACCAAATGTATTTTAGTTCCTTTAATAATATGAAGCAGTTATAGAAGTTCTGGAGTTTCTAGCTTTAAACAAAAATCTCTACAAAGGCTTTACTTTAAAATATTGAAATGGAATGAAATAGATTCCAGTATGGTCAACTGAAGTTTGTGGAGTTCTACTGCATAGTGAGGTGACCCATAAAATAAATGGTTCGGAAATTTTGTTCATACAAAAGAAACTATATACTTTTAAATAAATAAAAGCTACTATATACATTATACTGTACATTTAAATGAGAGATGACATGAAATGGAATAAATTTAGGACTGCCTTTTCATCAGCAAGGCTCATATCTTGACTTTATTACAATCCAGAATAAAACCCTCTGCTTTAGATTATTTTTTTTTTGTTCTAGTGGCAGCCACATGAACGCACCACCATATTCCTGTATTTTTTTAAAATAACATTGGAACTGTCATCAAAGTAGAGCACGGAGATGGCGTTCAGTTTTGTTGGTGCACAGCATGGCTTTGGTACATGATCAGGGAACATCAAGTGAACCTGAAAGACAGATAAATACATAGCTCACATATCAAACAGAGAGGTACAAGGGCAACGTCAGTGCAAAACATGCCTTTGCAATTCAGAGAGCGCCGTGGTGGCAGATTTTCCTCAGTTAGCAACCTTAAAGCACAGCTTACCTCCAGAACATCGCTCTGATTTCCATCGCACGGGCAGTTATACAACAATAGCAGATGGAGAGATAAAGGAGGAGGAGCGGCCAGGACACAAAGCTGGGTTCCACATGAGATTTAGGAAAGGGCTGGAGTTAGGCAGCTGCTCAGGAAAACATTTAAACATGCTGTCAGTGCCATCTCTGCTGAGGACAGTGCTTAACACGAAGCACAGGCTCAAGTCCCAGGTCTCACTGGGACCTCGGGACGTGCTAAAATGCTTTCCTGCGGCAGAGTCTCATCGTGGAGAGAAGTCTGAGAGAAGAGCTTTGCAGTCAAAGGCTCATATTGAAACTGTTTTCAGCCTATGAAAAGGTAGGATGTGGGTTCTCATCATCAGTGCAGTTTAAGGTCTTATCTGGGTATCTCTGGATCCAGTTCTAACTTCTGCCAAAGTCAAAATCAATCCATACTGGGCAGAAGGTTTGGGGAAAGGGCTGAGGCAGAGAGGCATTACGTACACTAGACTGAAAAACATCAATGAAAGGTTAAAGATAAGGAAAAGAGGTTTGAACAGCATTCCAGAACCAACAAGATCTAGTGAAAATATCTGAAAATGGGGGAAATACAAGTTCTTTGTACTTGAAAGAAGGTTGGATGTAATATTCTGCATATGCTGTAGACTTGGAAACTGGGGAGGCCAGAAAAGAGGGAGTTGTAATAGAGAGGGCAAGAGATTATTAAGGCATGGATGAAGACTTCAGCAGTAATAGGTTTCATTTGTATGTTAAGTCTTTGTAAATCTGTTAGAGCCATCTGTCTTGCAGTGATATAAGCGCAGAGCCTTTGCCAGACAACAGAGAACAGTCTATCAGGAAACGATTTTTACATAACTGTTACCATGAGAAGGTCTTTTGAAATGAGCAATAATAAATCCTGAAGTAGCAGTTTAGTAAGGGTTTAGACACACATTTAAAAACAGTTTAACAAATGAATAGCAAAGAGCTGGAGAAAAGAATGATTGTGCCTCGTCTAGGCAGATGTTTGCCCTGCTATGACTCCTGGTCCTACCAGCCCTGCCACCCCAGCTGGGAGCTCCATGGCCCTGCTAGCCCTGCGTGACGGCGATGCTCACAGCCTTTTCAAGAGTGAGCCTGAAAGTCAGGCTTCATCTGCCATGCACGGACTTGTATGCCCATGAGGTCAATTCTACACCAGTGCCTTTTCAGAGGGTGGTGGGAATCAAGACAGGAGAAGAAAGCTTGTAAGATTCATTAAATGTAGTCTGTCTTGTATTTATATGCATCTGTATCATCTGTCTGACTAAGTTCAGTCCCAGAAAAAAGAATGAGAGAGAGGCACTGGCCCAGCGTTTCTCCTATTCTTGTTACAAAAGGAAAAAAAAAAATGAGTCAGTAAAGTTTGGAGGGGTACCAAGGAACAATCACTTCTCAACACAAAGAGTGGGCTTTTTTAGAATGGTGTAATCAGTATGGCTGGGAGATGATTACATTTGGATTAGGGTGGGGTGTATGAATAATTGTTTCCCAAGCCATCCCCATGTGCACACCTTGTGTAAATCTGAATTTTGTATAATTTAAACCAGAAAGCATTCAACTACTGTTATCTCATCTAATTTATGTGCAGTTAAAATTTAATTAGCCTCATGATTTTTTGGCTGCACAGCTGAATGCATGTACAGTACATGCAGAGGGAGACACAGAATTCCAAAAAGGCCATAAAAAGGAGGGAAAATTTAAGTATCCAATTTAAAAAATAGGACAAACTACACAAATTTCTTAACAATGGGAAATTAACCATTTTTGGAAAGGATAGACACATAAGAGAAAGTAGCACTGGGCCACTTCTTATTTAACAGTCCATAATTACAGAGGGAACTCTAACCTGGGGATCTCACTGATATTGGCAACTTTTCTGGACAATGTTTGCATAATGCTAAACTATTGCTTTGCTGACCTATTTCTTTTCAGCTGAGGACTGCATATGTGCTGTTCTTCATCGTCTCCTAGGCACATGAATGTGTTCCTTGCCAACTAGCATTTGCTATTCCCCTTCACCTGAACCCCGTACCTCAATTCAGCTGCTTATTTCCAGTCTCTGACTTTTTCCCTCCCTTTTGTGAATCCTGCTGACTTGAATTCTGGTATAGAGGAATAACGTTGCGTTGGTGGCTGGACTTGTAGAAGGTGCAGAAATGAAAAGTTGAATGGAAAGGAAAAGGTCTCAGCACATGCTGAGGTTTTAAAAATGTCACTCTCATGTAGAAATACTTGGCAGTTACCGCAAGCAGATTTTGTTTTCTGTCAGGAAGAAACCAAACTTTCTTTGTCTGTTTGAGTTTTTTCCCCCTTTTCTTTCTGTTTTCTTTCTGTTTGGGGATGGGAGTTGTTTTTTTTGTTTTGTTTTACTTTGCTTTGCTTTGCTTTTTCTCCTAGGAGGGTAATAACTGCACTTATTTCTGAAGGAGAAGGTTTGTCAGGCCCAGGGTTTTTATGGCAAAATCAAAGAAAAAGATGACCATCCACAGACAGGCTCATCAGCGTAGTCTGGTGGTCAGGATACTTCCCTGTCATCAGTTTAAATCAGAGAGAGCCTTAAAGCCATGTTTCTTTAATTGCAGTTGAGTGCCTTGACCTTTCCAGAAACTAATTAGGGATGGCAGCCCTTTCCTGCTCTGATTTTGTACTCCCACTCCCTCCTCGTGTATTATCTCTCATTCCTCTGCTTCTTCATCATTCTGCTAATACTGATGCTGTTCAGAGCCAGTTCTTCAGCTGGCATAGGTGAAAAATCATGACCAGGCATTGGACTCACGGCATTACATTCAGGCATAGTCTAAAGGTCTTGATTTCTGTAAGTGTTGAGTTTTCTGACCCATAGCTGAATGCCACTGGGATAGAGGATGCCTAGCCAGCTGCTTCAACTAAGATCATCTTTTTGGTTGCCCCGGTTGATTCACAGGACTAACATAAGAACTAGCAGAGGCAGAAAGCTGGCTGCAAATCCCCTTTTACGTGTACTAGGCAGAGCAGCAGATCCAAAGACGCTTATTTATAAATTGCATTTGTTAGCCAGGCATGACTGAACACAATTTCTTAGATGAAAATGCATCTGCTTGCAAAGCTTCACGTTAAATTACGGTTTAAGTATCTCTGCCAACAGTTGACAACAGAGGTCCACAGAGTGGCCAAGTGTCAACGTTTCTGGAAGGTATAGCATGTAGATGTTAACATGGAGCTTCAGTAAGCTGCAAAAAAACTCTTGGAAGTGGGACCAGGGGCCCCTTTTGTTCTTGTCTACACAATTCTCCAGTAATATGACATAGTCTTCTCATGTGTTACTGCATTTGAAATGGAAGCGAAACCTACCACACGGGCCACTCTGGACAGTTCATCCTCTTCCCAGCGTAATCATCAAAGCACATCTTTGAAATGGGTTATCTTTTACACAGAAATAATCAAAATCCAATAGTAGCGAAGAGAGGAGACAGCCCCTGTCCCAAGACACTTCCAACTGCAAAACATGCAACTACAACACAGGCAGAGGCATACCAGAGTCTGAACAATGGCGTGGTTTGTTGCGTTCATGTGGGCATTGAGGGGGAAAGAGCACTCTCCGTCGCAGTAAAACGCAGCGTAGCCCTCTGGTGCAATAATCCAGTCCTAAACCAAGAAGAAAAAAATGCACTCAATTTTTTCTTTTTTTTTTTTTTTTTCCTCTCGCTCAGAGAATTTAAGACCATATCAAACTAACTAAGACTTATCCAAGGACAAAATGAACTTCAGAATGTGGCATGTTAAATTACTTTTTTGCCAAAAAAAAAAGGAAGTATTTGCTTTGTTTATGCAAAACTCGGATGACAATTAAATTAAACTTAGAAATCTGTACTGAATGCAAACTTATGAGGCTGTAAGGGGAATTAAAGGTCCAACTAAATTTGTTAGAATACTTTCCTTCCCAGGCTGAAGATCTTGCACACTTCTTGGTGCAAAAAAAAAGTAATTAAAATGCCTCTTCTTGCTTCAGCATACTCAATACCGTTAATTGTATTATTGCACGAAACTGAGGGTTGTTGGAGACAACAACAATTGGAATGTCACTGAATCATACATTTTGAGTATTTCTAGCAACACAGCATGGGGAAAAAACCACAAGAGGGAAAATATTTTAAAATGTTAATGAAAGCTATGTGTTTAGTTTGCTGAACACTGCCATTGCCAGGCAAAGGTAATGGAGGTGCTGTGGGAAGGGCAGAGAGGATCAAGTATTTAATTCTTGGGTTTTGTTTCTTTTTACCTCATTTCACTCTGAGTTTCACCAATCAAATATTGTACAGTGTAGCTTTGACTTTCCAACTGAAACCTTTCAGTCTTCAGAGTGTTTTTTTATGAAAAAAATAGATTTTTCTTTTCTCTGTGACCACCTTGAGTGACTGATCTGAGAGCCTCTCACATCTTGGGGCATATCAGAATTTACTGTTTCAAAAAATGAAAAAACTGGTGATACCTGGAAAAATCTGTGATCTACAGAGAGACAACAGCTCACTTGTTCAGTAGCCTGAGTTCAAGTCAATACCACAAGCCTGGTCTGTGGCTGGGGATAGTGCGATTATGCTCTGCAGACTTGGAAAAACAGTCTCTGCCTACTTCTTTAACTGCTGTGAGGATAAACATACTGCAAAAAGTCAGGCAGAGTCATGAGGCCGTATGAGAATCTGAGCTAGATGTGTAAAGGATGAGCTGTCACGAAAGACCACGCTTTTTCTCCTCACAGACTTGTTCTGCTCATAGAATTGTTTTAAAATAATTCAGAAATATCCGAAATGCACAGACAGCCGTCTCTGATTTCTTACCTACATAAGCAATATATCTAGGTCATAGTTGCTGATGACCACCTTGTTCTTCCTTTATAGAAAGCTTCTTGCTTTCTGGAAAAAAAATCCTAGATTGATCTCTCACAATGCCCTGCCTTTGTCTTTATGAGCTTTTACTACAAGTACCTTATTTTTTTTGTTACAGTATGGCAGGATGAATTTTTCCTAGAAATTACATAAACTTAGCTATGGTGTTCAGTGATCCAACCTGTAGTTCCCTATGGATTGTACCCCAGTGAAATCTCTCTGACCTTCAGTAGACAGGAGAGAATTCAAGTGCAAATTTCAAAAGTTCCATTGCTCACTGTGGGCATTTTGGTTTCGTTTATTGCAGATCTATTCGTGTCTTGAAAAATAGTTCACATTTATCTTTATGTGAATGAATCCAGATCTTAAAGCCATTAATGTTTGCAAAATCGTTGAGAGAACAGCAGGCAAAAAAAAAGGTAAAGCGATAGTGGTAGGGACTCATTACAAAATGCATTGAAAGAGTTTGTCTCTCATCAGTGAAATACCAATTACCATGAAGAAAACAGACTCTAAATACTGGGGGACTGTCAAATAGGTTGTCCCAATTCGAATTGATAGGAAAGAGCATTTATAATCGTTCGTACCTGCCATCCTAAGTCTCGGAAACTCACGTAAAGTTCGTGTTTCTTACATGCTTGCTTTTGCTCGCTTGTGTTATAATCTGCAGGAAGAAAATAATAATAAATTGTTTAGAAGCACTGCTAGACACAGCAAGATTTAGCTTTATTTGACCAAATTGTACAAAGGAAAGGAACAAGCATGCTATCATTATTATTCCTAGGGTTGGTCGTAAAGGCTGTATAAACTTGGAAATGCAGAACCAGCAATGCCAGCCTGACACAGTTTGTGTACACAGAGGAAACAACACACTCAGGATTAGAGGAAACAGGTTTACAAGATGTCTGTATGCTGGCTAGCTAGGTAAAAACTCTGACAACATGGACACAGGTAATCAAAGGAGGACATCCAAGATATGGGGAATTCATCTGTATGTTGGCACAGGTTTAATTGCCAGGTAAAGAAAGTAGCCCAATTCAAAAGATAAGTTAACAGTGACAAAAATTGTCCTGAAACAACAGAATTTCCCAAAGTCTGTTACTTAAATATTAGCACATTTTGCACTCCTTCATTTTTTACCATATTTTCTGGAAATATTCACCACTTGATGATCTTTAGTTGGTAATACTAATGTAAACTAGGAGACTAACAGATGCTTTTTAAAGACCTGAATGTTTCTGCACTGTTACAGATGTGTCAGGATAGAAGGACACAGAGAACCTTCCATACACGCTTCTCCAGGACAATCTTAATCCTGGACAAAATCTGGTACTTGTTCCTTACTGCCCCTGAGTTACAGGATAGGAAGGGAATAGGGTGATGCCTTCATCACATTAGCGCCCCAGAGCTGGTTTATAGTGCTATTCAAGTGATGCCATCAGTGAGGCATGTGATGGAGCAAGGAGGACACGCTGTCTCCTCTGGTTCCGTTTCAAGAATGCTTAAAGTGGCTTTTTTGGACCAAAATAACCAATCTGGCAGGGAAAAAAAAAAAAAAAGTTGGCTGAATTTCACAGCAGCAAAATGATCTGTAAACAAACAAGGAAGACACTGAAAATTTAACAAAATCTTATTTTCAGGAATAATTTTTTGGGGGAACATTTTTTTTAACAATGAAAGACTTGAGACTGGGGTGGGAGGGTCTTTGTTGAAAAAAATCTGGAAAATGAAGAGAGGCCTTTTTCACATAAAATGAAAGGGAATGAGTTCTACAGTCTGTGAGAGAACCTGTTGTAGTGATTCGGTATCCTTGCAGAAAACGCTTCCAAAGACCTGGCCTAAAGGAACTTTTCTACAAATTTACCAACTACTTCTTGTTAGCTGTCCTCATCTGTGCTATTATTTTTTCTCTGGGTTCTCTTCAGTTTCTCTGTGTCTTTCTGAAGATGTGATGGCCAAAACAGAACACCGTGCTGAACAAAGTAAAATAATTATTTCCTACAGGTTCTGGATTGTTTTTCTAGCAGTATATTCCAGAACAGGAGTTTTGCAGCAAAACCACGCTGTCAAATTAACAGCTTGAGATCCCTTTTTTATATACTCCTGCCTAGTCATTTTAGGATTATGTTCCATTTATGCAAATCAATGAATAAAGAACAGGTTGGGGGTGAGGATGTTGATGGGAACTGGAGTATGATGGGGCTTGCAGCAGCTGTGAAACAGCGAGGTTAAAAGGTTCTGAGAGATGACCAAGATCAACAGCAGCATTGCAACCCTGGACTTCAGGAGAACAGATTTCAGCTTGTTTGGAGATCTTCTTCACAGGATCTCATGGCTGATTGGCCTGGAGGGCAAAGGCAAATAGGAGAGCTGGTTGATGTCCCAGAACAGCCTCTCAGAGAAGCACAAGGTAAGTCCACTCACATGTGTAGGTCAAGTAAGTACGGCACAAAGACATCCTGGCTGAATAGGAAACTCTTGACTGAGCTCAAATTCAAATAGGAAGTAAAAGTAATGTGGAACTGGGATGAGCTAAACAGAAATAATATAAACACATTGCCTGAACATGCAGGGATGGATGTTAGAAAGCCAAAGCTTAGCTGGAGCTGAAACTTGTGAGAGATGTGGAGATTAACGAGAAAGGCTTCTATAGGTACGTTCATAGCAAGAAGGAAAACTATGAAAAATACAGGTTCCTTGTTCAGTAGGGCAGAGGACCTAGTGACAAGGACTCAGAAAAGGTTAAGGTACCCAATGACTTTTTTGTCTTGTTTTTTTATTGGCAAGATTTACCCTCAGGACTCCCAGGCCCCTGAACCTACTGACTGAAGCTCTACCCACAGCAAAAGAAATAGAGTTAGGAACCACTCAAGCAAATTGAAGATACAGATACACAAGGCCATGTGAGAAGAAGGGATGAACTTCAGGGTGGGGAATGATCTGACCAACATCATTGGGAAGTCACTGCCTGACATTTTTTGAGTGTTCATAGTGACTGGAGGCTATTTCTGATGATTCAAAAATGCAAGATGTCACACCCGTCTTCAAGAAGGGCAATCAGCTTAACCTCAGTTTCTGGGAAGTCTGTGGCACAAATTCTCCTGGAAGAACAAGAACGGGTTTGAGAACAGTTAGCGTGACTTTACTAGACCAAACTGTGCCTTACCAACCTGACTGATTTCCATGGTGAGCTGACTAGCTTCGTGGGCTTTTGAAGAGCACTGGGTGTTGTTCGCTTTGCTTTTGGGAAGATTTTTGATAGTCTCCCATAGTATTCTTAGGGCCGAATTGGTCAGATACAGTTTGGATAGGTAAAGAATATCATGGGTGGAAACTTGGCTGGGCTGCTGGACTTAAGTGGTTGTGATCAGTGGTACAAAGTCCAGCTGGCAACCTGTTACTAGGGATGTCCCTAAAGGATCAGTACTGGTGCCAATGCTGATTAATGTCTTTGTTAGTGACCTGGACAATAGAACAGAGTGTGCTCTCTGCAAGTTCACAGAGGATACCAGGTCTAGGAGGAGTGATCAGTCATCCAAATTACCAATAAAATATTGGACTAAGTCAGATCCAGAAGAGGCTCAATGAGATGTCATTCAAAATACCCACCCAAATTTTATGCTTATTGGTAACATGCTCCTTGAATATGCTTTTTCTTTTAACAGGCTATGTACCTACTTTCTGTTGAATATACCTGGGCCTCAATATGCCTCCTGAAACTCTGTCAAAAGCTGTGCAGGAGTCAAGATATATCCATTTGCAATACTAAATAACTAGTCCTAGTGCCACCAGGGATGTTACGTCAGGCTTTCTAAGCTATAATACCCCAAATCCTTATTCCTTTTTAAAAATTACTACTACCTTCTTTACTACAGTATTTTCCTAACCTGTCATGGGCTGATTCTCAATGACAGTCATTAAAGGTTTTCCACAGGTAGTTAGTTACCTGCTGCCATCTCAGGTACTCTCAGTTGCCCCAGGGCATGTAGGGTAAAAATACATACCCGCATCCTATGGGAGTCCTGTGTTTTTCTGGAGTGGCCACTGGAAGCAAGGAAGGATACCTTAGGACACCACGAGTTTTAAAAAATCTATATGCCTTTAATATAACCAAGAACTCTTAGTCACCCTTTGTGCTGAGTTGTCTGTAATAATCCACTATGTTCTGCACACACATTAGGAGTAAAGTGAAAGTAGTAGAGAGTAAAGGAACTTTATCTTAAAGAAGTTAGACTGTGTTTCACCGATCACTCTTTACAAGGATCCATATACTGATTTTGACTAATATCAATGCTCGTAGGAGCTAAATATTGAGCTTTCCTGTTTCCGCTACTAGTGGGAATTTAAAATTCAGTCATAAAAATTGGAATCACTTTGCAAAAAAGCTGTGATTGAAAGGTGTGGGAAAGAAATGCAGATGAGAAAGTCACAATCTGGTTTGAGATCACACCCAAGCAGGCAAACAAATGAAAGCTGAAGAGTGCTTTTGCCAGTTTTCCCTCAGTCATGACATTTTCACATTTAAGAATATTTTAGCACCAGAATGTAGAAGAAGTCCCTACAGTTAAAGGAGAAAGGCTGAATAATACATATTTAAGTCATCACACAGATGTCTTCATTGTCTCAATACTCTGAATTATTTGAATATAGGTGGTGAGTGGTCACACCAGGACACCTGATAAGATGGCCTGTGTTTCATATCAAGGACATAGGCTGTATCATCAGCAAGTTTGCAGATGACACCAAGTTAAGCAGGAGTGTTGATTCCCAGGAGGATAGGGAAGCGCTACAGAGGGATCTAGATAGATTGGATCATTGGGCCAGCACCAATGGGATGAGTTTCAACAAGGGCAAGTGCCAGGTTCTGCACTTGGGCCACAAGAACCCCCTGCAGCGCTACAGGCTTGGGGAAGTGTGGCTGGAGCTGCCTGGAAGAAAGGGAGCTGGGGGTTCTCATTGACAGGCGGCTGAATATGAGCCGGCAGTGTGCCCAGGTGGCCAAGAAAGCCAACGGCATCCTGGCTTGTATCAGAAATAGTGTGACCAGCAGAAGTAGGAGGTGATTGTGCCCCTGTACTCAGCACTGGTGAGGCCACACCTGGAGTGTTGTGTCCAGTTTTGGGCACCTCAATACAAGAGAGATCTGGAGGTGCTGGAGCGAGTGCAGAGGAGGGCAACGAAACTGGTGAAGGGGCTGGAAAATAAATCATATGAAGAGAGGCTGAAGGAGCTGGGACTGTTTAGTATGAGGAAGAGGAGGCTGAGGGGAGACCTCATCACTCTCTACAACTACTTGAAAGGACACTGTAGAGAGGTTGGTGCTGGTCTCTTCTCACAGGTAATTAATGACAGAACAAGAGGGAATGGCTTCAAGCTCCAACAGGGTAGGTTTAGACTGAACATTAGGAAAGAATTCTTCACAGAAAGAGTGGTCGGGCATTGGAATAGGCTGCCCAGGGAGGTGGTTGAGTCACCATCCCTGGATGTGTTTAAGAGACGATTAGATGTGGTGCTGAGGGATATGGTGTAGGGGAGGACTTTGTAGAGTAGGGTAGACGGTTGGACTCAATGATCCTAAGGGTCTCTTCCAACCTAGATGATTCTATGATTCTATATTGGACATCTATCTGCAAACCATCCAATGCACACACCTATGAAGAAAGTGAGACTCGAGCAAGTCTGTATTCTTTCCTTGAATTCTATCTTTCGTATAAGACAAATGTTGTGTATAATGTAATATTTCATATAAGTATCAGATGTGACATTTATAATAAGATCTGATGCCAAGGATCTAGTTTCACATACTGTAGCTTCAAGGCCCTTATGCTTATTCTGTCAAGAATCAAAACTGAAGATTATTGTGACTAAGAAAACATTGTTCCTCAGCTATTCGGAGACTGCAGCTGGGGTCCAAACCCCTACATAGCAGAAAGAGCTGTGGAAAGAGGGCAAGAAAATATATTTATAAGAAATTTAATGAGGATTTTTTTTCAAGAGAAATAAAGACATATAGACATGCCTATATATACTATCACAAAGTACTGTATTTTTAATTAATTAGTGTGACACCAACCAACAAAATGCAGAAGATGCAGGGTTAAGTATTGTTTTTTGCTTTTATCTCACTGCATTATTAGCAAAAATTTTGTAACTTTGGTTTTGAGTTTCCTGGTGTAAGTCACTATTCAATATTTAAATGTGGATTCCCTCTTGTGCCCAATTATACTGCAATTCTTTTTAGATGATGTTAAAAAAATTAAGCCAACTTTGTTTTAAGGAAGAGTTATGTGATGTAATTTGGGAACAAGTTGTCTTGTTTTGATTTGTTTTCCTTTTATCTACAGTTTGACAAAAATACAACTGGTTAAGTAATAAACAGTTCCATCCTGTGTGCAGAGCAGGCAGGTGGAGTCTGAATGCTAAGTTTAATTATGTCTGTCTTTGCACTGCACTGATGTCATCTTCTCTTGAAGTTCTTAGCAACACAGGGATGCTGACCCCAAATCTGTCAACATTTGCCCAGCTGTTATAATAACTGACACATATAGTTTTATTTCCTTCATGTTGCGTTCATGCATACCTTAATGAATAATTCAAAAAATTTATTGTCCATTGGAAGGGAAGAACTGAGTTGCCCAGTGGGGCTTTCCTTTTAGATGTGCTGAGAATACAGTAAAGCTAACCTCAGAGGTTCAAGAACTTAGAAAAGAAGACAGCAAAAGAAAAAAGGCAAAAAGCAAAAGACAAAAGGCAAGAGTCAAAAGAAAGATGACAAAAGGTAAAGGCAAAGGGAAGGAGAAAGAGAAGAAAAAAAAAAAGAAAAAGGAAAAAAAGAGGGAAAAAGAAACAGAAAAGGAAGAATCAAAAAGCAATGAGAAAAAGAAGGCATGACTGTAGTAAAGGGAGGTTTGATGTGCAGAGAGAAGTATAACCGAAGCCTATGATGTATAAATGACAGTGTACCTATCTGGGTTTGGCTACATAACCCCTGGCAATATAGATGAGCCCTTTTCACTGTCAATGTCTGATTTAAATGCTGTAGATGTATTATGGAATAAGCTTAGAAACAAGGATGTACATCACACAATTACCTTTGCCCATCACTGTGTCACTTACGTCAACAATGTTTTGCGTCAGGGGGTGAAAGAGACTTGAATATGGTCTATTGACAGGCTGTTGTGAGGAAGATGATGAGCAGAATTCTTTGGCTTTTTCTTTGGTTTAAATACAAAGAGATGAATTATACTTTTAAAGTATAATTCTCATTGTTGGAAGCTGTACAGAACCAGGAGAATCAGCCTTCTCTCATAAACCTGCAGGGTTACAGCATATCCACTGCACCTGCACAATTCCTGGGGCTGGTGAAGAGGAGGAGAAGAGCATAGTTTTTCCCTGATAACAGGCTCTCCCCATGGAAGAACTCTGCCCGTACTCTGCCAAGATGTGAAGATCTGGGAATAGGAATGTGTTCTCTCCTTCATGTCTTTTTTGCACAGTCTGCAGACTGGGTGCCTAAGGAGTTTAGGAGATAATTTGTTTCATAATGCTCATTTCACTAGAGAAGCTCTGATTTTTCTTGTTTTACAACAGCCCTGGAAGACGACTGGATGCACGGATGAGGTTGACCAGCATTTTGAGACATATAGCCAGCTCTTCCTGGGGCAATCCTCACGCCATTGCAACTCGCTGGCCTGTCTTGAGTTTTTCCCAGGTTAAACCAGCAGGGAGCTTGTGTTCAGCTTTCCTGCTATAATCAAGGAGACTTAACAAATCAGTTCAGTTCTCATTTCCTTATGGACTAGAAAGATGGGATTCAATCTGAAAGTATTATATTTAGGTATCTTGTGTGTAACGTGTGCTCTGATGATTTTCCCTTCCCCCAAAATAACGTAATTCTCAAAATCAGTAGACATTTTCCAGGAAATATGAAAAAACCTTTTTTCATGTTTTTTGTGCAGAGAGAAGGTTATTTACCCTTGACAGAAGAGACTGTATTAACTAATGCAATTGCACAGACCATGTTTGACTATATTTAAAAACAAACAAACAAACAGAAAGCCCCACCCTTATGTTGTGTTATTATGTCCAAAGCCCCTTTATAAAAATTGGAAAGTGCATCATGAGATAGCATTAGAATAGAAGGCACGGTTACTGCAGAAAAAATTCATTCACTACCGAAGTGAATTAATTTAGAGTGAGCATCATCTGGCAAGCTTAACTGATGTGCATGCTTCAATCACGTATCAATTACAAGATGCTCGGTCTATTTTTAACCTGCATTGTTTCAAAAAATCTCAAGTTTAAACAGTTAATGAAGAGAGAATGTTTAGTCAATCTCACTTTATAAATAAGGAATAATTTTTAAAATGTCTTTCTCCTGTAGAACATGTAATTTCTTTATTTTTTTTAAACTAGTAAAAAGCTAAAATTGCCTTGTTTGGGACTTCATTCATTATTTATTTATAACTGCTCCCCTGCAATATTGACTAATAAGAGCTTAGAAGTTAGTTGTGCAGATGAGCCATTTGTGCTATAGCTATACAGAATATCAGAAAACTTGACATACTCAAGAAAACCCTGAAACAAAAACCTGTTGTAAACGGAAATCCTTTGTGCCTTAACAAATGTCAGGGGCTTTTAAAAAGCTGGGGTCTTCAGAGGGAATATATGCATCTCTCTAAGCCACCTACCTCAGAAATAACTATGGTCCAGGTCCTCAGCAGAAACTAGAGAAGCAGGACAGTATTTTTTCTACCTATACATCATATGCAAACAAAATTGAGCTCAGTAATGAAGTGGTAACAATCATTACTGTGAATTAAAAACCGTTTTTTTTCAGGATATGTTTTAAGACTAGCTTTTAACTTTAAAGTAGGATTTTAGTCTGGTAGATCACTGGACTAAGTTTATAAAGTAAGTTTATAAACTTAGAAGTTTTGCTCACATGACAAAAGTGGTTTAAGCAAAGCTGGGCAGGGGTGAGGTAGAAATGGAGCGGGAACACAGCCTCTGACAGTTCAGCCAGTGAGCAACATCTCCTTAAGCTGCTGTGACTCCGCTCCATTTGAGCAGGTGCCCATAACTCCCCTGAACACACTAGAAAAATCATAGCTTCAGCTTACCCGCGACGCTTGGCATCCTAGAAGAGTCCTGATGACTGCTGGATTTGTTGCGGTTCTGATTTTTCCTTTTATTGTTGGCCGCTCGGACAGAACGGAAAAGCACTTCACTTGCCTTGAAGAACGCAACCATGAATGGTTGCTTTGACTGAGGCCCGTGCCTTCCAATCAGGCCAGCAGACTTAACATTGATACTTCGACCTATAAAGTAATAGAAATCGTAAGTTAAAGAAAGGTGAGCTCCTGCCCCTCCTGAAGCCACTGCGGGAGCTCAGCTGCTGGCTGGTAAGGATTTTGCCTGCAATCCCAAATTTAGGTGATTAAGAATCCTAACTGCATTTCGTTGAACGGAACGCAAAACACAAAAAAATTCCACAATTTACAAAAGTTTCAATGACTTTACAGTTAGTATCACAGAATCTTCATGGTTGGAAGGGACCTTTGAGATCATTGAGTTCAACCGCAAAAGAAAAAAAAACAAACAACAAACCACACACCAAAAAAAACCCCAAAACAGACACAAACCAACGATCTCAGGCACTGGAGCATGCCCTGAAGTGCCATGTCTACACGTTTCTTGAATACCTCCAGGGATGCCAACTGCACAAGATTGCAGTTTCTCTGTGTTACATGTCTTATTCATTATACGGGTATTTTCATTTAGTTTCATATGCGCACCTATAGAGCTGAAAAACACAGGAGCCCCACTGCAGTCTGTAGGCTATCGGAAGGATAATGTAATGCCCCCATCTAATTTTTGCGTCGCTGGAGTGCGAGATGTGGAACCTTATATCCCCAAAGCAAATCAGTAGCAAAGAGAAGTGTAGATAATAAATATACTTCCGCTTTAAAAATAAATATTGCGCGGTGCTACTCAAACTGCTGTTCATTCACTAGTAAAGGTAGGGAGGCATTGGGCTGTTCAAGAGAGCAGAGTCTGAAATATGCACGTTATTGACTCTGGTTCCGTTCCCAGGGGATGTGCATATTTCTTTAAAATATTTGTTCAGTCAGGACTATGTGGTAACCTCACTATATTATAGGATCTAAACCTCAGTAAAAGAAAAGAAAGCAAAAACAAGTCACCGAAACTGCATCGGTGACATTTTAGCAAATAAACCCTTGCTCTTAACGGAATTTATTTTGGCAGCATAAACACTTTTGTGCGTACGTGTATTATGCAGGGCCCTTCAACCGTCAGGAAAATGAGACAGTGTCATGTGAAGCTGTGCAGCTGTGCTGGGTGGGGGGACACAGAGGTCCTTTAAAAGGGGAGGTAGGGGCACAAGGCACCGCGTCGGGGCACCCGGGGATTCTCCTGAAGTTTGCTACGCGGGCGGCGAAGGCGCATCTGCCTCACGAACCTATCGCGCCGTTAACTCCGTCACCCTGAAAAAGAGACTTGCAAACAGGCATAGGAGCAAACCCTACAGAAATAAGCATATAGGTTTCCTTTTCAAACACAAACTTGCAGTGGCTCTACGCCAGAGTCTATATTTCTTAGAAAAACTCTATCACTGGCGTAAATGAAAGAGGCAGTTTGATTTGTGGTTAAAGTAGTTTCCATTCTACTTCCACTGTAACAAATGTATTAATTCAGCTCAGACTTCCTCCTTCTGGCAGCCCTTTTGCAGTAAAAAGAGAAATTAGAAGTTCCAGCCAAATACCATACCTTGAACTGACCCACTTCAATACATAAACACTTTTACAACATGTTTATTCAGGTGTAGCGCTTTAAATTGGTTTAAGATGTTTCCAGTGACAGAGAGCCCCGCAAAGGCAGGAGAAGAACTGAGAAAGTTAGCAGTTATGGAGCAGAGTAATTGGCAACATATTCTGAACAATTTTGATAATTACTTTTTTGACTGCAAGGGAAAACTATATTTGTTGAAGCTTCTGATTTCATTTCAAATGGCTTTTTAGTCCTGTGCTTCTTTAATTCTTCTTTTCATGTGTTTGAGTTACTATTAAATAATTCACTAACATTAATTTCTATACGTTCCAATCTTCTCTTGCAAGTCAGATATGAAAAACTGTACAGACTATTCTCTATTCATTGCAACATGGACAAACTAGCCTCTTACCACAAAGTTCCAAGTTTCCCCTCATTTCTAGAGGGAATATTTTTACTATTTTTCTTTATTTTTTGTTCCAATGACTCTCAGAATTTTAATTTTATCTGTAAAAGATTAATACCTTACTGGTGGACGTTTTAAGAATACTATTAGATTTATATACTGAGGGCTGTAAAGATGTGTGGAGGTTTTCTGAACTTAAATCTAGGTTCTCTGAATTTACAATGGTGGATATTGTGTGCGAAGCAAAATATCCTTCAAACCAATGTGAACTCCCTTTAAAATAACTTTTAATATTATTAAGTTTCCTCTGGGTTTCCTTTAGACTTCAGCAATGAGATGGCTATTAAGATTCCACAAGTTAAGGCTTACTTGGTTATTCAGGGTATAGAGATATGCTATAAAAAATTAATCCTGTAACCCACAGCCTTTTTACACACAGAAACAGCTTATGTGACTTTATTCCTTTATTTGCTTGATCTTTTAAGCAGCCAACCTAAGTTTTTAAGACCCATTTGTTCAACTCATGCACGATACATGCACTGAATCTGCTTCTCGTGCAGTCAACAGGAAAACTTTCATTGACTTCTGTGGGTTCATCATTAAACTTTTCTCTCTCGGTTTATCATATACCTTAGCTCAACTGCAACTTTCAGAAGATGAAGGGAACAAAATATACGCTGCCCTTGAGACACTATATTTCTCCCGAGGAGGATCTCTGGACCGTTTGGTTTGGAAATTCAAGCCACATATGTTGTCTCCATTTTAGGTTGCTTCTGTGCAAAAGAAAGTTTGCATTTACAGAACCTCTATTATCCTTTCTTCAAAAAAAAAAAAAAAAAAAAGAAAAAAAAAAAACTTAAAAGAAGATGTGTGTGTGTGGGGAGATTTCCTTCAGTCTAAGAACACAAAGCTTTGCCCCTTCCTGAACAGGAGGTATTTCAAAGTATCCAGCTGCAGCAGTAGCTCCATCTGTGTGCTATGGCCTTGTTAGGTAGTCACCTTTGTCCATAGTGTGGATTTCAGAATACAGTAAGAAAAATCTTTACTCTAACTCGAATTGGCCTTTGTAGCAAGAAGTTTCACTTTTAGTAAGAGGTTTTTAGCCTATCATTTCTTGTAAGCACTTAGAAAACTGCCAGCTTCGACAACAACTGAAAATCCAGGTCTCTCCAGCACACAGTTGTTCCATAGGGTGGTATTAGAGCAGTATTTTCTAAAATCAGCTGAGTGACTCAGTGCTTAACTACAGCTTCCCTCGGAGCTTCACCCACGTGAAACTGGTAAAACCAAACCAGCAAGGTGTCTCTCTGCTTCTCTTGAGCATCTCTGAACAGGAATTGACTGTGGTCAAGCATTCTGAAAAATGGGTTTGTTTTTATACTTCCAGTGTACCTTTAATTCTGAGGATTTCAAAGAGTTTTCTTTAGAGGAAAAGAAGAAAAAAACTGCAAGAAAAGAGCAGTCAGCTAGTGCTTACTCCACTGAACCAAACCACTGCAATTGCCCCTATGCCTAGAAAAAACAAATAAGCATAACAGATGGACTTTGTGGGGGGACAGTCCAGAGCCTTTGTATTCCTCACATTCTGGCATGCTCTTCTCAGTCCTGCTATGATAATTTATTCTCTCTTCTCCATATTGACAGGTATATTTGGAGACTAAGACTTATTTAAAGCATTATGTTCCAAATCTGCTGAACTCCTTAGTCCTTATTCATATGATTTTGAGTCTTTGGCAAGATGTATTTGTTTGACTTGGCATTTAAACCTTTTTGGCTTTTATTCTATTTGATAGTAAAGTGCCCTTAGCCGTTTCCATAAAAAGTTGTATGGAAGTGCTGGTTTGACTGATTGAACTGAATGAATATTATTTGCCTTTTCACGTTCTGTCCACTTATAATAAAGGAATCGCTGCTGCAAAAATAACTGTGAATTTCAGCTTATAATAAGCTGCTACCACAACAATTCTGATGATTTTTTTCTTTTTTTTTTTTTTTTATATATATATCAACAGAATAGAAATAGCACTCAGGGTCATAACTGCAGAGCTATTTGCTGTGTCACTCGGTCCATTTTTCCGCAGTGACATGCAGTCGTATCATACAATTCTTTTCACAAACTGATCAAGTTCCATCTTAAAAGTTCTTTTTCCCCCTCAGCTGCTCCAAATGGAAATGCAAGAGCCCTTGCAAAGAGCAAGCCTTCGGTAACAATCTGCCTCACAGTCCTGACCTGGAGACATGGCCTCGTTTTTCACGACATTCAGAAAGCTGACTTCTTCTGAGATGGCCAGCGTGGATGCCAGTGACAGTGGTAAGATTTGTGACTTGGCTGTCTCTCCTCAGGCAGTATATATTTTATGTAAGGCATTGAGCAGACACTAATTTTGCAAGAGCTTTCAGCCATTATGCATCTTGGCCAGATTTACACTGGCAACACGGGACAATGAGTGATTCCAAGATCCGTTATTTTGTCCTGAGTCATCGAACTGCAGCAAACCACTCATCTTGTTATGAAAAACAAGCACTTATTTACTTTCAAAAGTGTTCAACAAGCCACAAAACACATTTTACAGATTAACCACTACTGCTAGGTCACAGTAGTTATTTTGGTAATAATTTTATGTATTTGTAGATAGAAATGAAAGCTTTAGTGTTGTTGTGAATTCACTTCTAGTCCCCTGAAAAAAAAAATTCCAATGCCACACCTATGGGTTTCCTCCTCGTGGGGAGTGATATCTGAAATGAGGATTGGGAAAGGCCTTTTGAAGAAAGACCCTGAGTGTACAAGGTCCAATAACATCTAATATTTGAGCAAAAACTGTCCTGAGGCTCTGAGTCTGAAAGCTTGCAAAGTAGTTTCCAAAATTAGATAGACAGTTGTGTGGTTTCTCATGCCTGAACAGTGCTCTCGAGAGCAATTTCAGAGAAACAAAAGAATTGAGGTAGAGTTTGGCTACCAAAGCTTAAATGAAGGCTTATTAGAAAAAGAGAAAACCTAGCAACCCAAATGTGATGGTCCATATATAAAACATCCTCCAATTCCAAAGTATTTTATGCTGTCTCTATTGTATCATCTATATAACTGTTATGCAAACTTTACCTCTGGTGGACACATTTATCTATATCAACATAAAATATGCTTTCGAAACAAGTTTAATGTGTTTTATTAACTCTTGTCCTCCTTGGAGGCTTTAAAGAATTCTGAAAAATGGGTGGTCTTGGATGGTCTGGTCTGCATTTCCAAGGCTTCACAGCTTTAGTTGAAACTAAAGATTTAGCTTTTGTTTTTAAAATTTTACATTTTGTTGTTTTGATTCAGTTCAGTTGAAGGAATTTTACATGTCCTTTTGTGTTGATTTTGGTATTCATAAAGCTCGTGAAGAAAGCACTTGGGAATATGTTAGGAACCATGGTATGTTGTATAATGTGGCAGTACCATGTATGCTTACACAAAAAATCAGATGTAATCATACACAAATACGCTAGCTAAGTACATGATTTATCCTTTCAATTTATTGTACTTAAACCGTGAATGGTTTGTCCCAGGGCGGCCTTTTCTGCACAGTTTAAAATGTGTTCAAAAAGACAATAAACCCAGAAGAGATTAGATTAACTGGTTGTCCACCAAAGAATAAAATGGATAAAAGCCTTCTGAACGAAATGAAGCACAAATGCTATCATCTCTAAGAGAAGCAGATGTCTCCTTCATCTGTCTGGGGAGCAGGGTGGAGGGGGAGCTGCACAGCTGTAGAGCCAGGGACCAGTATGCACCAGTACGCGGTGGTGGCAGGAGCCCATCTCACCTCCCTGACCCTCCTGCTTAAAGTGTGCCCTTACCAACGGAGGGTGTGTTCACATCACTGGCTACAGGCAGACATAAGAAAATGCTGAGTGTATCTTTGACCCAAATGGAAAGGGGGGTTACATCCATCTGAGTAAATTGCAGAGTGCCCAGGAGCGATCCCAGGCTCTGGAGCTGGATCTTCTGCTCTGCTCAGGGTGGGAGGGTGGTCCTGCTGCACTTACATCCTATGCCAGCTCCACCGCAGGGTCCCCAGCACTCCCAAGTGCTACAGGGACTTCTCCCGGGGGGAGCAGCTGCCATGGGGTCACCCCATTTTGGAGACTCAGAGTGTCATCCCTCCGGCTCGTTTCGCACCACAGTATTCCTGAGCATGTTGAATTTACTAGTGTAACTTTGGCCAAAGTCAGCTCTGAACCAGAACTCATGTAGCTGTACTTAGGCAGTGCTTGAGCCCAAGCTAATAAAACCTGCTGAGGGGCAGGATATATTAGCTCGGGTTCAGTGCTGTGCTAACATGGCTATATGGCTTCCAGATGGCTCAGAATTTAGGCAGAGCTATTGCCTGCCAAAGTCCATACATATATATATATCAATATAAATATATGCATCCTAAATTCCCCCGCTGTAAGGACACTAATGAAGGTGGACTCTCTCCTGATACTTTGCCTTGTAAATACTAAATCCAAGAGACTTAAATGCAACAACCCTGCAGCGTCCTGATGGCTACCGTGGTCATGTAAGTCAGGTGCCAAGGTTGACTGGGGGCAACCTTGGGAGGAGATTGATAACATTTAGCATTGTAAAGGTGAGGCCAAGGCCAATGTAAAGTATGGAGCCAACTCCTTGAAGAAGCCAGGGTGCTGCCACTATGCAACCACTATGGGTTGAAAGCCAGGCAGCCACCCTCTGCAACATAGAGAAGGTGGCCATGCTGCCTCTCTGGAGGCTTTGTAGGAGAAAGGGGTCTTGGAATGCCCAGGCTGAAAGGAGTAAAGGCTAAAAAAGAGAGAGTGTATCTCTTAATGTGTCCCCCCATTGGCACTGGAGAAGGACCTCACCAGTCCTTCCTGCATCATGTAGGATTAGGAGCCAAACTGCCTTCCAGGGGACACAAGTCAGAGTGTACACAACTATGTGCTGGAGAGAGAATTGGCCTTCCTCAGGCTTCACTTGGATCAAGGAATCTATTTCTTTCAAGTTTCCCTTTGCTCTGAGGAAAAAAAAAAATAATCCTGAAGTAAGAGTCAGAGTCAGGGAGCTGAGGATTCCTACTGCCTGCCCACCTCAAACAGCAAGCAAGCCCAAAGAAACCTTCCATGGGACTATGTGGTAACAGAAATCACTTCAATCAACTTGGGATTTTCAAAGTTACCACCAGTTTCTTCCCCTCTGATGTGTAGGCAGATGGAAAACAACCGAGAGCTGCAGTAATCTAAGAGAAGGCACTGAGCTACGTGGCCATGGGGGCTACCCAGGATGTTGTACCCACAGCTGTGCATTTGGAACTTCTTTTATTCTGTGCATTGTCAAGAGTCATCGTTACACTTTATCTCCCTCTCCCATTTTCTGTAGACAACACTAGATTCTCTTCAGCAACGATATGAACAGCAAAAGGAATACTCTTGCAGATATTTATGCTCCTCCAGTAAAAGTGATGTTCAAACTGTTGCTAACTTCCAATTATAAAAATCTTAAATGTTAATACAAAGGTGCTGATTCACTGGAATATGTTTTAAGACTTAGGAGACATATGGTATATATACAGGAAAAGCGTCAAATGGAGCTTTTTGAATTGTTTCTGCATCTGCATTGATTTTATGCTGCAATTCATCTAACACTCGCGCTTCCATCAGTGTGAAAATGAGCACCTCTCATTTTAAACACCATGGAGAGTTTTGGTGTCAAAAGGAGGGAATCGGCCAAAATGGGATGCTGCAGAATGTTGAGGAGACGTTAAAAAAGAGAATCAAAAAAACCTGATCCTTAATTTACCACAGCCCCGGGGAAACAGTGCATTATATGTTGACAGCTTCCATATGTGTCATGCAAACCTTTATTCTTACTGTTCAAAATAAAATGTCCCATTAAGAGAAAAAGTCTACATTTCATGCTAAAATGAGGCGTATGATACCAAATACTGTCTTAAAGAAAAAAGAAAACACATTCCAATGTCATGTGGCTTTTTGTACTTTTTCAGCATTTTCAAACAGGGAAAAATATGAATTACAACAAGCAGAAATTCTTCCGAAGTTATTTTTATCACACTGTTATATTAAATAGTTACAATTTTTTTTTTATTCCTCATGTAGACGTTATTATTATTATTTATGCACCATCTTCAGGGATCACCAAAGATATATGTCTATGCAAATAATTGCCTAAAATGTCACTGAAAGATAACTGTAAGAAAGATTACTGGTAATGATAATATAGTGGCACCTCAGGGTTTCAGTAATTATTGGTATTACCCTATTTTAATGGTGCTGTGTGAATAAATCTAAAAATTAGTATGTCCTTGCAGACTTGATTATCCGGGGCCCCGGTGCAGCACCTGAATACCTCAAACAAGGACCCTCTGATGTAACAGAATCCCATTTAGTTTAATGGTCTGTCGCAACAGAAAGGTTAATGGATCAGGTCTTATCATAAATGTCTCTCCAGTTCTGGGGGTGGAACTCCTCTACCTCCCGTAAACTCAATGGACAGCTGGAGGCACGAAGAAACGAGCTTCAGATCTGCACGGCCTAAAGTTCACTTGAGCCAAGGGAAGGTTTTTTTGGTTGATTTAAACCAGTCTCTGAGCCTTCATAGAGAACTGGTTGGAGGGGAGGTGGGTGGGGCTCCCTGGGTTACAAATTGAGTCCACTACATACTGAGTCATGTATAAAAATTCATGTTCCATCTGTACACAAACATGTCATTCAACTGCTGGTGTTTCTAATAGCTTCCAGAAGTAACAGCAACCCAATAAAAATAATCAAAGCCTTAAGAGCAAAATTGTAAGGGCATGAAAGGATGATTTGCCTTACGCTAAGCTGAAGTGGTATAGCACAGGTTTTCCTTATAGTTTTGAAAACTTTAGTCCCTAGAAGGGCACTCTTCTTGCATGAATAAACTGAAAAAGGGAACAGAAAGTGAGGGAAGAGGGGAATTCCCTGCTCACTCAAGGAGTTGCGCTGAGAAATTCAAATAAGTTAGGTGCAGAAGGTAAAGCTGCCTGTGGCTTTGGAATTTAAAATAGAAAATTATCTATCACCTTTCTGATCTTGGGAATAGGACAGGGGAAATATTTACATAAACCGTTCTTTTACAATTTCTTCAGTGTATTAATCTAAAGGTTTCCTTTTACCCATACAAACTTTCCTGCTGTTTACTGAACGGATATAATTTTTGAGGCTAGAACCAACAAATTGCTGTTTCCAGGGTTTCTTAATGAATGCCTTTCATGGATATTTAATTTTCAAGAATTTCTGTATTTGAATCTCCTGGAAAAAAAAAAAAAAAAAAAAGAAAAAAGTCAAGGATGGAGTTTATTCTGGAACAGGAAAGCTGGCCAGAAGCCAGCCCACCTAATTTGGATGCCTGACGGAAATGTCACCTCTCCAGAATTTTAAGGGCTTAAAAATGGCCTCACAAACCCAGGCTGCCTAGCAGAGCTGCTGCCTCTCCAGCCCGAGCTCAGGTGCCGGTGCCTTTGAAGGCTGGTTGAGCGCAGCAACAACGTGGTCTACTTTACATTGCTGCCTCCCTTTTCCACTGACTGTACTCCCACCACATAGGCAATATTAGGTGTAATGGCCACCCGCTCTGCTTCAAGCCTGCCAGCTCCCTTTTTAAGCATCGTGCCTAAAAAAGGACGCTTTTTGCATAACTCTGCAGCAGCCACAGCACTTGCCGAAAAAGTACGAGAGGCTTTGTTCACAGCCCAACTGAGCCCGAGGGAGAATTTGGATCAAAAACAATGAGAAAATGTCGTCAGAACAAAGGAAGAAGAAAAAAAAATATTAATCCTTACACCGGGGTTTCTTCTGCTACCCATTAACATTATGTCAGCTAAGGTTTAGATTAACTGGCATCATAGATCCCTTGACCTCTGACATAAAAAGCTTTTTGACAAGAGCGAGCTAAATCTGAAAGTTTGCTTGTAAAGTAGTATGGATTATGTGAACCATCACAGAAAAAACAGTATATAAGTCTCTTTTTATTAGTTTCTAAAGAAGTCTAAGTAAAGAACATTTCTTCTAAAAATATTATTTTGCATTGAGATGCATTTTCACTTTTTTATGAAGAGCAGAACTGCGAATAATGTAGTAGCCTAGTAATTTGTACTAAAACCCCACAGCTCTGACTTCAGTTTTGATAGCAGTGTTTCTACTTTTCAGCTAATTAAAATTTTCAAGATTTCAAATATTAAACCCATTTCAAGACAAAAAAAGGTTTTGTTTTTTTTTTTTTCAAATGATAGAAAACCAATCCCTGCGTTAGCCTATTGTTAATCTTCCTCCAACATCAGTACCAGCAGCTATGAGGTACCTCCGGAACTCTCCTGAGGATTTTTTTTATACTTTTCCTCACACAGCAGCCCAGAAAGATCTTTAGAAACTTCCTAAATAAAAAATTCTACAAATCTACTTGAATTTCCTTAATGTAATAGTCAGTGGAAGAACATTAAAATAGAACTTTATTTTGTATGCAGGAGGTTTTATCCCAAACTTCATTTAATTTAACTTGCTTTAGTGAGCTTTACAATTGCCATATTCAACAGGACTAAGAGTAATATAATAGAAAGTTTGCAGGCCATAGCTATAGGAGGATAAGACTTGTGTTCTTTGCTTATAAGCTCTCCATGAACTGTCACCCAGTCAAGTTAAAAAAGGCCCGTCCAGAAAAGATTCCCAGCAAGAGATGGCAAGAGCGTCTATGGCAGTATGACCTACAGCGATGATCTTACCGTCCACAGTTTCAGCGCAGAGTTGCAAGCCCAGATTGTTCTGTGGATTAATCACCCAGTGATTGCTGGTCACAGTAATGTCAAACACAAACCAGCCCACATCAGAAGCTTGAGCCTTTCTTGTGTCTAACAGGAACAAGTCTGCATCCCTAAGTCAAAGAGAATAGAGAGTTAAGGCGTTCAAATATTATTAATTTTAGTTCTTAGTTTCCTTGCTGACAATAACTTCTTGGAGTCCAAATGAATAATACTCTGACATACCCTCGTCATGACACGGTACAGCACGTGCTGTAGCTAACATGTAATTGTTAAGTATAATACAGGTATTTCCCCTGAGAGGCCTTTCTGAAATGAGTCTCAGCATGTAAAAACTACAGCTCTGGAAAATCTGAAAAATCCAGCTTCCTCATATAAATACACAAAATATATAGTTGAGGTCGTGTATAAAGGATTCATCTTTCAGCACTAGAATGTCTCAGGAAGATTAACTTTTATAAACCATTCAGTGTAAAAGACAAAAAATGTCAAAATCACGTTCCAATTTCAACTAAAATTCAAAGCCATAGCGTCGCTGAAAAAGTCTGTTATTAATAACATATGACAGCGGCTATATCATATGACAAAACATGAATAGATGACAGTTTAGATAGTTTCATATTAGTACAGATGTTTAGAAAATAAGTCTCTATATCAAAGTAGAAATTATATATCTATTCAATAATGTAATTATTACATTTTAACCCTCGATTCCCTGGTATATTCTCAAATTTGTTCCCATGAAATATTCCAGTAATTCAGAAGGGCTGCTCAGGGGAGTTAGTATAATCATGTTACTAAATGTTTAGCATGGATCATTTATTTGTTCTGTTTTCACGTATCTGCTGACACAATTGGTTCCAGAACCACATCTGTGTTACAAATAATTTACTACAATGACCACAGTAAACCCAAGATATATAACTCTCATCAGTTTCATTTTAAATGCTTCTACAAAGCAGGACACACTATTAAAAACTGTTTGCCCCATTCAGCCTCTTAAACCTAAATCTATAGTTATAGAAACCTATTTCTTTTGTGCCATAAATAGTAATCAAGACAATAATATACAAGAAAAAAATACTTTAAATTTTGACTGTCCAAGTCAACCAAAGACAGACTTGGCTTCTACAGACTTTGGAATCATATTGTTACCTTACAGACAGCATGAATATTAAAGAGGTAAGACAGACAGAAATAATAGGCTTTGTGTATGAAAAGTGGATTTAAAGTTACAATGGTTCTGTCACTTAGTTGCTTAATCGCAACAATATCATGGGAAGTTGCTGTCTTATCTAGAATAAACCCTGTAAATGCACCTAGAAGGTCTGATACTGGAAAAACATCTCGTGTGGCTCTTGAAACTGTGGTTGTTCAACATGCAGGAAAATAAGACCAAACGAGCTATGACAAGCAGATATTTACCTACATGTGGGAAATACGTGCAGAATTGGGTTAAAGAGCTCAGAAATTATAAAGGAGTTTGGGGTTTTTTTTGTCAAAAAAACAGAAAATTGAATGGGTTTTCTTTCAAGTTACCTTTTTTCCTTTCTGTTAAAGGATAATCTTTTGCTGGACTCTCATCACTTCCATTCTGGTAGGACTATGCTAATGACCACACAAGGAGAAAACATACGTTCTCCCTCTGGAGCTAACATGAAAACAGCCTTACAATTCAAAAGAGCCTGACCTGTTATGTTAGCACTGAACAAATTAACAACGTACCACAAGCTCATAAATAGTACTCTCTGGAGTCTTAAATGCCAACTTTTTTCTCTAATAAGCAGTTTTATCGGAATCTAAAGCTGAAAAGTTTACTTCTCAATGTGACAGTCTTTAAGATGTTTATTTATAAATATTTCTTGTATAATTCAGTATATTTAATAGAAAACTGTAAAATTATTTAGAATATAAAAAGTTACAATGTCACAGTGCTGTAATCTCACATTTGTCTTCTCTCCTCCTACAATACATAATTGTTTTCCCATATAGATTCTTTCAGTTCCAAACTTTTCTGAGACTGATACGAAATGTTCTCAAAAGTCAGGATGCACAATATCTTGTATGCCAAATCAGAATAGGGGACTGCTCCTGGTACAGTCCAGAAACCCCTATAAAGGGCAAATTTCCCCTGTGGATCTCTCCTCAGTGTGACTTCATTATTTTGTACTGCAGCAGAAACTGACACCAAAGTGTCTTTGGGCGTTGATATGTCAATCTTCTTGTCTGCCTTCCTACAAGCATAGTGAGCTGGCTAAGGTAATAGACTCCAAGAGGCAGATTGTTCTTACCCATTAACTCAGCAAATAATCCAAAAGTTCATTGTGGGTACCTGGAGGAACCTAGAACTGATTCTTGAGAACTCATAACAGAACACAGAAAGTGCCTCCGGACCAATGCTAACGATTTAGGCCACATAACAGCAATTTACTCCAGAAATTCAAAGTAGTCATCAGGAAAAAACCCAACTGTTTTCACAATTGGTATAAACATAGGGGGAAAACGTGCTCCCTGAGAAGGCAATGAGAGCTCTGGGATCAGGATTCCCCCATTGGCGGGTGCCATTCACTTAAACTTCTCATCACATTTTGTGACATTTTTAATTTTAAAATTCTCCTTTATTCTGTGAAAAGAAAAAACTGATCACACTTAAAATGAAAAACAGCTGCAAATTTTGGCTCTAATTTTAAAAAATATTTCTATTTAAAAAATAGCCCACAACACATAATAAAAAAGTAAGGCATTATGTCGTAAATAGCCTGAAATGCAACAGTGAACACATTCAGGCAGAATACAGCTGATTGGCTTTACCTTTATGGAGGCTGTTTAAGTTTAGTGATCTCAGTCTGGTCCCAAACGGCCAGTTGTCTACAGCAGAAATGCTACCACAGTCAAGAATTTCAGCAAAGAGGCTGCGGGCAGAACGTCTAAGAAGCTCCAGATCTCCTGGGTCACTTAAGGAAGTAAAGGTGGAATAAACCATCTATATGTTCCTTGAAACCCAGCAAAGTTTTCGACCGGATCAAATCAGTATTACTATGCAATAGGCCATCCCCACAATCCTGCTTCACCTCTCGCCTCATTCCAGGAAGCTGCTGTAGTATCTTAACGCCACTTGAGGATTCCCTAATGTGGGAAGAATCCTTGGGGTTTAGTTAAATTAGTGGCTAGCTGCCACCAGATCATGAACAAGGATTTGGCCTGTTGGACTATATTACTTTCGTCATGAGAAAAGATCCGGGCAGGAGAACATTGGCAGGGCTGTGTAGGAAAGTTTGCCTTGCCATAGGCTGTGCTTTATACGCTTCCTTAGAACAAAGAGAAACCCTTAGCCCCAAAGACCGTCGTTTCAGCAAACTCCGAGTAAATTCAATACACACAGGCTTCAGCAGCCATGCTGCCACAGAGACAGAAAAATGTCTTAAGACGACAACATAATCCTTAGTCTGCAACTCAGAAACCCTACACCCTGAGCACTCCTGGCCTGAACGCGTGGAAGGACAGCATTTGGCATTGCAGAGCTCCCTCAGACACCCACATTCCCTCTTCAGAGCGAAGAAGGGTGGAGGAGCAGAGTCAAACACAGCAGTTTTGCTGTGCTATGGCACTAGTAAGGAGTCGAATCATAGGATCACTGAATGGTTTGGGTTGGAAGGGACGCTAAAGACCACCTAGTTCCAACCCCCCACTGCCATGGGCAGGGACACCTCCACCAGACCAGGTTGCTCCAAGCCCCCTCCAACCTGGCCTTGAACCCTTCCAGGGATGGGGCAGCCACAGCTTCTCTGGGCAACCTGTTCCAGTGTCTCACCACCCTCTCAGTTCTTTCACCATCACATTCCGCAGTTGCAGCTTCTGAAAATTTTGCACCTAAAATCTCATGCACATATGTAGGACAAATCTGCAGTGACAAAGTCAAGAATAACACTAATGAAGTCTGGGCCCCAAAGTAAAAGCTGTGGCTTTATTTGTAAAAAAAACCAACCAAACAAACTAAAAAAAAGGATAATAAAAAAAATTCTTGGGAGCACTTCTGTCTGGAGGTATCGAGAAGTAGGCTGTTTCTAATTTGAACAGTAGAGAGCTTGTGGCCTTTTCTCATCCTGTCCCACTGAGGCATGTGCCTTTATATACTTTATGTATGAGTAGAGACTGGCAAAATCAACAACAGGAGCAAAACACTTAGACTACATCTGATGCTTCTGTAGTCATACTGCTGAAATCAAACGGGTGGTATGCTGTTACATGTCCCCATTTCCAACATCATGCTTCAACTGCATGACATGGGCTTTTATGTCTATAAAAGCAAATATAAAATGTTTATAAATTTATGTTTATGTATTGAAGGAAATCAAGAGCATTCTTTAATGGTTTCACAGAGACAGTTGTCATTTTAACAAGTCAAAGAATATTGAAGTGTGATCTTGCTTCAGAGCAGTAAGCAGTTTTTATCTCTCTAAAATAGAATAGAAACCACTTATTGGGGAAAATTTAAAAAAAACAAACAACAACAAAAATCCACCAAAACCTAAAAAAGAAAACTTCAAATAGATTAGAAAAACTAACTTATCCCATTAGTTCTTAAAAAAAAAATCTGTTGAGTTTGTAAGTGAAGAGCTTGCATTACCCTAACCTTGACCTGTGCTCTTTAAAAAGATGTTTTGCTCCTTCCCATTTCATTCCTTCCTCCAAGAAAATTCTTTTAGAACTTATGTCAAAAGAATTTTGTCAAGATGAAGGCAGATTTTAAAAAAAAATAATCCCACACTGTTTTGTTCCTGCCCAAATTTACTAAAGACAGCAGAAGGTATTCTGGAAGGAGGAGTGCTTTCCCTCCTGTTGGTTCTGCTCCATTGATATAAAATGACTCCCTGTTTACAGCCATAAAAATTTTATAACTTGGTGTTCAGAGATCTCACCTGGAAGGTACAAGCTCAAGCTTCTGGGAGCAGAAAAGAGACTTGAACTCTGGCCCAGCCTTCGAGCTAACTGGTGATGGGGCATTTTTTCTCTCCAGAACACTCTACAAGTTTAGGCTGCCATTTTCTTTGCTTTTGTTAAACGTGCCCGGGACAGAAATATTTCATCTGTTCCAAGATGAAGGAGAGTTTTTGTTTATCTCAAAACAATCCTTATTTCTTCCACTTTTATGAGAATAGACACATACCGATTTAATTTCAAAATCTAAATTTTGGGTGTATGTAGCTTTTCGCAGAAACATCTTGGCATTGCTACTAGTTTTTAATGAGATTTTTTCAGGTATTTAGCTACTTTGCCTCCCGAAATCTGGTCATTTATTTACTCAGGTCTTGCAGAGTCTTGGAAATATGTCACACACAGAGCTCTGCAAACTCAGATTCAGAGATTTGCTCATGTGTAATGCCATATTTGTTTTCATTTTCGGTTACGGTGAGCTGCATGTGTTAACTGTGCACATGTCATCTTAAAGTCAGTGTACAACTTTATTTTTTAACTACATTGTGCAAAATGTTAAAACACATGCAATGAACCCCATGCTCCTGCAAACGTAAACAAAGTTGAACAGTCTATCTGCCTTTAAGGAGCTAAATGAATCTTGAGTGGTAGTAACTCGGCATCAGCAAACGGTGCATTTCCCAAATCCAGACGCTTAGACGGTGCATACGACCCCACCATTTTCTCCCTGAGAACATGACCCCTCGCCCTCTCTGTGCATGGGCAGGTTATTCAGTGAGATTGGCCACATAGCTCTCCATAAACCTGGAATGGATTACATTGAAGGTAAGCTTTATTCTTGCTCAGGATTTGCTGTCATTGCCTAGGAATTAAGACTGCACAAGCCACAGTGGGAGCAAAGGGTAAGTTTATGACCAGCTGCTGTCTCCCTACTTAAGATAGAAACACAGGGCATTACTCAACACGTCATCCATTCATGGCAAGAGGGTACCTGTTTGGGTACTCCTTGATGATCTGGTATATGCTAATCTGAATTGTTTCGTTCTCAAAGCGGCTGTTGCTTCGGTCTTTGTATATCCGGAATTCGGCCGCTGTCACTGCCTCTCCGTGCGGGATCTGAGTCAGGTCAAAGCGGAACTCTTTGTAGTGCCTTCGGTGGTGGGAGAAGTCCTTGTCCCTTTCAACTGTGAGAAAAAAGAGTTGAACGTAAATTAAAGAGGTGAAACAAATGCCCGTTTCCCATGATTAATGGAGCGTTCCCTGCGCTGGGGAGTAAACAAACAGGACAATATAAAACTGTGCAAATAATAAAACCACAAGCCCAGGCATACTTCCAGTCAAAGGAAATTCCACCAGCTCGATGTCTTCAGTTCAAAAGAAAAAAAAAAACTCAGTAGCTTTTATACAAATTCCAGAAGCCAGAGTGGAAAGAATATCAAAAAAAGCTGAAAGAGGGCATGTAAGTAACTAGAAATATGGACAAATTAAGAACTGCGAAAGGATTTAGGACTTGACTGTAGCCATAAGCACAGCAGTAGTAATGTCAGAGCCATGGATGACTGTGGAAAACACTGATTGCCATTAATAATCAGGCAGATGAGAGGAATGCTGCTCTTTGCCACTCAACGTAATGAATTCTAAAGCGGTACTAAAGAGCACGATGACAACTATACATTTAAGAAGCAGTTGCATCACCTAAATTAAGACGCGTTGTACTCTAATGGCACAAGCGTCACCTTGCCAGTGGTCAGAAGTAGGAGCCATGGGTCGGGGCTGAGTGGTTCTGGCACCCCAGTGGCAAAGGGAGCACCACTCCTGGTGTGAGAAGCCCCCTCAAACCTGCTGTAGGTGGGCAGGTGCAGCTCCGCTGTGTCCGACACCACCACAATTCCGTGTGAAAAAAAAATAAATCAACCCCAGCATTGTTTAATTCAGGATTGCACAAGATTTTAAGGGAGAGTAAAAAGAGGATTTTCATTTATTGGAGTTTACAACTGATTTTGGGCTCGTTCCACTGTCTGCAGCAGTTCTGACCCTGAGTTAGGAGCAGCTTTTGCAAGGGAATACATGTTTTGATGTGGCAAGGGAACCTACAGGCCACAGTACTGGCTGATGACCATTTTACGGGATTAATACTTCAGATTTTACAGATGTGGAAAGGAAAATGATCCGTGGTTTCCACTGCCACGGAGTGCAATGTATCATTGACCTGTGAAGCAGCTGCGCTCTGCAAGAGAGAACTTCTCATTTCTGGAGAAGCCCCTCCTGCCTTGTGAGATAGGTGCTTTGCTTTATTGCTGGTGGACAAAGCCCAAAGCACTGAGCTGGGACTCAGTTTAGATAACCAGCTAGACATTAACATCTAGCTAGCTCCACTAGCCTCCTATAACCCCTGCTCTTTTATTGCATTTGAATACTAACAGCCCTTGAGTCTGAGGAAGGAGCAATGTCAGTTCCAAAACAGCACATATTAGGTAACTAAATGTTATGTGTAAAAATAAGAAAATGTGTATGTTATTATAATACATATGTGTATTTATACTTATATGCTTGTGTATATGTGTACACCTATGCAATTTCATCTTTCATCACCTACAACGTGTAGGTGTTTGTATGTACGTATAAATATATACATCTTTTTATATAAACCTGCATATGTGTATTATTATAAAATATATGTGGTCTTACAAAATAGAAATGCACTAAAAGCAAAAAAAAGTTTAGGGCTTGCCATATAAGGGTACAATTACAGACATATTAAAGGCAGAGTTAATGGAGGAAAAGTATTTACACTGTTTTCAGAGCAGTAGTTACTAGTTAAGTCACCTGTGGCCATGTAGCTAGTACTTTACAGTACGCTTCCCTATCACCCTTTCAAAAAGCTAAATTATCCTTGTTTTCATTAGCATATTTTTTTCAAATACACAAATCTATGTTGCCTTAAGAACCACCAAAAATAAAATATATGGGCTATAAGAACACTTTATCTTCGGTGAAAATGAACTTTCTCTGGGCTGACAAAAGGAAAATTGTCTGCTAACTGTGAGGTTTCCTTGGCTCAAGCACATATTTAGCTTACATGGCTTTGCCATCCTACACTATGTAGAAAAAGTAAAGCAGAAAAGAGGCAGAAGCATGTAAACTGGCTGCTCTGTACCTGAAGATGAATGGGCTGCTACTGAAGAGAAACAGGATACAGGCTATTTAGCAGCTCCGCTGCCCGGTTCTAAACTGTGAGATATATACAGAGATCTGACTTGAGGTTTGGGGTTTGTTTGCTTTTTTTTTTTCTTTTTTTGAATGTCCATGGAAAGCCTTTCATTTTGGAGCGAACTTGGCAGATATTAGCATATGCAAATGCAATGAACCAGGGAGGATTTTCCTCGCGCAAAGAGTCTGCTGCTCTGAGTTTCTAAGGTTATAACTGAGCATTTCGAAACTAACTAACCTTTAAATGAAAAATATATTAAAGGCAGATTTAATGTAGTGCCACTTTCTGATATTTCTGGTTAGTATTTATTTAACAAGTATTTACCAGCATGTGTGGATAACAAAACACTACGCACTATGAGCAAGCATCAGAGAATTAGACGCTGAATAAAAGGTTTAAATGGCAGTACTCCTGGCCTGTTCCATTTTTGGGGGGTTTGAGGTTTCCTGTTGTCTAGTTTCTTGCAAGTGCTTTCTAATTAGTAACATTGGTTTGGAAACAGCAGTTCTTTCTCTCTATGTTATATTTTGGAGCAGAAGCCTCTACAATACCCTGCAAGAGGGTTCTCTCAGGACCGCTCATAACTGCTGAGAGAATTTTGATAGCCACTTCCTGACGAGCCCAAAACGAATTATTACAGCTCACACGGATAGTACTTATCTGTGTTTCCATGTATACCCAGGGAAGAGAGAGCACTGCCATCCACAAGGGACACAAGTGCAAAGTTTCCTGGGGGATGTCCAGGCAGGCCAGGTCTTGGGACTAGCAACAGCCTGCAGAAAGGAAGGGCTGCGGGAAACAGGCACTGGAACCTGTGGAAAAACTTGGGTCCAGGGAGGTCCCGTTCTCCACGATGAAGCCAGAACCTCAAACCGTAAATCTCAGTCAGCCAATGGTAAAAACAATTTTTAGAAATCTAGGCAAGCTAAGATCCTGCGTTACACAGTAGACTGAAAATAAGCCAGTGGCTGTGATGTTGCAATGTTGACTAATGACTAGAAAAATAGCCAAGTTATAAAACCGAAATGTTGTTTAATTATATTGAGTATTTTAATACCAAAAATAATACACAAGCCTTGATCTCTTCTTCATCTAATAAATGGCTTGCCGGGGAATATTGTGAATGCTCAGCAGGGTGTCCCTCAGGTCCTTTATCCTGATGAAATGGCATGAAGTGCAGGGGGGGCACCACATCTCAAATTTTTTTGTTTCACATGCGAGAGCTTTTCAATGCTGGCAGCCCGAAAAATACAGGTTAAGATTTTTAAGTGTTCAGTTCTTCCAGAGCATTCTCGTGTCATTCCAGCTCTGCTCAGTTCCTCTGCCAAAATGCATCTCTGTGGGACCGATCACAGCATCTAAAAACTGGTTGACCAGAAAATCAGGAAGTCCTTTTTTAACCATTGGAGGATTATAATTTTTCCAAGCACAAAAAAAAGTGGAATATTATGGTCAGTGCTAATTACAACAAAATCCTTCATTTGCATTCATTGATCAGGATTCTTAGCATCAACTTTTTAAAATGTTATTTTTATACCACCTGAGACTAATATATTCAGCACTATGGTTACATCAGACAAATCATGGCTCAGGGGAATATCACAAACACCTGTGTGTAAGATGGGAAAGAATGATATTTTCCACCCATGTGGCAAACTGATGAAATATTCATACTGTATTTATACTAAGCCCAACTCTAAGAAGAAGGAAGACAAATTTACACCAAAAAGATATTTTTGAAAAAAAGGGCTCATCTTTTACACCAAGAGAAAATATCATACATTAATTTTCATTACCCAAAGTATTTGTCTTCTTGAAAAAAATTACAAAGCACATATATGGATAGATAGTATAATAAGTAACGGTTATTTTACCAATTCAGCTATAAATGTCTGATTAACTGAGCTTAAAAAGTGTAAAAAGTGCTGGCTTAGTGCTAGTTTAGGTCATAGGGCATGTGGGGCTGTTAGACGTGCTTTTTCATTAGTGATTAGCTCCCCACTGACGTGTGCTTTGTTTTTCCTGAAATGGTTGGTATGTGGTCACACATAGGGAAAGTGAAAGCTTCTTTAGTAAACTGGGGAACAAACCAAAGATATGTTGGAATAAGCGGATTTTACAGTGTAAGATCCCGGGATCCCAACCGGAATCACAAATGGTGAAGCCTCCCTAATCAACGTCACTGTTTAACTACTAAATATACAAGGAAAAACAGAGGGTCTTAGAGACTGTGTAACCATAAGGGGCCATTTACACTATTCTCGCTGAATTTCACTGTTTGACTCTGAATTCTTTGTATAAGCACTAAGTAAACGAGTCAGTTTTAATCACTTCAAGGTGATAAAGGTTACAGTAAGCTGATACACTACAAACGACACTCGTTTACATCTTGAATATAATGAAATGATAGTTTATCTACAGTGAACACTTGTGGTTATCTGACAAAAACAGGTCAAAGGTTCCAGGCGTTTTCTCCTGAAATTACTCAGTGCTGCCTCAAATGACTGATAATTGAAAGCAGAGGCTGGAAATATCAAATGTGGTAGGTGACAGATAAGCAACAGATTAATGCAAGTACTCTGTTACAGGACACTAAAAGGTCAGAGGCCCTAGGAATTAGCTATTGTGCTACTGTGAAAAGACAGACATCAAATAGCTGTTTACCTCATTCCTGCTCTTCTCCCCAACATCCACATTCTAGAAACATGTTCTCTCTTCTATGATTAGACTATTTAAACTGACTCATTTTTTACAAAATAAGGCAACAAACGTTTTGGAGGATGTGTGTATAGGAGGGAAGATGAGATCCTAGAGCAAAATGAAAGATATATAAAAAAACCCAACCAAACAGTTGTGCTAGGTGTAACTATTTTAATGAAGTGCATCAGAGAGAAGTTAAGAAGCTCATTCATCAGAACACCAGTCTCAGTTGAGGAGATCAGATGACAGATTTTTAAAGATATATTTTAGAGCTTTGTAACTTTGTTTAGTTTTTCACACTGTACAAAATTAACATGAACTTTAGAAACTTCGATTAAGCTTTCCAAAAGTTATTATTAAAAAAAAAAAAAAATACCAGACAATGTAAATATTTGTCTAAGCACTACTGCCTTAACAGGTTTAATCCGTTTGATGGAATGGTAAGAATCCCGATCCGGACTCAGGGAATCTATTTTGAGTTAGACACTGAAATTGATAAAAATAGTCACCTGTCCTTAAAGGATTGTTTCGGGCACTGGAGGCGGCTGCCTGATGTACCCAGTGGAGAGACACTTCTGTTTGTTAAGGGTCAACTGTCTTGCACCAGCCAGCAAGAAGAACAGAGGAGTTTATCTACATTTCCCCTTTAATCATCTGCAGTTCCAGAGAAGGGGACTAAGAGATAGCCCTTGCTGGGGCAAAGGATATTTCAGTCCCTATCAGCTGCTTTCGATGGCCGTGTCCTTACTGCCAGGATGCTGAGTAGCCCAGCAGTGGGACATCCTGGGCTACTGCACAGAAGAAATGCAGGGGCTGGGAGTCAAAATAATAATGAGATATGGTTTTGTTCCTATATATGATTTTTTTTTAATATTATTTATTTGATATTAGGCATCCTGAGTGCTTTTACTACAAAGCTTCAGAGTCATACGCCCGCCTGCCTGTTCTCCTTTTAGTACCAAGTTGTCTGCATTTGGTTTTACCTATTTTCATCAACAGAGTGAGGGAGGGCTGGTGCCCCCCCCAAGTGTTCTGTAGTCAGCAGTAAGGGAAAAGTGGGTGATTTAGGCTTCATAACCCTTCATTTCCCTCCTCATCTCCTTGCCCAGCCTGAGGTGGGAAAACACATTGCACGGGCTTCGGTCATGTCTGTCCAGGTGTCTCGGGGATGTTCGGAATTTACCTTCTGAACTGAGACCTGTTGGGAGCTCACCTCCAATCAAACTGGATCAGCTCCTACTCAAAGCCCAAAAGCAGGCATATAAGGACCCCTTAAGACAAAAGTGTAGGCAGAGGTTGGAAGTAGGGGTCCCCAAAACTGCATTTCTCACATCTCTTAAACACAGAACTCGTTGTCAGAATCTTAATCCAAATTCTGAACCCCTTCCGACCGAGGCAAAGCTATTTCCTTAATCAGTGAGAATTTTGCTTAAATAGGGAGGGTGAGTGTGCAAAAACTTTACTTCTTTTTTTTTTTCCCCAACAGTTCTGTTCCTTAAGAACTGCTTTATTGCAGTGCTGTATATTTGAGTTTCTCTGTATTTATTATTATTAGACTGGTTGTATTTAAAGTAACTATAGATGTGGTTTTGAAAGAACGATGTAAATTGCTTTCACATAAAATATACTTTCTTATTAAAACACAAAGCAGAAAGCTTGATAGGTCAGATTCTGAAACAAGTTATATTGCTGCAAATTTAGAGTTATTTCACTAAATTATTTATTTTCAGACAGTTACTGACATCAATGAGCAACATTTGGCTATTTTGCTTAACTAAATTAGGGACAGTTTGAAATTGTTTGATGAAATACTGTGCAGCTAGTGGCAGTTTCAATAAATGAAAAATCATCTATTGTTTATTGAATCCAGATTTTAACGGTAGAATATCCCTTCCATAATTGCACAGAATTACTGAACTGTATGAGTAAACCTTCACTGACTGCAAGAGAATATAGAGCAAAAATGAAAAGGAAAACCATAATTTTAAATTAAAAAAAAAAAAAAAAAAGATGATGACATTGCCTGGACTTTTTTCAAGTACATATTGGTTTTCTTTCTTTATCTCTCATAGAAGAAATGTATTTCAATATCCTCTGCTTAATAAAAAAATAGGTTAGAATATTCATGTATCCTACCCAAGCATTTAGTATTACAACTTTTGAGAATGACAGGGAAAGCACTGCTCTATTATTAAAATTCTAAGTTTTTAATTTTGCTGTTGTAGTCAATAAGATCTGTTAGATTCTTATCAATTAACAAAATACACATTTGAAAAAGTCAAAATATTTTGGAACACTAAATTATTATTAAGGTGGACTCTGAAATTGTGTGATTTCTGCTTTCTAATTCCCTGAAAACATACATGCAATGTATTCAACTTTGGTAAGTGGCAGTCAGCAATTAGGCAAATAATAGAAGTTACAAAACCATGGTAGAATATAACTGTAGATGTAAAAGAATATATTTTTTTTTTTCATGAATTGTTTTAAGATTTAGAGCTCAGTACATAATTAAAAGTTCCCAGCATTCACCCTGAGCAGAAAAGAGTTCCCAGGAACTGTATACCAGCGCCTGCCAGCAACTTTTATAAGCACAGACCTAAAGAAATGCCTCGACCAAAGAGACATAACTGAGCTCAGCTTTCTCACGCATGATCTCCCAGGTGTTCTGTACACCATGAGATTACCTATGATGCCTTCTTGTTACTTCTCACTGAAATATGGGTAAAATAGACGTTTTAATGAAACTGCTGGCCTTCATTCGATAGCCAATGTTTTGCTGAAAAATTCATTGGTAAACATGTGTTATTCATTCAGCTCATTCTTCTCTGTGTCTTCCAAGTCAAATGCACTTGCTCAACAAGTCAAAACAAGTGCTGTGCTGCAGCTGCTCCAATAATAATTAAATGCTGGAAGGCTTTCAGTTGTTGATACAGAATAATAAGTGGAAGAGCAACACCCTGCTTTTCTTACACTGGTTTGGTCCTGGCCAGTGCAATGGTAGGAATAAGTAACAAGAATAAAGAGATTCAGTTTTGGAAGCGAACAGAATTATGAGAAGCCAAGTCTGGGTATTATCACGACCCTAATATAAAAGATAGTTGACGGAGTGATTTCTCAAAATCTTATTTTTCTTCTGGTTTTGACAGTGTAATGCACTGTATCCTTCAGCTTCCCAAACACAAAACTTTCACTCCAGTTGTTCAGATGTAGCACAAAGCACAACAAAAGATACACTGCATATATGTACCTTTTAATTCTACTAACAGTGGTAGAATCTCAGCTGAATCTTCCTCTATAAATTTTAAAGTTAAAAGTCCAGCTAGTCACAGCTCTAGGATTAACAGAAACAGGTCATATTTAGATCTGTTTTGTGCTGTCAGTAGTAATGTGTGCCAAAAGAGAGCAACATCTCAACCAAGGGTTTGGGAAGAAGCAAAGAAGAAATATATCACTTGCAGTTTGCTATTTTGAGTGTAACAAGGACGGACCCTGTGATTTCTTCATTGTTTTATTACATATTACAAAGGCACTCCAATCTTGCTATATTACAAAGGCACTCCAATCACAAATACCTGCTTTAAAATTAATATCTGCTAGGTTTTTTAATTGTGTTCATTTTCACCAGTGATGAATAAATCTTTACTTGAAAGAATAAAACAGATCAGAGGAAAGATGACTGTATTATGTAGTTCTGAGCTGATACATAGATCAATTAGCTAATCCTTACATCACCGTGCCTGATGTTGTTAATTTTATCTGCATTTTCAACGATGTCTCTTTTGCCTGGGCTTTGGCAAAGCCAGTACGTTTTGATACTGTCTATCAATAGACTTCCATTTTTTCTCATTTTTAATTCTGTTTTTCTCTGATCATAGATCGTCACAAAGAAAACTAACAGTTATTCCCAGGTTTCTGCCCGTGTGTGAAAGTCAGGATGTCAGATCAACACAACCTCAAGGTTAACAAATGACAGAAAAAGAAAGATCCCTCTTGGGTTCAGCTGCAACTGAATAGGAACAAAAGTTATACCTCTGGGATCCAATGGTCAGAAAATAGGTGTAAGTTATAACTGTTTTGACACTGTAAAAGTATACAGATGGAACATAACTTCTGAGAAGGGTGAAAGGGCATATATCATCATAGGGCAACTGGCAGGGGAGTAAAAGCTAAACATTAAAGCCCATTCTGTCTTCCCACATCTCCTCAGCTCCTGCTCGTGTTAACCCCCTGCTCGCTTCCACCCAGAGGTGGCGAGTCGCTCCGCCATTTGCCATTTGCACATGTCTTCTAATGAACTCCATCCATTACCCGCTGTGGAATTTGTCACAAACGCTTCCGTGGAAGTGGTGTCTGCGTGCCAAGCTGGATGCAACTGGATAGGCACTATTTTCTGCTTATGCTGTGCTCACATCCGAGTATTTTAATATTGCTCATAGCCATTAACACTGACCAAACATGCCATAAAAAACAGCCCAGCTGTAACAACGAGGAGGAAGGAAACCCTCAAGAGCATCTCAAGAAAAATGCTCATTACATATAATTAAAATTATTTTGATGTGCTGTATTATAGATAGGGTATTAAATTCATTTGCAAAAAAATAGCTGATTACAGGCCACGTACTTATCTCATATCTCAGCATGGCTCAAATGAATTCAGAGCTCCTCAGATTTTTATTTGCTGTGCCCACATGTATACTGGGCTAATCACTGTACTAACTGAGCCATCACCTTAAAAATGCAAAATGTGAAGAGATTGGAATTTCATCCTGTAGAAATCATTAGCCCTCATTTTGAAAGGTTTGCCCTGTGCACGCTTTCTGTTGGCCGACACCAGGGGCCCACCTAGGAGAGCCTAAGCAGTGGTGCTGAGAAACAGAGTTACGGGGCCAGAAACACACCAGGGAGGGGGCCCTCCTAGGTCTTACAGGAGGAAGATGAGGAGGAAGAGCAGCCAGGGGACCGGGCAGCGATGGTGAGGAGTGGCACGTTCAGAGGCAGGTTTTAACAGCCGGTTTGGGAGCTGGCTGTGATTTTAACAGCTTGTTAGGCTGATTCAAACCGCACCTTCTCCTCTGCAGCTCCGGTAGTCTAATCTCATCATGATTTATTCTCACAAAGAGAGATTATTTCACCCACATATAACCTTGCACATGGAATAAATCCCTTCATCAAGAAGGAAAAATCCACCTTGAAAGAAACTTAAATCTTACCAAAGTTAATGAACACTTCGACCCTCTTTCAGAGCAGAAAGCCACTGCTTGTTAGTGAATTAAAAGATCTCTGGGTTGGCCATCTAGCCATTACACCTGCACTGCCAGGGAAAAGGAAAAGCACTCCTCACAAAACGTATTTGTGCCATGAAAGAGCCCAGATTAGCTCCAGGTAACACGGCAATAGGTGGTGATCCCTCACAGCAGGTTACTTTGAATAGGCTTGGGAAGAGAGACTCAGGAGTTTAAAAATGACGTCAAAAACAAGAAAAGGTTTCCAAAGTAGAAAGAAAAAGCATGGCACTTTGAGCACACAGAACTGTTCGTCCAACACTTGTCTGAGCAAGATCATCCCTCCACTCCAAAAAAAAAAAAAGGAACTAGGAATGATTGACGTCAATGTATAAGACAAGAGTAAGATCCTCCTTCTCTGTAACCACTCTATAACCGAGTCACAGAATGACCTAGGTTGGAAGGGACCTCAGAAGGTCACCTGGTCCAAGCCCCCTGCTCAGGCAGGGCCACCTAGAGATGGTTGCCCAGGACTATGGACATGATCGCATCATGCCTTAATTTTCACTGTCACTCCACCTGGGATTGCATTTTTTACATTCCTCACCAAGTTACTTACAAACATAATATTCAGGCTGATTGTGGAGGTATCTGTAGGTGTAACACATCTCTGGAACAGCAAAGACGGTCTCCTGAAGCTCCTATCATACAATACTGGCTTCTCTCCACCCTTAATAGTAAGCTGATGTCTCAGACAAATTTGGGTCTCTTTCTAAGCAGAGGTTAAGAATGAGCAGGGAGTGGAAACCTGACCACTAACATCATACTTTTATTTCAAATGCAATCTTTTTGGTACAACACCATTTAGAAAAAGCGACATGTATTTTGTAGCATCTGATCAGCCTTTGACTTTGCAGATGTTTGCTCTAAACCTTTGTTTCAACTAGGGCTAGAAGTGACTACTGCCCTAACCTTTGGTGATAGGCCTGATTTTGGTTTTCAGGTAATTTAGAACCATCTATTGCCCACAACTGCAATCATTGCAGCCTTTTCTTTTGGAGGCTTGCTTTGATGAAATACCGTGCACACTCCTTACCTGCAGATAAGCTGAGGCAGAACGGTTTAATGGGGTCCGCGGTCAATCTCATTGACCCAAGGTGATATAATGTTAATAAAAGGAGCTTAATTCCTGTACAGGAGCAGATGGCAACGTAAACACAGGATGAACAGGTCTTAAGCTATTTGGCAGTTGTGCCCACAGAGTCAGTTTTTCAGTTCACGCGTATGCCTGTTTCGTTGGTTGGAGTTCGGTGACGAACCCCTTTTGCATTAGGTCTCTCCTGTACACACGCACGTGCTGGTGAGCACAGCCTCTGTATTTTTCCCTTTCTAAAGAATACATACAAATACAGAGAAAACAAAACACAACTGCTGGGAAAGCAAAATTGGGGCAGTATATTGTTACTCTTAATAACATTACTCCCTCCATTCTGACCCAGTGAATTGCAACATGACCTCGATCTCCTTGGTGTTCGCTCTACAGTGTAAACTGTCTCCAGATTTTCCATTACTATATATAAATGAATTGTATATGTTTACAGATTTTACAAAATATTGTTTTAAATATATTTACATAAATTAAAATTGTATATATATAAAAACTAATCTCCTTGTACATGTGATCTCATTATGATATGCAGCCTCAGTAAACCTAATTATTAATTTGATCGCTTAAGAAGCGATGAAAAAAAAATTACTTTTTGAAGACCTATGTGGCTAAAGTAGATACTCATCTTGAGAACTGTAAGATGACATTAATAAAGAAGCACATCAAAGAATCTAATAGAAGAAAGAACTTTATCCTGAAATAATACCTAATTTTAAAGCACTTTGATAAACAGTACTATATTGTGTCACATTACACGTACCTCTCAAAATTCTGAAAAAAAAAAGCAGGCCTCCTTGAAAGTCATCATATTTAATTGTATTATTTCAGTTATACTTACTACTGTTTAACACCAAACACTATGGCCTTCTGAATAACTTACTATGCTATTCAGCAAATTACTGTTCTATTTCTAATCATAGAAGTTTGTAACTTTAAAAACCATTAACTAGGCAAATGCAATTGTATGTAGCTGAACTGTAGGTTTAACCATCACTACCTGAAAGACTTAGTACGTATTTCTAGCATTTCCCAAGAATACTGTTCCCTTCACAGTGATAATCATGGGCAGTACTGTGTCAGCCTGGAGTCTCACAACACAGCACTAATAACTTGTCTTTTTTATCTAGAATATGACTCATGCCCAGTGATAAACCTTTTACAATAATGCCATAATTATGTGTAGTTTACTACTACAAGCAATTAATTCTTCATGGTACTTCATTCTCCAATGAGTCTAATTATCAGTGTTTTAATAAAATAAAAATGGAGGCATATTCTTTTGCCTTGTGATCCTTAAAGTCTTGGGACTAGATTTTTCACTTGGTATTAATCATTTTATAGCTTCTATTCCTTTTTGTCTTCATTCATTTTAGGAAATCAAGTTTAGTCTAATCTTATAAACCAAGTGTGTGGAAAGTGAACTATGGAACAACAGCAGCAGAGAAGCATATGTATCTATCTTGTCTTTAGTGAGAAGAGAAGCACCACGGTCAAGCCCATGTGTTTCAAAAGCCATCAGCTATATGACAAGCATTATAAAATAAGTGCTTGAAGTCACTTTCTGAGCCTTTAGAGTGCCCGTTTTCAAGAGCTGCATCTGTTTCTGGATGTTGATTTGTTTTCATTTTTGTTTCTTCTGCAACTACAAGGGATAATTGCTGTTCTTTAATGAAACCCTAGATGTGCCCATAAATCATCAATGCACAGAAAATCTCAGGGCAAATATTATGCAACTGCCACGAAGCTCATGGGAACTCACAATTCTGTGGAAGCATAAGGAGCTCTGAAGTTTTGGAAACCCACAGAGAGATCGTTTACAGCAAAGAGGCTTGTCTCTTTTATATCATCATATGTGAACTTCAGCCCTTGCAGTACTGTTGATAGCCCTCTCACTCCTTCCTTGATCTCTTTGGAGAAAGCTCCAAGCTGAGAATCAGAGAGGAGAAGCCCTTCTCAGAACAAAGAAAATTTTGTGATGTTATTCTCAGAAGTATCAAGGATCCTCAATGGAAAAGGAAGGATTCAAGGACCCAATTTTGCAATCAAAGGAACAAGGCAGAGATCTTACTGACCTAACTATGAGATTACTCAGCACCTCATACCACTGAATTCTGCTGCTGTTTTACTCTTCAGCTCTTTGGAGCAGATCCATAAACTCTCCTCCTTATTTCAAAATGTTACAACAGGATGTAATTAAGTACAATTAACAAGGAGGTCAAACGGTCATCTGATAAACACTGGCCCAAACAGGCAGCTTGAAAGGTCAGGGCTGCTAAAGCCACATAGTATTGATGGGAAAGAATATTATGATTTAAGGGGGAAAAAATCCCAATGACTAAAACTTAAGAGCTTTCTCTATTACACACACAAAGCCATGCACACAGGCTGATATGCATGCACACATGCCTCAGAGAGGCACAAATCTATATTCTGAGAACAAGAGCTGGACTAACCACATGTCATCTCTCCATTGCACCAGATCTCAAATCTCATATTTGGTGCTTTAATTCCAGTGTTTCTTTTTCTTTTTCATTATTTTGTAAAGCGATCTGTAAATAGACCTGTTGCCCTTATAAAAGGGGTTTTTTAGCCCCTTCTAAAATAATGCTTAAGATCACTATGAGGAAACACAAGGTGTTGGGAGGCCCTAAGGAACAAGGTATTTTACAGAGTGCCCAGCCGGCGTAAAAAGAGGCTTCATAAGAAGAAGCGATTCCAGTGCTCAGCAAGGTCAAAGAGTGAGAGTGCAGAGAAGTGAGAGTGAACACAGAAATACTTAGCCATCCTCGTTTTGTGGATTGGTAAACAGAGGTACACTGTTTTCATCCTCTATCTGAGGCTCTTCGGGTTTTTCCTACCTGGTTGCTCAGAGATTTCACTCTCTGACTTTCAGGTTTAGGCTGGGCTGGAACAGGCTCACTGCAAAACATTTGGGCACATTTCATGTACAAGGCAGCAACATAACCTGGTCAGGAGCAGCAGATTCACCTTCAGGATGACTAGCATGTTATGACTTGTAGTTATTGACAGATACCCCAGCTGAGGTAAGCTTGGGAACAACCTTCCCAAAGCCATGTTCCTGCTGGGTCTCGGCCATCAAAAATCACCACAAAGACTACAGCTGTCGTGGGGTTGTACGCTCTGCTTGCTCTCACTCTCACGGCTTTATCATCCAACACTACTGTTTGCCCACTTTTGGGATTTCTCAGCTAATGTCTTCACAAACCGTACCCCTAGAACTCCATGGCTCCAGCCACCAGGTGCCAGCAGGTGCCATCTGCCCACTGCTCCAAAATCAGACTGACAAATCATTCACTGTTCCTGCTTTTTTCTCTTCTGTAGTCTAGGCTTGCCAGAACAGGATTTAACACCTCTGCCTCCCAAACTGATGCCATCCATATTGTAAAAGTCCAACACAACATCATTTTGAAATTATTTTGAAGTACCTTGTAGTTGAATACCCCCCACCATATTTCTCCCTCACTTTAAAAAAAAAGGTATATTAAATGGATATGCCTAGACAAATTGATTTATAATAAATTAATTTATAATACTTACTCTGGATTATGGGTACAGCTTTTCCAGATAACATGAATAAAGCTTCATTAATTTGGCTACAGTCAAATACATGAGAATTAGAACAACAGTAGTTTCATTCAACAGACACAGTCTACAAAGGGATAGAATCACAGAATCGCTAAGGCTGGAAAAGACCCTTAGGTTATTGTAAGGTCTGAATGTATAATATGGCTAGGTTAGATAAAAATAAACCTAACAGAAGTTTTGACTATTCAAATTCCTGTCTCCTTCTGATTGCCTTCCAAAAAGAGCGCTAGGTGGAGTTTTGCTTCTGCAAAGCCACTGGTTATCAGCGATGGATATATATCATGTACCATCACTAGCTGTCCCTAAGTTTTCTAGGCTCTGACTCATTAATAACTGTTTTCTTCAGTTTTCCCTGAATTGCAGTGGGAAAAAAAATAAAGCCATGTTCTGGCAAGGTACCACACATGCCACTGAGTTGTGTAACAGCAGCTGATAAAGCCAAGTTCTTGATCTATTGCACAGGAGCTGTTGCTCAAAAGGAGCTGGGAACTAAACATTTAGATTCACCTTTTGGAGCATCTCTCAATACTAGTGGGAAGAGCTGAGCTGTGAAACCTCTCCTTTTCTACTTGTTTTACAGTCATTTTTTGTACAGAAACAAATTCATAATTCAGTACAAAACACAAACTGGCTCCTGCTTGGTGTACCCCACCCACAAACTTAAATAATGTAGTTGTCAGGGTTGACAAGTTCTGCCTGCTGTAGCATTTCTGTGTTTTATAGGAAATTTTAACCAGGGGTGTTATTTTAAGAGATGAGCAAATGGGGAAACCCCATGGCCTACCCAATAAAATATGAACTTTAGGTGCAATGGAGCACTCATAAATATGACTCAGAACAAGGGGATTCATTGTTTCTCCCGACCCCTTTTAGCTGCTCCTCTGATCTCAACCTCTCTGTGTGCGTCATGGCAGCCCTCATCCTTTAACCTGCGGTTTTTAAAAGCTAGCTTCTAGGTTATTTATGGCTGCAAATGTTAGTAGCCCGTCTGTGTACTCCCTGCACGCACATACTGAAGGGTGGAGGGGGGAAGATGCATTTTATTTTGCAAGGATGAAAAGTGTGCCCAGGGAGCCAAGTGCCCAGGGAGGTTGAGGTAGTCGCTCTGCCGCCAGAGATTGAGAAGAAAACTGCTTCCTTCACCTGTAAGGCTCACCAGAAGAAACTTATGCTTGGTGTCATTTTTTTCTCTCATTTGTATGCTGTGTTTATCACGTTCTCCCTCCTTTTCTCTCGGGTCTGCCCTTTCTCTGTCCATACGCGCCTTCTCCCTACCACGATGAGCTTTTGTGAAGTGTCCTCCCTCCACTCTGCCAGCCTGGGAAATGCTCCAACACCGTGCTCCACGTGAGGCACAGAGGAAGGGGACTAACTCTCCCAGAAATCCCAGTTCCTACAGAGGCTCTTTTCTCTGCTGTGAACCTTTCCCATGCCCAGCAGGTCTGGGTCCGGCCCCGCACGTTGGCCATTGCCTACCGAGAAGAAGAGGGCTCTCCTCCCTGTAGGGCTTGGGCTGTGCTTTGCCATTTTTCTCCCAGGCTTGCTCTCATTCCTTCCCTCTCCAATCTCCCACCCCGTCGCCTGGTCTCACCGTTTCACCGGCCTTTAATCCCTTCTGCAGCCAAATGCCACTGACATAAAATCAAAGTTCAGTGACCCTGCCTGGACAGCGGGGGTGAGAGACAAGGGAACGGAGAAGGAGGAGAGGATGGGGAAAAGTGTGGGAAATAATTATAAAGTCTGGTAGCAGCCAGAGCTCTCCTGAAGCCCTGGGGAGCCTTTCTTTAGCTGGAGGCTGCAATTGGCACTTCATAAACTGTTCATTCTCAGCTATGTGGAAACACCAGATGACACCTAGAATGATCAGACTGTAATCAATCAATTTTCTGCAAAAGTCTATTAGTCTGTGGGCCTATGAAAGCAAGCTGAAAGGAACTGCCGTGGCTAAAAAAGAGAAGAAAAAGGAACTGCCCATGTCGTAATTACCACCATAATTCAGGCAGTAAGCAGGCAGGTAGCCATGGCAAAAATTCTTTGCATAATTGAACAGTCAGAGAAAATAATAACAGGAGCAGTAAGTGTGGGAGATCATGTATGTGCCAAAGTTGTCCTGCTATTTTAAGCAAATAATCCGGGTGTTAGGAAGAGAACCAAGAGGCTCTCCATCCACTCCATGGCAGGCGGATTCCTCCCCTAATACCCTCTGCACAGAGGAGTCTCCCCAAGCCTCCCTCTTTCTCTTTCATGGTTAGCCAGAGTCACTCAGAGATTGTGTTTTCCTGGGAAAATATGTACTGTACAATACATACAATCCCCACAACCCCACCCAAAGTCTGTGTTTAGTCTGGAAAGGAGCGCTTTCTAAAGAAGAAGCGGAACTGGGTCAGCCATTCTTCCCAATGGGAAAAATATTAATAATAATATGTATTTATATGTATCCATACATATATATAGCTTTTCACCATGCACGTCTAACCATCTGCTAAATCAGTTTCTCTTCAGTTATCTGCAATTTCTTTCAAATCTGTCGGCAAGAAAAGTCAGACAGTTTTATACCCCAGTTAATGGAGAGCTTGACATTTTTTTGGCTGGGTAGATACAGTAATTTACTTGGATTTAAAGTGTTAACTTTGGCAAAAAAATTAATTGACAGTTATAAAAACATTATTTTGTTAGATGATATTTATGGATCACACACAAACCTATTTTGAGGTAGAGCTATATAGTTCATAAGGTTCACGTAACAAGCGAGATTTCAAAGGAAATATAAAATATTTCAATATAAAACAACAAATGTAGTGTAATTCAAAAAAGGAATATGGAGAATATTTCTTGCTCAAAATTAAAAAAAATCCGTAACAACCTGCTCTGTCATCACACAAAAATTGGTTGAAACTGACGAATGAATTGTAAGGATTGGGTGAGGATTTTTAAGGAATGTCATCCCGTGGGTGAAGTCCTTTTGTTCTAGAAATAAATAAACCTATTTTGCAAAAAAAAACTGTCTTAATATTTAATTTGTTCATATTAAGTTATTTCATCATTAATAGTTATTTCTAGTGCCTGATCACATACCTGGGACACAACAAATTAGTTCAGCTCACTGACCGGGTGATGGAAATTTCATTAAGGGGAGAAAAAAACCTTAGGATTTCAAGACGCCAAGTAATCACTCGGCATCTTCACTTTGGGTGAAGATTAAATGAGACCTGCTTGATCTAATTTGCTTTAAATTTTATGTAAAAGAGTGAAAAATGCCATGTTATTGACTTTGGGTTCCCATTCAAAAAAACTTCACAAGTGTTTTCTCATTTTTTCTCAGTATTAATCCAATTCCTCAATTAAAGACGTGGGGTCTAGTTGTTATTTAAAAGTTTTATCTCCGTAATAGCCTCCCTCTGTCCAAGGCGAGATAATAGCACTATTTCCGTCACTTCAGTTAAGCTTGTGTCAATATTTTCATTAGAAGCCTGCATTTAAGGGACTAAAACTGTACCGCAGCCAAGGAAATTCACGTAAGGTTAAAATTAAGACAGCAACATCTGAAATACAGTGGAAAAGAAAAAAAGAAAGTGTGCTCATTCCTAAGCTTTGAGGAGAGATGTTAATGATCCTGAGGCCTTTTTTTGCGTGTATCCTTCAAATCCAGCTCCCCTTCCACAGTTCCTGGCATTTTATAGCTTAGCACTCCATATCCCTCGCTGATGATATGTTAGCTGTGAGTAGAAGGTTGTACAAACTGAATTAGTTTAATTTAAGAAACCGGCTACTTCGTACACTCGAGGTCTGATTGCAGTTAGGAATCTTTGCTTTTTCATGTTTAACGAAAATATATATTTTTACAGGTATTCGGTGCAGACTGATGGAGGGTAGGTTTCTCAAAGCAGTTGTGTAAAAGTTGTTCTCTGCCACGCTAGCATTCTCCGGTGAACACAATGGGCTGTAAATCTCGTGAATTTATGTATTTGCTAAGAGATTCAGGTTTAAAAGAAGAGCATAATCTTCATGACAGTGTACAAATTTGGGGTAGAGAAACTGGAGAAATACGAACAGTCGTCTGTGCCTAAAACAGGTAAAATTTCCTTTGATTTCAGCGTCTGCTTTACAAACTGATCACAGCACGCGTAGGTTGAGGATTATTATAATTAAGATTGCAGAATTGTATTGTGTGTGAAGAAGAAAAGGTGTCTTTCTGGGGCGTACCAGTTACTTTTAAAATGTCCATAATACTGTATCCTACTTTAAACTAGTATGTGCAGGTCAGGGCCACAAATTTTATAGTTATCTTCGCATTTGAGTTTTTGAAATAAATTATATATGATAAGAAAGAAAACATAACAGAAAACTACAAAATGTATATATATTTCTCCCCTGTCTTATAGAGAGTTCATATCAATTCATAGGAAAATATGGAAAAAGAAAACAGAGTTGCTTAGCAAATTCACCAATCCATTTACAGAAAAATTTACAGATGTGTTGTAAACAAATGAAAATATAGACCATTTGAATTGCATGAGGAGGAACACTTAAGTACAGTGGATTTAATGATCACTTTGATGCTGATGGAAAATTCAGTCCTTGAAATGTTCAAATGTAGTTTATGAAAGTGCTGCTTTTTCTCCAAGCCTCAGTCATGTACGTATTTTTTTATTCAATCCTGCTCTTTTGGTGAGAGGTGAAGAGTGGGAACACTAACATTTATCTTAACAAAGTCCGTCCTTAACTAAATTTTGAGTGAGCAGAAAAGTGAGTAGGACTCCATGAGTATTATTTGCCTGTTCTCTGAAGAACAGGGTATCCTATATATGTCATTTTGGGAGACCGGCCAAAAAGAAGATGCCAGAACTCCGAACAGTCAGGGCTTTGCGAAAATACAATAAAATATAACAACAGGGCAAAAAAAAACACCCAGCGAGGAAAACAAAGTCCTGAACTTGTAGGTGATATAATCAGATCTTCAAAAACCCCAGTGTATTTAGTGCAGGAGTTATTCTTTGACTGCTGGAGCAACCCCAGTTAACTCTTCTGTTACACTCATCAATATTTATGGAGAGCTGCCAACGCACACAGTCTTATACAAAATACAGGACAAGATACAGTCTCTGTCTTGTCGTATCTTTCAAGAAAGAAAGAGATGGGAATTCTGGTATAAATTCCAGAATAAAGAGCAGGTGTTTACAATTTTAACTTCAGGAGAAGTAAACGCAGTCTTGTTTTTCTCCCTGGTTGCTTGACAGAATTATAATTGCAGTTCCCTTGATGATTATTTTTTAAATTTGTTTTTCAAAGTGAGGTTTTGCAACTCTGACAAGTTGATTTTTGTCAAAATTAGCATATCAGTTCCAATTCTTATTCTTTAATGTAAAATTATTTGTCCTTGTCTATTTTTTTACTTCACCCTTTAATCTTATTCAGCCTTTTCAAGCTTATGCATAATAATTCCTACCCAACATCTCAGCAATATATTTCTTGGTTAAAATATATGTCTTAAATTATTATAACAGGCTACAACCATATACAAAAGTTTCAATTTAAAATATCATGATGATTAATAAAGCCTTATAATTACACCTTATGTAATTAACGGTGTGCAAGTATGAACATGTTGCATGCTATTTCCAGAGCAGATTAATTTGATGCCAGTTGACGGAGGCTTCAAATCTAAGACCGGTTGAGTTATGACTGTGCTGCATCAGCATTTATTGATTTTAAGGTACAGTGTTAGCATTCACTTATCACTGCATATTTTTCCCCATTGTACATTAAAAGAGCTTGCCCTCATCTGTCACGATCTTATGCTGCATAAATCATGCAAAATGGTTACCTGTTTCTGTGATTTATTTCATTTTTATGTTAATTATACTGAAACATAGGATTGTTTAATAAAACTGTTGAGGCTAATCTATATCAGTCATCAATATTTCTTACGCATGTTACACGGTGGAATGTGTGATAAACCACAATATCCAGCATGTATGGAAGGGCATTTAAAGTGAATTTGGGTTTGGACTCACTCAGGGCTGAGACACATTTCAATTTCACAGAGACCAAACAAAACTTGGTATTTAGACAGTGGGTTTTTTATAAGTTAATGGTGTCTATTAATCATAATCGCTAGAAAAATAAAGCATCTCACCCCCAGTTTTCACAGTTTAGAAATGCAAGATACGGTTTAGCTTCTCAAAATTATTTTCTTAAGGCAACGCTGTCTTCCCAATAAAATGAGACAAATATTAGAAACTTCCCAGTCAAGGTAAGACTCTCAGTGGAAACTTGCATTCTTCCAGAGAGGGTTTATGTCTGGGGAAACGCAGAAGGATCAGGCTAGGACATATCTGACACTGAACCTTCAGAGTCTTCTACTCATGCTCTGCAAGAAGTCCTCAGGAAATCAAAGACGTTTTATGAAATGAAAGGCTAGGTCCCATGCAAATAGTCCTCTGGGCCACTGATGAAATGGTCTGGCATATTTACTGAGGGCATTTCTCAGGACACACAAGGAAAATTTTTGCCGGATCAGGGCTTTGCCTAATGCTTAGGAGATCCGAGGATTCCCTATTTCCCTTACAACATTGCCATTTTAAATTCAGCTAAGTCTAGATACTCTGGGTAAATTGAGGCATACAATGATAACTCAAAAGTAATACACAGATAATATGTAACTCTTTCTTAAGGATGAGCAACGCATTTTCAAAAATAAGATCTCATTTTTTTCTAGTCTGTTATTTCAAGAGCAAGAGCGACAAGCAAATGTATTTAGAGTTGTGGACATATGTTACTCTTAATGAAAAAGATCTCAGAATTGAACACCTCCTTATCTGCAACGTAACTAAAGAAAAATAATTTTATTATTACAGCAACTAAACTCTACGGTGTCATTTCCTAAAAATTCAAGTTGTTGAGGGTTTTAGTGTTTGAAAACAATTCTAATCCTGCAGCAGGGATTAAAGACCTGGTAGACATAAAAGGTACAGAATGTGTGTGATAATCTGAAGGTATTTCAGAGAATGTGCCATTGTTTAAAAAGTTTCCACAGAAAGTATTATCCTGGAAAGCAAGGGTTCATCAGATTTTGTACCAGCTTATTGAGAAACTTCAAGTTTTCAATTAAACCTCTTGCTATTCAGATCAAACAAGAAGGGTTTTTATAGCTAACTTCATGAGTCCTGCAGCACTTAAAATACTTATAAAAATAAGTGAATACATTTCATGAATTATTTGCAGCTTTCTTAATGAGATTTAAGTTGCCTTCTATTAAGCAAATCTGTAACTGCTTTTTTAACCACAACATAACTGGTAAGTATATTTATTATACTCAGAAGCCAATATAATTTAGTTTTATCAGTTTTTGTGTCTGATTTGATATCATTTTCAAAAGCATTCTTTTCTTGCATGTTTCTGCTGTTTAATACTCTACTTGTTATTTAATTTATTTATGACACAGAAAATAAGAACCATTGCAGACTCTGAGCACCATGGCAGTATAATAAAACACAGTCTGTGGTTATTAAATAGAAATAACAAAGAAACAGCAACAGATTATTTAAAAAACCAGCCATCCAGCTGAAAAGATAATAAAACTGTGACTCTTACCAACAGAAAAAAAAACCAACTACATAACCTAAGAAATCTTTTTCTTATTTTTTTTTTCTTTTCGGAAATGGCTTTACTTTTCCCTTTTCATAACATTCTAGGCTTTAAAATATTAACAACTGATGTTTGTTCATGTCTGAGCTCTAAGCAAAACAGTGAGGGAAATAACCAAGGAATAGGCATAAGTGTTTGATTTTTTGAGATTTAAAAAAAAAAAAAAAAAAGGAGTTAGTTGGCCTAAGGCTAGAATTTTCATTACATCAGTGAAAGAAAGAAAACAGAAGCCAGCGGAGGGGAGTTATAGAAACTGACTTTATATAAACAGTGAGAAAAATCTTTTTCCGTGGCCACCTACAACGTAGCTACTTTACCTTCGGTACAACTTTCCTTTTACCAGTGGCACAGCAGCCCCGTGCCCAGTCCTGCCGTTTCAGAACAGGTTACGATCCGGCCGAGGGCTTTGCCCCCCTCTCCGGATCAGGCTAACAGTTTGTCAAAGAGAGCAGAAACAGAAAATTCTTTTCACCTACCTAAATTGACAAAGCTCATGACCATGTCAGCATCATTCAGAAAGTTGGTGTCGTGCAGGCTGGCTAAGGGAGGATTCTGTGTGGCCAGGGGGGTCATGCGAGATAATTGTATTCTCCGCGAGTATCCGTTTGGAGAGGCAGGGTATCCTTTCCGTATCCCTCTGCTCTCCCCTGCCATTGATCCCTTTAGTGAGTACTCCAGCTCCTCAGTGTCCTCTTCATTTGTCATGGCATTATACAGGTCCAGCATGAAGAGGGGTGCAGAAGAAGCCTGCTTTCCTGGTGAAAATGGTCTGGGTCTGTGAGGTAAACCCAGGATAGAGAGAATCTCTCTCTGAATCTCCCTTCTCTCATGGTTCCGCAGCCTCCTGTAAATAAAACTCGAATGGACATGATTGTCTCCTAAACCTCCCTGTGCGTGACCCACCAGAACCCAGCAATTCCAGAGCAAGCCCACGAAAGCTTTGAGCGCAGTTAGGTTCATCTTTGAACAGAAAAAGAACACGGAAAAAAAAAATTAAAAAAAAAATCTTTTCTCCTACTTGTTCTGAGTTCCTACGAGGTCTGCTTTCCCAGTGGCTGAAAAACAAAATTTACCTATTCTTCATGTCAATGTCATCTCTAAACGTAACATCTTTGGTGATTTCTCTCCCCCCACCCTGTTTAAATATTATGGAATGTGTCAGGTTGCAGTTATTTCTAAGAAAGCTGAAATTCAGACTTCCAATTTTCCACTGTTGTTATCGTTTTTTCTGCATTTATGGAGCAGAAGACCAGTATTTTGTCAGCTGACCTAGGCATTCCTATATAAACCTTAGATAACCAGGTCTTTGGTGGGGAGCTGTATTAGCAAGAGCTGTTCTTCTGACACATTGTAGTTCCCAGAGTTATCGTCCCTCGTTATTCTGAGTTCTTCGTACACCTTGCGCTCTTCCCAAGATAAAATCCTGAGTCACAGATTTGTCTTGATGAGTACCTTGGTGGTGTAACACATATTTGTCCAGCAGCCTGGTGACAACTTTAACATCTTTGGAATCGCTGGAGTGTAAAGTAATTCTAAAGCATGTACTAATCAAATTACAGTGTTGCCATGAATTTACTCGCAAAAAAAACCCTTCTGTAAATCCATTCAACCCCTTGCAGCTTCTGAGCTGTTATTTCCAACTCTAGCAGGCACAAATATAACAGCTCTCTTCAAGAGAGATCTAAAGACTAATGTAAGCACAACCCTGCTGGGAAAGAAGAGGCTTCTCATTGTAATTTGAAACGGGTATAGCAAAAAAGTCCTTAACCCTTCTCTTGCCAGACAGAGCTTTAAACCTCTCCCCCTCACCCCCCACCCCCAGCTTCCCCCCAACTGACAGTAACATACCTAATTTTGGCTATCAGCTGGTTTGTTTTGGTTGTTTGTTTTTTTTTCCCCCAGAAGCTCGCAGAATCAATTTTAACTTTTAAGAACTTTAGGGTATATAGATAGCTAAAGGCACGGCGTAATGCGGAAGCTCTTGTGAGTCTCCTTATGAGTCTATGGGTTAGTAAACTTGAATAGGAAACTCTCATAACAGACTAAAATAGCATCTCATTAATTCAAGAAATGTTTAGATTTTAGGTAAGTTTGGCAAACAAAGGTGACCTTTTTAATAAACTCTGTAGGAAATTTTGTCGGTGAGGCTTGATTCACTCTTTTCTAAGAATGTCGGGAATGCAATCTGAATGAAAACAAATTTATTCAGCAAGCGAGATTTCAAGTAGTGCAGAGCCAATGGTGTAATTATGGTTATAGTCACAACTTTCATAAACTGTAATTTGCAATGATAATTTATTCAAAGTACATTTTGACTCATAAATCGCCATACTGAATTTCCCAGTAAATATCAAAAGCTAAGATTTAATTCCACAGCCTATTATTAACTGGAGAAAGAAACAGCTTACCTGAAAAAATAAGACATATTAAGTAGATTTTAAAGCTGCTGCCCATGAAGTTAGGGTTCGGCTGAGAATTTTATGACAGTCAGCAACTGGTGTTTTCCTCTCACTGAAACAAAATCACTGTGTTAAATTTCATATTGCTCAGGCTATTGGTGGTCATTTCCCCACTCCTATAATTTGCCTTCCATCTTGAGGAGACTTTTCTTTGATGAAGGGGAGAAAATAAGGACAAAAAAATGTTAATACATGGCATTGAGGAAAAAAAGAAGCCATATAAAAAGCATCCCCTCAGGTTTTCTCTCTATATGACTAGCACCCACTCAGCAAATCACACAGCTCTTGAGTAAACTTGGGAGTGCGACAGCAAGTATAGTCACACCCTAAGAAGCCAGGAACAATTTATCTAGTATATTAAGCACAAATGAGCTTTTCTCATATATCATGACTCCTAGTCGATATTTCAGCCATCATCAAAATATAGCTGATTATCTCCCATTAATCAGCCCACATAATAGACAATGCTTCTCCCAAGGAAGGATTTATCTCACACTGGACCTGCTGAATTAACACTAAAATTAATTATGAAGCTATTTAGCAAAAGTCCTGCTCTCAGCAGAAGAGCAGCCAGAATCAGAATATGCTTTCTTTCCTCATTGAGATTTTCCCTCAAAATCCATTTGTTATAAGAAAAGTATTATTTCCTGGTTTTGTTTTGCTTTCGCTTGTCCTGCTCAGACAGTTGCAACGACACATGAGACTTCACCATACATATGTCTTTTTTGAATTTGGCCATCCCATATCCTGCAACAAAGTTTATTTCTCTTTTCCAGCAATATATTTCCTTTTTTTCCCTAAGCATTCATAAAAGCCAGTGGATTGATTGCTCAGAGGATTTAAGTCCTCAGTCCATCAGTACGTCCAGCAACAGAAACTTCCTATATTATCCCACTAGAGCATCTGGAGTCTTTTCCCACTTAAAAAGGCAAAAATGCCCTCAAGTTTGAGGATGCTTTTATGATGTAAACATTTTTCCAGACTGAAACTGAGTAAGAAAACACATAAACTAGCAATCAAATGTTTGACGAAAACAGCCCATGTAATTTTCTGGCCGACCCACAACCAAACATGTAACTTAAATACAAAGGGTTTATTTTACATTAACCGACTCTACACTGAGGCACCAAACATCCTTGACTAGAACATGAAAATAAAAATAAAAATAAGTTTTACTAATATAAACACAATGTCCTTTTGTAATAAACCTGTGTCCCATAAACAATCATTGTTAACATGGATCTCACATACATGGGAGATAAAGCCAGCTCTAAAAATGAAAACCTTTGTTAATGAAAGGAATCTCTAACAGCTGATAGGTCCCTTTTCATATTTTCAATATGAATCAATTTACTTCTACAGAAAAAAATAGCACATACAATTTCAACATGTCAAGATATTTTATTTTATAATATATAAAAATATATTGGCCCAGATATCTAGATGTAGTTTAGGTTAGGGTTCAGTTTCAAAGTCACCTTAGATCTTGGTTTCAAGTTTTACACCAAAAATTCATTTGCATAATATTGAAGCTTAAAAGGGATGCCGTGTTCATGTCATTTTTAGATGTGCTCAAATCTAAATAACAGTTGAGGTCAGTGTAAAGTATTGACCCAAAATCAAAGGGATTTGAAGATGATGCCCTAGAGATTCTGGTTTTACCCTGCATCAAAAACTAAAATTTTGAAATATAAAGCCTATGCACACATAGAACTTCTTTCTTCCCCAGAGGCTCAACCTGCAAGAAATATAATAAATTATGTGATCAGTCCTTACCCAATTCTTTAAAAAAAGAAAACAAACAAAAAAGGAAAGCTAAAATGACTCCAGAAGTGAGCTCCCATCAGGGATAGATATCAGACAGACGAGGATGCAACCAGTGGAGCACCTGGAGAGCAGGGTTCCAGAAGCAGAAGAGCACTAGAGCACCGCCCAGGCATCCCTGGCAGTGCAAGGTGAGCAGCAGTTGCATGAATTTCTTCAACTATGTGGCACATGTGTACATGATGAGTGAATTCAGAGCTCATTATGTTGTAGCAACCTAAACAATGTCAGAGCAAATATCGTAAGGGAAGTAATGAAACCTGGGAATCCAGATCACGCCAGTCCCGGATTCCAATGGATCACTATGCTTCAACAGTGGAACAAACCAGACAAATATCCAGCAGATCACTGCAGTCATCGAAGGTGGGATTGTTTTTATAAGCAGTGTCCACTACCCAAAACCGAAGTGGGTGGATGGCTGCCGAATGCAGATCCCACTGGTTTCTCAATATCGCATCAACTGAGGGCGATTTCCCACAGCAGTGGCTCTCTGTGGCTGGCTGACACATGAAAAATAGACTAAAATGCAGACCCTCTCCAAGATACTTGCAGTCTAAATCTGAAAGTTATGCACTCAGGCTGAGTGATTCTGCTGGCTATTTCCCTCTTAATGACCAGCTAAATTTGGCATTCAGAGCAATATTATGCACAAACAGATGATCGAGCATTAAAAATGTGTAAGTCTCTCCTTGTTATCACTCTGCAAGGCTATTTCTGTAAAACGTACATGGAGAAAGGCTTTTATGAAATGGTTTGCTGGAAGCAGGAGACTCATTCAAGGTTAAAATTAAAGATTCAATGGCAAAAAGAAAGCGAGTCTTCTGGACTCTTCCTGGGCCATGAATGTTACACAGACACCATGGTTAGGCACACCTGGTTTATTCTACCCCTATCTAAGTTGGATTTCCAGTGGTATGGACTGCCTGAGGTGTACACGTGAGCCTTTGCACGTAAGTATGCGTGTGTTCACGTGTTCCGAATGTCCAAACAACAAAACATGTATGGCATCTTTCACTTAAGGTTTGTGTTTGGGTTTTTTTTTTAAATTATTATTATTTTATTGAGTTGCGTGTCGTATGAAAGTTGGGTTCTTACCCTGCAAACATATGAAAGAAACACAAACATATTCTTCTGTATCGACAAAACACACACCTCCTACTGCAAAGGGAATTCCACTTGTAACGGACACAGCGTGAAAACTGGTAGAATTAGCTGCAGAATTTGGCAGTTGAGACATAAATTGAGTATGATGTTTGTAAATGTTTGCATACCTATATAAACCCCTTTTATTCACAAAGTCTCATAGCTAATTGATAGACAGAAATCATTTCAGATGCGGAAACACTGCCATTTGTGGTACAGAATAGTTGTTCAACGTATTACTTTAGCCAACCTCATATCAGGGCAGAGAGACGGCCGTCCTGAACCACAAAGATAGCTGTTCTCCTCAGCTACAGGGGAATTTTAGGATAACCAACCAACATCTATACTCTTCACACTTATTCCTGGGGATCGTTAAACATTATATAGAGTACTTCTATTTTATGCTGCAGGCAGAGGAATGCGTTGCAAAATAATACTTGCTATGTAGAAATGTTCAATACTTAGATTATAGTGCAATTTATTCAGTTACCAATCAGTTTCCTGTAGCAAAAGAGTTTTTCATCCAGGATTTCAAAAGCTCAGGCAAAATCACAAATCAGCCTAGGAGGTAAGTCATCAAGCATTTTATAGATGGCATTTAATAGAACACTTTGTTTAAAATTTACAGAAAGACCTCCAGCTTTAAGTATAATCATCTGTGAAGTTTGTTCTATTCATAGCACAGGCACAATGTTGTAAAGCTATCAGCACAGAGTAGTCCGTAGCATTAAAAATATACTATTCTCTAACATTAAGAAAATGGAGAAAAATCATTTTGTAATCCACCTAAAGCCTTTTTTTTTAACTTTCTGTGTTCAAGGATCGGAAAAAAAAAGAAAAACTTGTTTCACACATAGTCTTCAGAATATGTGAACCGCAAAATATACGGTTAATAATATGATCCAACATCAGAGTGCTGTCATTTGCATAATTTACAAACCCAAAGAGCTCCCAGAAATCCCCTTTGGTTTACAATAAGCCTCTAATTAGTTAAAAAAAAAAAAGAAAAAAAAAGAAAGAAAGAAAGAAAGAAAGAAAGAAAGAAAGAAAGAAAGAAAGAAAGAAAGAAAGAAAGAAAGAAAGAAAGAAAGAAAGGAAGGAAGGAAGGAAGGAAAAGGAACTGCACTGAGGCAAATACAAAAACACTTGGACAAGAGCTACTTTTGTTAAGTAGCAAAACACTTTTAAAGAAGATTATTCTTGGCTCAGCCTGTAGAAGGGTTTTATTGTGCCCCAGCTGCAGACTGGTACCTGCTAGTCTCATTGTTCTCTGGCTGCAGCACGGCCATAAACATTTTGTGGTGTTCTGGGGCTGGCCCCAGTGCTTTTTCAGGGAAACTCTTCTGCCTCTTGCTGGCTGTCTTTCTGTTTTCAGCTACAGCTACGTATAGAAATTCATTCCTAAACGGATGCCTTCTAGGTAGCTGTATTGCACTATTGTTCATGTCGTGAAATACTGTACCTATCTAAATGTAGGATTTATTCCTTCCCTTGAGCATTTTGCTACTAAATTCTATAGCCGTGGCTTTAGCACCTCTACTGGCAATCGGATGATGCAGCAGTCTCTCAAGCTCTGTATATTAGTTTTGGTGGTTTTATACCTTTTTCTCGTGCTTTGTTTTATACATATTCTCTCTTTCTTTCCTATACTTCCTATCCTAGTCTACCACTTGGATATGGTGCCTCCCATACCACAAGGACTTTCAGCTTTTCAAACTTTAAACCCTTTTCCCCCGCCACCTCGATTTTCATATCTCTCCTTTCCCTCCCCACGTATCTGTAGACAGATGTTATTTTCTTCTTTTAAAATGACTTCCTTTGTTTAGCAATGTTTCCTCTTTTGTAAGAGATCAGCTGGCCTCTCGGGCAGTGCAAGAGGAGCTGCTGCTCCAGGACTTCCATCCAATTAAGCGAGCGCTACCATGAATCACAGGCTCCTGGAGAGACCCGCCGGCTCTTGCCGTTGAGGGAGGATTGCGAAAGGAAAAGATGTACTCGGGACCATCGCTAGGGACCAGGGGCACCCTAAAATCTTTGGGGTGTGCCGACTGACCTTTCTACACGGACCTTTTCCAGGCTTGGTGATCCCTCGTGGAGGCAGCCCAGAGCCAGCTGAGGAGCTGGCAGCAGCCCAGCTACAAAATGCTGTAAGAAATTCACCACAACGGCTTTTTTCAGGAAAACAGGGAGGGTCAGAGTCACCTAAGAAGCAGCCCTACGATACCAGGGATTTTGCAAATCGTGCAGTTGATATTAGCAAACGGCGCTGGGCTGGCACAGTTTCTACGCTAGCTGCCAGAAAATATGTTATTTGTATTCTGCGTGTTTGCAGTGAATTACCACCGTAAGAAACCAAAACAAGGTATCAACCAAGCTGCACTGGGACAGGCAAGTTTGTCAACACATCACGGGAACCATTTAAACTCTCCAGGGCTGGGTTTATTAAGTTAGCCAACGTGCAGTAGCAGTGTGATGGCAATGGCCATAACGCAAGTCAAGAGAAGCCTTTAAAAGAAAATATTGGTTTCTTGACTTTCTCTCATTAGACCATAGTCCCTTCTAGCATGTAATGCCTTTATCTTGCAAAATGATTACAATTGGCCACGGCTGATGAAATTTGTTTAATCAACAATGGATAATCATTGCCAAAGTTTACTACAAGAGTCTGTTCAAGCCAGAATTTCTTAAGCTGGCAAAGCAAAGGAATAAAGTGAAAAGCCATTTTATGCTACTGGGCTAGAAAACCCAGTTGTTTCCCTCAGAGCTTTGTTATAGTGGTTGAGAAAACCTGAAATATTGGAGAAGGTATAGACCTACTTTGCACTAAAATCTGTACGTTGAAGTTGAAAGATCTCTTTAGCTGCTAAACTTTCATGTTAGTTGCCAGAAGCCTTAAAACGGGATCTGCATGATGTTAAATAGAGTAATCCATGTCCCTCGTGAGCCAGGCTTAGGCAAGAGGAGCATGGTTTACATCGCAACCTTTGCCTCCAAAACTGCACTGAATATGACAGAGACGCACCAGCCAACAGTCCTTCATTCCTGCTTCTTTAGCTTCACTACCTTCAGTGCTCTTTCTTTAGCATTCAGACCTTTAATTTGGGACAAATGGTATTTCCTGGAGGAATTCTAGTTAAGCCGTGTAAATTATAAGATAGTTACAGACACAGACTGGGACCGCAGAACAGCCTTTTCCTTTGGGAAGTGGATTCACAACGATATTGTCACAGGTTTTACTATTTGTTGCTCGGTGCTCCTCATCAAAAAATATATCTGCCTCTAGAAACTCAGCGTTAGATCATAAGAATAAACTGGATTTTTTTTTTTTTCTTTCATAGATTAGATTACGATGATACATGGGGAACTTCTTTAGCTTACTCAGTCGTTATACCGACAGCGCTTGGCAGGTAGAGCTCACTTCCCAAGCACACAGGTGTACCCCCTCTCATGGTGATTCCTCAGAGCAGATGCCCAATATTTTCTGTGCTCGTTTTTCCTCTTTGTCACCCTTTGGTAATAAAATATGCACTGGGACAAAGTAATGAGAGTTTTCTGTGACTTTCAGGCAGATCTTTTCCTTATCCTCCTGTATCGTGAGAAGCAGCAGAGGAGATGGGCTGCTGGGAAAGCTTCAGTCTCAGCCTTGCTGTCCACCCGAGACCTTAGAGATGCTGTTCCCTCTGGCTCTGGCCACATCTTCCTCTGGCATGAGAAGGGGACTGGAAAGCTGAGGTCAGTCTCATGGCAGAAACATCTTGCAATGATTTATTCTGAAGCCCAAAGTTAACCAAAATTTCTATTTGTTCTTATTTCTTCATTGTAATTCAAAGTTAATCATTCTTCACTCTTTCTGTAAGGAATCATGAAGTTTGTTTTCCTGCATTTATGGACCTTCAAAGATCCTCTTGATGCATAAGAAAAAAGAAAATATGTTTATACTACAGGATGGCCAGAAAGCTTCAAAACCATAAAACTTCTGGCTTGTTTAGTGCTCTCCTAAAAAACATAAAGATGACCAAACAGATTATTTGTATATATAAAAAAAAAGCAGCAAAACTTTTCAGTCTAAGAATTTCTTTGCCAAGATTCAATCTAAAATTATTTTTTACGGCTACATTATAAATTGCTCAAAAATGGGGTTTATAATGGAAATGGTGACAGATTTAACTATGGCGGCACTAGCAGGCGCCAGCATAATTACAGTCTTCTCAAGACATAACTTATTACAGGCTATGCAGCAGAGCCAGTATTTTGTATTTTAATTAAGAAACCTGGATTTTGTTTGTAATAATTGACTGTTATGCCGCCCCTCTTGCCAGGACACCCTTGTAAAAGAGACTCTTGCCTCTAGTAGTCTTTCTTGGTTAAATATTTTAAATAAATTTTATATTGTTGACTGGAAGATTGCATGCATTTTATAGGTCATTATTAACTGTCTTTTGGTGACTTCAGTTGTTCTACATTTTTTAATGGAGATTTTTGTTCCTCTCATCTGTGACCAGGAGGGTTTACGGTTTAGGTCTTTGAGAAGTATAATACTACACTGTCGGCGTTATCTGCCTTAATCTGTGCCACGCTGGCTTTCCATAAGAAAGGATGTTATTTGGCTATGCTCTCCTAATGCCCTAGGCAGGTCCTACAGACCCTTACCCGGTGACACCAAAACGCATGGACCTTCCCTATGCTGCCCTGACAAGGGCATCACCGCAGCTCCCACCCTACAGCATCCCTCCCGAGACACTACAGAGAATTTCAGTTCCTGGACACCGAGACATATTTATCACTTGCACGTAAGGTCCTTTTTAACATGTTGCTGCAGTAAAAAACACATCAGCAGGGTGATGCCACGCGGGGTGCTGCACCTCCCAGCACCCGCAGTCCTCATGGGCACTGCGGGCCATGCTCCCCTCACCCACCGTGCCCTCATCCTTTCCCTCCTCAGCAGCTGCTGCTACAAACGTCCTCCATCAGTTTTCGGGCTCTGCTTTTGTTTGTTGGTTTCTTTCCAGCTGTTCTGCCTGTTGCTGCGTGTCCTCCTGTAGCCAACAGCACCAAACAGCATCAGCTCTTTACATGTACGGTCCACAAGCGATGGGTATCTAATTTTGACAGGAAAACTGCAGTAGGAATTAGGTGTTCAGAGAAGGACCTTGATACACACAGAACTAAGTAGGTCACAGGAGCACATGTGTAATCTAACATGCTGTAATAGGAGTACCACACAGGCACATACACAAATGAGATTGATAGAAACATTTCGCATTTTTAAGTGAAAAACAAAATATGAATTGAAGCAGTCCAGGACTAAAAGAATATGTTTCTAAAATTATTCTTTTTTTTCTTTTTTTTCCTATGCCTGACTGGCACTGGGTACAGCAAAGACTCAGCTGAAAGCGTTGCTCACAACCCCTTTCTTTCTCTCTGCTTGGCCTCAGAACGTTGCTGTTCTAACAAATGCTATTCAGTCATTTTCCCCCAGGACTATCTACCAACCAGAGAGATTATCAAAGTTAATTATGTCACTTCCTTTCTTTTCTCCAACATATTCGCAGGCTAAGAAAAGAGATAAAGGAGTCAGCCTTACCAGCAGATCTCTCCCTGCTTCCTCCTCCAGAAGTTTGCCTCCTGCCAAGAGGACCTTCAATAAGTCTTTGCTTACTTCGGATCTTCCAAGTGAAGCCCAGGGAAAAGAGCACAGGAGATAATTTACCACTACACAGTTTGGGAAAAAACAAAAACAAAAACAACAACAACAAAAAATGACCCACAAAACACCAAACCCAAAACCAAAGAAAATAATGCATTGTCTTGTGATTTTTCTTTTGGGTCCTGAAAGAGCTATCAGTATTACATTACCAAGGAGTTATAATTATGGCCAAACAGCTGAATGAAAATGGAAATACAGTATTTGTTATTATTTTGTGTCCTTGGAGAACAAATGCAAAGTGAAGAGAAATTTAAGGGAGAAATACACGGCAAGAGAACTCATAGAAAATGCACAGAAATTATATCACACACCTCTCAAATATCTGTATTTGAAGTTTCAAATATCTCAAATATCACTCTTCGCCAGCTATTTATTAGGTGGCATTGATTTCAACTGTGTGAGGAAAAAAGGCTGGAAAATATGCTTCAGTGATAATACTCAGGCAGAAAAACTGGTGAACAAGCAATAACGTATGGGATGACTGGAAAGACTGGAGTCTGAGCCCAGGATGCCCACATCTAACCAAGGTCCAGTAAGGTCCCTAGGAATAGCAAAATCCAACTGATGTGGCGGATCGTTTTCTGGATGCTGATTTGCACTCTGTTCTTAATCATGAGAAGCAGGGGAGCTTTTAAGGTGCGTTTTCAAGCATGTTTCAATCAGCTGATGCTGAAGTGAGGGAAGGTGCACCCTCAGCTGGGTTGTCCAGGGGGAGAAGGACCCAGCGCCACCCAGCAGGATAGTGGAGGTGAGAGCAAGGAAGCAGTGGGGGGGCGGGGATTTAGAAAAAAAAAAAAGTAGATTTGAGGGCTGAAAATGAAGAATCCTTGCATTTAGTGCTACTGCAGGTTCTGCTCCATATCTTTTTTTCTCTGCTTGGCTATATGCTAAAACACCTCTTTTTCTGATCCTCCAAATATGGCTCAAGCAATATTTCATCACGCAGGAAATGAGAGGGACCAACAAACAGACTCTCTGTGACAAAGAAAGAGAACACCAACCCCATCATCTGACTTCTTTATCCAAACTGACTAGACTGATTGCCTTGACATCATGTTTATCAATTCCATATGTTTTTTGGGGGGGAGGCAGTGTTGGGGCCTTTTTCTAATTCCCAGAAAAGGATGACTACAAAGGTGAAAGCAGAAACCGGTAGAGTCCACCTCTTAGGAGTATGTGTTTGACTGTAGCACTTTATTTTGTGCTATAGAAGGCGAGTTAATAAGGAATTTTAAAACAGCAAAAAATGTGAAAAGATGTATTTCAGAAATAATATTTAAAAAAAGGTGTGACAGAAAAAGTAAATAAAAGAGGATAAATGTGTCTTCTATGGTTAGGAGGACAGCTACAGACACAGAAGTCCTTCGAAACCAAGACCTCTTCCTCTTGAAGCGTCTGGTAATGTGAACGTGAGTGATTGTCAAGATTAGAGCTATTCAAGAATAAAAGAGAGAGAGATAACCAAAATACTATGGGGACTGATTGCAATGAACCAGAATTAAGTATCAGTCTCACAAGAGTGATAGGCAAATAGGAAACTAATGAAATGAAATCTCTGCCACCACAAATCAATGACAGAAAAAAATATCACAAGTAGAATAAAAGATTAAGAGTTTCTATTGGAAATAAAATACTATTTTTACAGGATTTGTCAAAATAGAACTTCTTATGCAAAATGTACGAGAGCTAGGAACAAAATCTTCATTTTATTTACCTGACAGGAAACCTCTTCTGTCTCATGTCATTGTGTAAGCAGAAGGGTCATTAAATCTGAGAGCTCAACAGGAGCTGAGCAACAGGATTATGTGGTATCATTAGCTATTGTCAATCTGCGTGCAGGTTCTGCAGTCCTCCTCCATTAGCTCTCCGAATGAAGTGTGGAGCATGACTGCTTCTCAGCTGGAGTCATTCTGGTGACTTCTGTCATAACACTGGAATGATAGGAAATGTTGGCCAAATCATGCAGGCTTTAGTCAGGCAGTGCACCTAATTAAGTCAGTGGGAGATTTTCCCTTCATGCAAACTGTGGAAATTGGCCTGCTTGCTTTATTCACTCGCAGATCATTTTTCCTATCTCTCTCTTTTTTTTGTTGGGTTTTTTTTTTTTGTTTTGTTTTGGGGTTTTTTTGTTGGGGCAGCACTGGATGGTGGCTGGAACACTGGCTGGATGTTTCATGTGATAACAATCCGGCCCACCACGTACCAGCTCCGTCCAGCCTGGGGATGGAGTCAGATTTGAAGGTGTGGGTTACGGCACGCAAACAAACCCACTCCGGCTAGCAGTAAAATGCACTTCTGGCCCCAATCCAGCAGAGCACTTAATCACACGCTTATCACTTAAAAGGGTGACTCAAATACTTCAAATGATGAGCACGCTTTCATGCCTCGTTGCATCACACCCAGAATGTTTGCACCATTAGCCCGGATTAATATTAACCAGAGGCTGAAAGAGAGGAGATGGGAGAGGGAGGTTTAGAGAGAAGCGACATTCCAAACACCGCAACGCACAACGCCGATGTTTTGATCCTGCTGATGCTTTTCCAAGGGTTTGCACAACCACCTGCTTAACACGTGAGATCTCTGATTAGAAACTTAAGTCTCTGATCTTCAGAAGGACTAATTTTTTTAAAAAATAACCCTGTTTTTAACTCATCTCAAACCACCCCGCTTGCATCTTAATTAGCGCCATCAGTATTTTAGCTTCCTGGGCTGCATAATGAGAATGTCCTGAGGTCTTTCTTTCCTTTTTCTAAAACTATTTCACTGGCTTGCTGAGGATGACACAGTACCCAAAAAATCAGAACCTCTTGCAGTTGCGTGTGGCAGCCCTGTGTACTGCGTGTGGGTAATGACCAGGAGAGGTTACCCACAGCCCTCCTGGTGGGACTCCGGTCGGGCACAGGTTCCTTTTTGTAGCCACAATCACCTTTTGCCTTCTGAACCACAGGCATGCCCTATTTTTACACATCGACCTGCTTCTAATGAAATTATACTGGGAGTCTGAGGAAGATTGGTATGATAAAGTAGTAAAGAAATGAGTGTTTTGTATGGATGATATAAAATAAGTTGATTTTTTTCGTTACTGTGTTGTTTGATAAAAGGTAATAAAAGGAATGTATCAAACCAGGTAACTTCAGGCATTAAGAATCAAAAGACGGTGGCTACAGACAGTTCCAGTTGCACAAATGTATACACAAACAAGAAATAATGATAAATACCTGGACAATTACTTCAAATGGGAGAGAATCAGAAGTCTGAGAAAAGAAAAAGTATGAGATCAAAAAAGGAGGAGGGTCTCCAAGGGCTGCTAAATGAGAGATGATGGTGTGGAGAACGTTCTTTGTTGTAACTCAAGAAAATACAGGGGAAGTCTGACCGTGTAAATAATTGTTCAGTGTAAGTTTGTGAGGGAAAACAAAAAATCACTCTGTAAATCTGTCATCTTTAGGTTACAAACCAATATTCTTTCTACACGGGTAAAAGCAATGCCACCCCACCCATCCACGATCTTAATTAACTCAGTAAACGGGAATTGAAGAAACAGTACTTGGCTTTTACATGACATTTGTAGTTGTGAATGAAGTTTGTACATACACCATAATTTACAGTTCTTATTTCACTTCCCATATACAGCAACATGAAATCTTGCTGCTTTATTTACATTGTTACTAGCTAAATAAAACAGTCTACACACATCACTTACATCTCCTCTTATTTTTCATGGAGGTTGCTTAAACAACTGGAAACTGATCTCCTATTTTTCCTCTTCACTTCACCATTCCAGTGCCTGATTTGGTTTGACAGAAACAACTCAGTTCCCTGTTGGTGACTATTAGGGAGCTTTGTAGGGCAGACAGCAATGTCCACTGCTCCATCACCTGGAGGAAATGTGATTTCTGCCACTGGACCACCAACTGTCTGGAGGTGGCCTGGGGTCATATCCACCCTGCCTAATGGCAAGCATTGCACAAGGCTCCAAGTTATGATCATCGGAAGGTTAGGCTTTTCACAGTCAAAGAGAGAAATGGGTCCAGCCAGGGCACATTTCATGCCTTGGGCATCCTCACCTTTCTCAGGGAGTTACAAGCCACTAGGATCCTGTGCTCTGTAATTCTCCTAAAAGGACAACACTGGTCCCCAAACATGCTTCAGCTTTTCTGTTAATAAAGGAGGTAGGTGGGTGAAGGACTATACAAAGTGCATAGATTTCCATCACGTGATTCTTCCACAGATACATAGAAAAAGGCACTAATGAAATATGCCATGTCAACAATCCGCAGTAGCAGAAAGCATCCACTTGTCAGGCTTTATTCAATACATCTAAAGGTCATTTTCAACACATCTGTGCCATTTATTGCAGACAGTACAAGCATCTATGTATATGCAATGCATCCCTTTTAGTTAAAATAGCTGTGGGACACTTACACACTGGATATGTCAAGAAGACAGGATAACACTGAAAATTAACAATCTCTCATAAAAATCACTGACATTTTGATGAAATTCATTGAAAAAACTATTTACTAAACATCTCAGTGAATTATTAAACCAAATAAATTAAATACCTAAAATCTATAAATAATGAATTTTAAATCTGTCAGAGTAAGGGTTAAATATACTATATGATAAATATTATTCAGCCCCACTAATAAATTTTCTTAAACAGTCTTAATCCTGCTTGCTGGTTTATGCTAGAGTAATATATGGCAAGCACTGGGCTTTCCCTTAGAGCTTGGTTTTGTATAATAACAGAACTCACCTTTTTGGAGAAACACAGATTTACTATCAAGGAGACAGCTATATGACAATCTTGATAGAGAAGCTGGTCGTACTGTGGGCAAATTTAATAAAGAAATAAATCAAACATTAAAATAATTCTCTGAGGAAACTTACTTCATTTAAGGGGAGAAATAAAGGTTCACTAGTAACCATAGTGAGTTCATATTATTGCCATTGTTTTTATAAGTTGTTGCCATGACTTTTTTGACTTTTGGGCTAGATTGGACTTAAAACACAACAGATGGCTACAATTATGTGTCTGTAACTTTTTTTTTAGAATAACTAAACAGAGCACAATAAAATAAACAGGCTTATATTCCAAAGAGACTCTCACAGTTTAAGAGAGCTATACATGGTTATTAAAAAAAAAACCCAAACTCTCTAGACTCTCTATACAATAGGAATAAAACATACATGAGAAATTAGTTTCACAAATCTGCTGTATTCAGTAAGCCCATGATTCATTCCTATAATTTAATTTCTTCAATTAGTAATTTCAGAAGCACTGAATAAAATGAAATCATATTATGATTTTGTGATTATTTGGGGTCCAAGTGTGCATTGCTTTCAACAGCACAGCTTCCACTGGATTTTTTATCAACAAGAATTGCTAGCTTGAGCTCTTTTGGGGAGTTTTTAAATGAGTACAGCTTAATTGTAACATTTAATCGTAATATTTATTATCTAGGATGAGAGTTGAAGACGACTTTGGATCAGCTACTTTTTAGAAAAAGAAATGCATTTAATTACCTCATGGTACTTCAATTTGTGTATCAGTGGAGTTTGTAAAGGACAAAAAAGAAAGTTTAATAAGGAGAAGGGAAAAGGCAAGGAAACAAAGAGAGTACTGGCTAAACAAGGTCCCACTAAATCAACAAATCAGTGCAAGGTGAACATCGTTATGTTTTTAAGGCTGTGTTATGTAACAGAGATTACTTTAACCCAAGGTTCTTTGAAGAACATAAATGGCCACAACTACTGCACAAAATAGGGTATATCTGACATGGAAGATCAGCTTAAACTTCGAACTGTCTGGAATGGCTTTTTTGCTATTTTATTTTTAAACAAAGCTGTTTATTTTTTCTCTACAACTTCTCAAGCTCTTAAGGCACTTACAAGAATATATTTTAGATACATGCATAGGCTACTTAAGACTTGCATATTATTGGCAGCGTCTCCATCATGCTCCACCTGGGTAGATTGGAGGACAAAACACCCGTGGCATGGGAATGAGCCTTTCTGCTCCTGCCACACCCCAGGCTGCTCAATCCAACCCGTACAGCACAAACCCTCTCTTCAGTTGTCCATCTATGACCGAGGCAGAAACTGTTTTTTTCAGAAATCACTGTAATCCGCTCAGTGACAACATGACCATACCTGCAAGTCTGACTGTCCAGCTGAAGTTTGGCAATCAAAAGTCAACAACTTTTCCCTCATCAGCAACTTCACGGCCTGTGGATCCTGTGGACACGTGCAGGGTAGCAGGAACTTGGACAGATCAGTTTGAAACACCTATGCTGTGTGCATGTAATCTTCTATCCCTCTTATGGAAAGCTGCCAAAACTTGCCAAAGAATAGTCCTGTGAGGTCTTGACCCCCAGCGGTGCAACGTCTTCACTTCTGCATGTTTGTGGAACTCTATCCTTACCTCTGAGCACAATTAGCACATTTCCAAATAAGCTTCAAATGGACCACCCTGGAGTTTTTTTGACACGATGATGGCAGCACAGTGAAGAAACAAGCCTGTTTATAGTAAAACACCTCCTTACCTCAAATGATAAGAGAGCAGTATCTTGAGTTTGGTCCTGCTGACTCAACAGTTCTGATTGATCTTCTCATCCTGTGTTTCTCATCCCTGCTGTACACAGCTTCCATGCTTTCATTGCTTTGAAAAGTGAAATTTTACACTACTTATCAAGAGCAAAGAGAGTTTTTAAAGTAAAAAATTATCTAAGCTGTGAAAGCAAAGGTGACAAGCATGAGAAACTTGGAAAGCATAATAAAAGCATGATAAATCACAAGACAAAAGCAAGATGTCCAGTTCAGCAAAGCCCTCCAGCATACGCTAACCTTTAAACACATGCTGAAATTCACTGAGGCCAATTTCTCTTAAGTACTTTATTGGATCCAGGATAAGTTGTAAAATACAGTAAGTAACAAAAAAGTCCAACGGACCTGTCATATTTTCCAAGATTTATTTATATGCATTTACTAAAATTCTGTGTACAAAACAAGGTAATTTTGCCTTCATGGTGTCCACAACTTTCAGTTTATTACGATATCAAGCTCACATTTACTATAGTGCTTTAATATTAGTTCAGAGCAAAATTCCTGGTAAATCTAAACATAGGCAGTTTACTCAGTCTGGCTATATATGTATTCAAAAATGCCAAGGAAAATTGGAAAAACAAGTTTGCTGTATCACTGACACATGTTTCAGAAGTGTCGTGGAAAACTACAGAGGGTGAGAGAAGATAGTACTAGTTAAGGCTGGTTAGACCAAAACTGAGACGGACACTGATTAAGTTTAATCACCAATAAACACCGGAATTTATAATTTGACTGACCTGTTGTGAGCATGGTTCACAGAAAGCCTTCACAGGCTTTACTGAAAGATATTCACATACACTGTACAGAGTCATTTTCTGTATTCGGTATTCCTTGAATTATGAAGAGGTATAGCTTTTGCTTAGTTTGGTTCATTTTAAGTTTAATATTAATTTCTAATGTATAGGACATGCTTTGTTTCTTACTTCAGTAGTTCCTTTCAATTCTAGCTAGCTAAGTGTTTCCTAAGAATCTTTTTAAGCGGTTGAGGACTACACGAAAAAACACCGAGGACGCCACATGAAAAGGAAAACCCTACTCCAGTCCCTTCAAACCAAATTCCATCAGCTTCTGTTGAAAACATGAACTCACCACTTTCTTTACAAGAGTAAAGCTGACACTCATGAACCCAAGCACTCTCCACAAGTTTGATTTTATAAGATCTGATGAAGGATGAAACAGTGAGGTCTTAGATTTGTTTAATAGGTGAAGAGATACAACCACACCAAAGTGTAAATGGGAATTGCCGGATTGGTGCAAAGAGTTTGAGTTCAGTCTTGCAGCACTATTTATACGAGTCCTCTCTCTCTCCTACAAGAAAACTGATGGGGGAGTTTTCTACAACTTGCTCAAACACTTCATGGAAAGGAGATTAGTTTGGCTTTAATTTAACCAACTAAATTGAGTGTTATTACTGGAAACAGCTCTAAGCTTTTCAATTCCCCTAATGAGGTCCAAACTTCTATGGATGCTATCACCTGAGACTACTGTAATATTTTATTTGGATTTAAATCTTTAACTTGGCAGCACTGCTGTGTCTCCGTGGACACCTCTCATTTTAGTTTTATATTCTCCCAGGTGGTTGATTACTTATCCCCGTAACAGGATTCCTTTTCATATCGAGGAAGCTCTGACCTTCATTCCAGCACCATACTGAATTTTTAGCAGACATGGGATGTTGTTTTTGTTTGTTTTATTTTCTTATCAAGACCAAACAATTCATTATATTGGCTTTATTTGACAAATTTTTTAAGGCACCTTAATTTGCCAAGCTTCTTTGATTCTTAATGTCATTTGGAACTAATCTCTTCTGCTAACATGAAAGCAAACTAAGAGCCAAGATTTTTATGGGAGACAGGAAACGTATATTTAAAGGAGTGCTGTGTTATCTTTTACAGCAACAACAAAGGGAATATAGACCCAAATATACCCCCAAATGACACAGTTGCTTTTTTAACTGGTTTCAAATGTTAAGTCTTCTTGGAATATTTACATGGTATCAGCAAGAGCATTAAAACCCGTTTAGAACCACAAAGCAGCATTATCACCTCCCCTAACCTGCCCAGAACTCTAGCGGGTCTCAGATCAGTTGGAAATGTCATCAGAAGAAGCTATTTCACAGAAGGAACTATTAACACTTCCCTTTATTTAACACGTTTCCTCTGTTTTATGTTTAGCAATAGAAAAGTAGAAAAAATCATCTAGGCAATCATTTTAATAAAATTAGTTATATACATATATATATAAAATTAAAAACAACTTTTCATACACAAGAAAGGATATTTCTAGACCATGATACCATTCTGTGTGATAGACTCCACTGGAGTAGTTCCCTAAAGCAGTGTAGTGAGAAGCATTATACTACCCAGAGAATCTTCTTCCAGTTCAGGGATAAAATGTGTTTATCTAGACTAACTGGTTTCCATGAACTGTTGAGGACAAGTTGATTTCAACAGTGCTATTAAGATATTGATATAATAATTGTTTCTTGAGATACCTGGTTTGTGAAACAGTAGATCTGAAAATGCTAGCTGAGAAAGCAAGGTTGAGCTTGCTTAGGAGATGTAGTTAACAGATAGCATATTGCTGCTGCAAAAGAGAGGAGACATCAATTAAAACAAAGGAAACAGATTTCACAATGTTTATATTTTCTGCCTAATAAAAGGATGAAGAAAGGAGAGCATAAAAAAACCCAAACATCCAAAATAAAGGGGGAGCTCTAATAAGCTAAAAAGTAATTTGCTTGTATCAGCACATGGTTTCAGTAGTTGAAAGTAATACAACGGACTTCTGCAAACTACGCAACAGAGGGAAGGGTATCCTTTGAAAAACCATTTGTTTTTCTTATGCACGGTAAGAATTCAGAAGTTCTGGGGTAGCAGCAGGGTAGTTTTCTCAGGCTTCATTCTGCAAAAGCCAATTCTTGCAACAACACATTCTACTTCCTAAGGCTCACAACAAGCCCGTGAGAAAACAGGTTAGTGAAATCCCTGCAGCATATCACTGTCCTGTCTTTTGGTAACTGTTACTTTTCATGCAAATGAATCCTTAACTCTTTATCTTAATAGCAAAAAAAAAAAGACTTCTTCCATTCTTAAATATTTGTGGCAGCTTAGGAATTATTAAGGAACAGTGAATTTTTATTCAAGGTAGGCCGGTGTACTCCAAGCGTGCCAAGGAAACTACTTTTTTTAGGAACTGGGGGTCAGGATTGTCACTAAGCTGCAGGAGCATCTCTGGGGACACCGCCTGATGCTGCAAGCACAGAGGTGCCTTTGGGTACTGTTAGAAAGTCTCCTCTGTCAAGCAAAACAAGGTACCTGAAACCAATTTATGCTGTGAATAGGCACCCTCTATATGCTCAGCCAGCCCCAGTTTCCTTCTCCAGAACTGCGTATCCTGTTCTCTCACTGGAGTTGTCAGATCAGATTTACCCAGATTAGAAAAATATATATATTTTTATATGTATATATAAAAATATATTTTTATATCTATAATATATAAATACATATAAGATATATAAATATACATTTTTATATATTTACATATAGGTGTATATTTATATATCTTTATATATAAA